>CM031234.1:389954108-390554108 GCA_018340775.1 Taxus wallichiana var. yunnanensis | reverse complement strand
CTTTGCCACTCGTATATCGACTTTCTTTTGTTCACATGCTTTACAAGTCTACATTTGTGCATTGGTATTTCCCTCTTGAGATTTTGAACAATGTTTATTCCAAACACAAAGTCTGCCCTTGAGCACCTTAAGTAGTAGTTCATGTGGGTCCTCTGCATTCACCTTCATCCTGGATTAATAAAACTATCGACGTTGACACCCAGAGTCTTTGATATTAGACTCAATAGTTTATGTGCTAGTTCTTGAGTTTCCATGCTAAACTCGTTCACAATCCCCTTCCAAATGTAAGGCTCTCATAGTCAATTATATTTTCCATTTGCCAATCTATCTCCACCAAGGTTACGAGAGGAACCTAAATATAGTGTAATAGTCAGAAATCCCTAGTTTGAGAAGACAAAAGCTTAGCATTAAGTAAGCTAGTAGTATCTTGGTATCTGCCTTTTTACTTACTAATCCATCTCAAGCACATTTATCCCTAGTTTGAGTAGAGAAGAAGATTAATGTTAAGTAAGAAAGTAGTATTTGGATATCTACATTTTGATTCAATATCTATATGGATTTGTACCTTGGTAAATGTTGTACCAAGTGTGACTTAACATCAACAACATCATTTGGACTACAACATTTTCAATTGTTATTAATTAAACTTTAGCCTTATAATTATGCTAAGATGATGTGGAACTTAGTTGAATGGCCTCTTTTTAGTTTAAGAAGTAAAGGGAGGGAGGCCCATTTTAAGCCCGGCAAGGTATTTCAAAAATGATTCTTCTCAACCATTAGACTATAGCTAGCAAAACCTAGAGGGTCTATTTAGTCAACTTGACAGATGCTTTGTAACTCTTACTCCATTGTTTTTCAATTTTTAGTTACATAGAGGGAAAAAAACATTCATCATGAAGAGCCCAAATAATGTTACATACCGAAATCTACTAGCCTTGTTGGCCAAAAATCCATGTTTCTAATATCTTCCAAAAGAGTAATCAAATAAAACATGTCCGACTAGTCTAGTTTTTGTTCCTCTCGAAACTCCAAATACCGGCCATAGCCTTCACGCTCTTGAATCCCATACTCTAGCTTGTCTTCCAATGGAAGTTTGAAGAAATCCTCACAATTGCTTTCATTAGCTCCAAAAGAGACACAGGGGATCCCATGATTCATCACTTGGAAGGAATTTGAACTCTTAGATGCCTAATTGTCCATTAAGATCAAAAATGGCTACTAGGTCGTCGTCATTGTAGTTTATTTCTTTGTATTAAGGTACTGCAATGTAAGCTTTATATTAATGCCTCTCCAATCTTAGTGAGGTTTCATTTGATATTAGTGTTAAAATCTACTACCACTAATAGTTGAGTTGATTGAGTTGTTGATGATTGTCTATGATGCACAAATTCACTTTAAACTACTTGTGTGTATGATGCACAAATTCGCTTTAAACTATTGTTTTCTATGATGCACGAAGTTGCTTTAAATTAGCTACGATGATCCGAATTTCTTTATTTAAACATGTAAATGCATACTTTACTTACTAAGGCATTTCCAAATACTTCTAAATACATGGGTTGCTTTGTACTTATTGAGATTTTTCTCAAATATCTCTAGATACATGTTTTATTAAGATTTGGCGCAAATACCGCTAAATACACACTGAATTGAAACATTTTCAAATATCTCTAAATACATGTTTGCCTTCCTTACTAAGAATTTTCTCTAATACCTCCAAATACATGCCTTTCTTTCTTTCTCCGAGACTTTTTTAACATCTCATATATCCCTAAATGCATGTTGTACTCTTTGGTTACGTCCCAATCTTCTATTTATCCAATATTACAAGCTCCTTAGTGTTTGGATCTGCTTGCTTACAAAGTTCAACATTGTCATTTTCAAAATTAAAGTTGGTTGGGGAGCTCATAAAACTAGCATTGGGAGCATAGAATATGAGCAAGATATTGGAATTAGACAACTAAGGGCCTCAAAAGAAGGTAGTATGAGGTAGATGGAATTTTTCAATGTTCTTTATATTAACATTTGAAATCATTCCTTACATCATTCTCTACAAGCAAGAATTTCTAAATTTTCTCATTCTCTTTATTAGGATGATGCTCTCCATTTCCATTAATATAGACATCATCATTACCTACATTAGTGATAAGAAATTCAGTAATATCAATATTTCTCTTAGGATTGAAGAGACAACCATAATACCAATTATAGACAATGATAGATACATGCATATAGACCATACTCATGCACTGGACATGTTTTGTATATGCATCAATTATATTCAACATTATTATATTATCTCAAACTTGTCAATGTCATAGTCCTATCTTATAAATAAATGTTATTGCTACATACTACAAGAAGAAGCCCGGAAAACCCTACCTTCGGGATGCCGTTGCTCAAGGACTCTTTCTAAGCTATGTACTCTAATTGAATCCTCTTGAAAAATGTTGGCCATGTTCTCTTGAGGGGAGGAGAGTTTTTTCCTTAATGGAGAATTAAGGGAGTTTTGTGTACAATTTTCAGCAGCATGGACTATTTGGGAAAAAGTGGATTATAGTATTTGTAGAAGCTACTATTGTTTTCGCCAAAAGCAATGCAACAATGATTTCAATGGGTAGATTGTTCGATGCATTTGTCTTTGAGAAAAGGATACAATGTGTAGCATCATTGTAATGTCAAATATGTGTCAAAACATAGCTTTTTTGGGCCATGTATTAACCCTTTCTAGAGAAATTTTGAAAATCAAGCATTTAGCCCTATGAGTATACAACAGGGAGGAGATCGTTGTAGCATAAATGGGTTAGTGTGTTTTTGACTTAAGGCGGAGTTATCCTAATAGGAAGATAATTGGGTTAAATCATATTTTGTTATGGATTCTCTCAATACAAGGTCCAACAACAAAGATATAGTGTACAAAGAACATGTAGAAGTAACCAAAAATTTTAATGATAAAAACAACTCGAACGAAGGATTGCGAAGCATATGGTTTTAGTACTAATAAAAGTTCCACTACTAATACGAGAGTGGTGTTTGTTAGTTTTCCACCATAATTAAGTACTTACAAGTTGTGGGTACTAGTTATATGCAATTACTCAAAATACTAATTCAATCAAGTTGTGGGCAATGACATACTCATTTCTTGGAATGCATGGATGGGAATCCAAGACAACCCAATAAAATAACCTATTTATTGAAAACCACCAACATGCCTGTATTAGATGAGTGGAATATAGGTAGGTGTAATGTAAGAAAATGTTAGCCTATATAGGAAAAAATAAACTTAATGTAGGAAAAATCCGGTTAGGTAGAGAAACCCTTCTTACTAGTGGTGTTGAGTGTGAGTAAAACTATTAGGTTGTTATTCTTACTAGCGAGGCTTAGTTGTTCTTGCTATGATAATTTGGTGTAAAGGTCATTTTTCCCTATTAAAGGTCATATGAAATAAAATCAAATATTGTGTTTGATACAACATTGATGCTCATTCCTTATACATATAATAGTGAAGATAGGTTTAAGAATGAGAGTGCAAGAGACTATACAAAATTTCTGCAATATGTGTGATCCCATGAAATGTGATATGTTTACATACGTAATTTCGTATATAGTTTTCCACGGGTGAGGAAAAAGGTTTTTGTGCATACTCATTTGTTGTGATGGAAATATTTTTCCTAGATGTCATTTTTGTAACATCCCCATTTTAAAACACCAGAACAAGGAAAAAAAAAAAAAAATTTTAAAATAACGTTCTCTGTTATGAATTATAAAATTCAAACACACGTTCGAGATTTAGTAATTGTTCTCTGCCCAAACCACACAGTTTGGATCATACAATTTCTTTTAAAAACGAATGTTCCCTGTTCACATATTTACAATATGGAACACACATTCAATGCCATTCAATCTCATAATAGATTCTATATGCTGCTGTAAATGACTCGATGAAGCGCCGATCTTCCATTTTCATGGCTCGGAGTTTCAACGATCCTTCATTTCATGACTCGCAACAACCGATCCTTCATGTTTATTTATGCATAGTATATTTTATATACTTGTTCTCATAACCTTCCCCGGTTATCGAAGTGATCCATTTAAGAAGCCTATCTGAATATCTGTTACCGATATTCATCTGACATCCTGCATCTTAAATTAAGTGATAAGGACAACGCAACCAGCAATTGCGATACTTTGCCAAAGATTTTCACATGCTTTGCATGATCATATTCTGAATGTGATACACATCTACGGAATACGTCCTTCACTTCACTTCACTGTTATCTAGAATGGTCTTTCTGGTTCCTACCCGGTCCTCATTGTTTAAGTTCCGTTTTAAACTTTCGATTCCGGCCGAGTGATATGGCGGGTATAGGAAGGCACTCCTGTAACTAAAGATACGCAGACATACGGTGTCGTTACCCCACGACTCCGTGTGTCCGATTATCTTTAGTATTCCGAGTCACTCCGTATACCGAGATCATACCCTATCTCCACCCCGCCTAAGATCTACACTTTCACCTATGTATTCTCAATGTTTTAATTCGGGAGGGCATTGCTTATATGTGGTACAATTTTGCAACATTGTGTCGTCATGAAGACCCCGTCTTCATGAAGACACTCTTTGCCTGAGCCGGCGTATGCCAATGTCTGCAGATTCTCCCAACGAGAATACACATCACGCCCAAATGACTTAGCCACGAGTTAATAGTTTAAGCAATTTTTAGCGTCCACGCGATCCTTGATCCTCGTTTCCGTTGCGATTGTATATAACTAAGGGGACTAAAGCTGTCCATTAGTTTGTCATGTATCGTCTTCTTCGTATCGAAGAGCTACATTTCCTTACTTGGTTTATTTCTTAATCGTTAGATTAAGCGAGTCCATCGACGGACATAATAAGTTTAACCTATTAAACTTAACCAAGATGTTTTCAAATCGCAACTTATTTCAGAATATTAACTTATTAGAGGCGTCATTCAAACGAGGTCTAATCCTTGAGAAATGAATTCATTTATCTCCTTCAACGTTATATAGTTAAGGATCATTAGTTATGGATATATGCATCCAATAACCTTTATTCGAATTTTATCAAAGCGGGATCATTAATGAGGTTTGAAAACCTAGTTCAAATACTCCCGATTTAAATTGATATTCCTTAGCTCTGAGCTAATCACGAATACCCTCGATTATAAAATCATATTCTTCTTAATCCTTTTTAATGTCAATTCAAAATTCATCTTTACCCAAGTATGAATTAATTGCATTGTTCAACTTAAAGGTTGTATTTAAGTAAGAATAAATATCAGTTTCAATTCAACATCCATCCAAGGATAATGAAACAATTCCAAATCAGGAAATAACACCATATTTCCAATTTAAACAGCAATATCAAACTGATATAATTATTGAAAATATCACACTTGTAACTGTATTCAATATTTCAAGTCATAATTTGTACATTTGCCAATCCAGCTGATTGGGTATAGTTTTTACAAAGCATCCATACAACTCATGGACAGAAGAACATATTTTCTTCGTTCACAATTCCTCAAAGAGGAATAAAAAAACATGATTACAATTTAATTTATATTTTATCAAGAGGCATCAGAAGACAGCCAAGTCTTCATTCTAATCAAATTCCATCTGCAAAATGAATTGCAGGTCGGTTTGATGAATAGGAGCACATTAAGCACTTATCCTTAAAATAAGATGCTTCAACTAACTGTTTCAATAAAAGAACCCTGCTTTTATGAAACAACAGCAAACATCAATCTAGAAAGTCACAAAAGAGAAATCAGCATAACAACTGAACTATCAAAAACATCATCACAATCAGCCAAGGGACTGCTGTCCCGTTTCCACATAATCATTGCAAGCATCAATTTACAATATTTGTAAAGTTAGGAATACAAAGCTAACTTTGCCTACATAGCATACTGATTATCTTTTCCACGCCTTTCATTAATAACAAATGCAAAGGATGAAACTAAGCGAATATAAATCCATTACTTTCCTAAAACATTAATTCATATCTCTATTTCTTTCCACATGACTGTCCTAACAGTGGAATCCAAACGAAAGACAAATCAAAATAACAGTTCAGAGTGAAACTTACAAAATCCACTCGGAATTCACTTTCTGGCAGCAAGAATAATTTCATTTATTTCCAGTTCATATGAATGCCAAACAGGTTAGTAAGACATTATATTTATCGTGGAGCAAACCATATCAATATGTATATTAGGTATTTGCTATACTAGAAGATTCCCTACTTCTTACACTGTATAGCTAACCAACAACAATTTTGCAACCACATGAGTATGTATATTCATATAATCTTTTATACCTCTGAACACATATAGTTCTTAATAACAAGTTGTACATTGCTGTTACCTACAGCAAGATCGAGGCATATGCACAGTAAACTCCAATGTTACTTTCAGAGTTCCAAATATCAAAAAAAAAAAAAAAGAGAGAGAAGAATTCATTCTCTACTATTTCATTAAGAGCAATCATTGTTTTCAGAATGAAGTAAAAACATTCAATCATGTTTTTCTAAGCAAGACAACTCAACTCAGACAGATAACAGCGTAAACGTTCTCATTGATAAGCATCTCACATAGCTTGAGTCATTTCTGCAATCCAACAAGCTACAGCAACAAACATTCCAGCCACATTTGCATTCTCAAGATAGTAAAAACAAAATAATATCAGAAGGTCAAACTTCGACTGCTAGACGCAATGGGATCAACCTTCGTTACAGCAAGAAGAATTTATAATCATTCATTGCACAGAATACAAAACTAGTTTATAATTGCGTCAATAATCTGATTAAGAAGACCTAAGACAGATCAAGAAAACACAACGAATCCATCTTATCTACACCGTAAGAAGAGTCATATTTCATTAAGGAGTTCAGAAGGAAAAACTATTCCTTTTTCCAACTCTCACGAACATTCATATAAAATTTTAATGTCCATTCCCTTAAAATACAAGATACCATTTCTTCATAATCCGAAATAGCAAGGGGAGAGAGAAATCTTATCCCTTTTAAGCAAGAAAGAAAATGAACAGCCAAACGTGTCATCCTTTCTTTTCCCAAGACCTTTCGTGTGCTTATAAAGAAAACAATGTTGTATTCATAATAATCAACACAGCAGAGAGAGAAAAGAAATTATTTCCTTTTCAAAAGAAGTTTCAGTATAAAACAACCTTAAACTTCTCACACATCCTGTACCATCATATCACAAAAGACCATATGACAAGAGCAGTATCATAGTGGTGAAAACAACCATACAGTCTACCGGTTCAGGATATAAAACTCTAAACAAGAACTACCCATTCCATGAAGCTCAAAAGAAATGATATTCTTTTAATTCCAAACAACATCTGACAACAAAAGATCTCATTTCCTTCAATGAAACTTCATGCGAAACAAGCCAAGCCGTTCACACTGCTTTACTGTTCCTATAAAACATCTATTTCATACACCATACTGTCAACAAACCCGCACGTCGAAGAAGTGTTTCCAACCAATCAATTACAAGGACGGATTAACCGCAACAGCAAAGGGGACGACTGTACCCCGTTATTTCCAAAAATGACAGCAAGAAAGGAAGGAAACCCAAATCATAACAACAAAACACGACTGTAATTCCATTTTTCTCTTCACAGGTAATAGCAGTTCCAAGAGCAACATCAAGGAGAACGATTACACTATAAGGAATAGTTTATACAGCCTGTCCATTCCATACCACATGTACAGAGGAAGAAAATGTTTATTTCTTTCTACAACACTGTTAGCAACCACAACGGTAATTCCTATTCCAACCAAATTTAAGCAACCACAATTCAAGGCCGAGCAACCAAAGCCGTTTCTTATCATTTTCCAAGAAAAAGAAGGCAAGAATCAACAAATCCATTTCCAAATCAACTCAAAAACAATCAAGCAATCCCAACCCAAGAGCAGGGTTGTTTTAATGAAACATTTAAATCAAGCAAAGATTTTAAAGAGAAGGGCTTAACATGCCTGTATTCTCTCTTTTCCAGAACTCGAAGAAAGCTTCGTTTTGCCGCGTTTTTCTTCCACAACGGCAACACAATATTCCCAGCACTTTCTTCCTTCTTCTTGGCTGATCAACAGCCTCAAAACTTCCAAGAAAATGTCGAATGCAAGAGCTGGTTCGACTGAACCAGACCAAGAAACCAAATGCAGAGCAACTTTGCAAAAGCTCGAATCAACAAAAAAATGAAAATCAAAATTCCCTCATACTCTTCCCAAGGCGAGCTGGTCGCGAGGACCAAGAACCATTAATGCAATAAAGGCTCGCCCTTTTTCCTTATTTTCTACGCCACCTCCACTTGGGTTGGCAAGTCTCCAATTTTCAAATTTTTCCATGCAAATGAATTTAGCCAAGCTTCCAAATGGATACCTCTATCTCCTACCTGCCCCGCCAAAACTGGCGCTGTCCACGTATGGACTTTTCAATTAATGCCAATGAATACTCCCCTCCATCCTTATCCTCTCCTTCCAAGGGTCTGCGCGCCCTTTTAGATTAGGATTAATCTAGGTTGCATAAAGTGTTCAACCTAGGCCTAGTTAGACCTTAGGTTTTAGGATTTAGATTTATTTTTCCCCCTTTTTTTTTATATAATTTAAAAATCCACTAGGATAGTAGTGTAGGATGTATGTTAGGTCTTAGTGTTAGTTTAGGTTTAATTCACACTAACCACTAACACTAACAACTTCCTTCCAGCCCCTTGCTAACATCCACGTTAACGCAGAGTAGGACGTTCCGTCCTTCCGATTACATGCCAAGGCCACCTGTGTCCAGGCGTTTCTTGCCCCACGAGGTCCTGAATTCGACAGTATAGGGTTCAAGAATCGAACCCCTGTCGTTGACATTTTTGTGCTAGCTATTCACACCTGTAATCAGACGCTGCACGCTTATAATAATCCTAGTCCAGTTCAAGTGTGAATTAACATAGAAAACACAAGAGGACCTCAGCATACTTGAATCAATGGAATTGATTCAGGGTATGCTGTCAATCAGCACAAGAGCAAGCAATTATACGACAATCTGTCGTCACATCAGCAATCATACAAGTACAATATTTCGTTGTCCATGCAATAAGCCACAATATGCAAGAATCCAGATTAGCAACACATTCTCTTAAGATCAAAACATATCTTAACATGTTTGCTTTCATTTCAAGAGCTATAACAGTATGTAAAACATTCACCAAGTTAGCATACAAAATCAGAGTGTTACATTCTTCCCTCCTTAAAGAATCATCGTCCCGATGATCAGATTTACAAATCAAGGAGTTCATAGGACAAAATTCAGTTATTGTCCTTTCATTCATAAGTTCATACCAAAAACAGATTCTCTCTTAAAAACAACGTTTTAAGACAACTGTACAATAGACTAATAATTGTCTAAATTTGGTAAAATTTTCAGTTCTCTGAATTTCATATTCAGTTAAACAGATGTGGAAAAGTAGATCTCATTTCTTCGAGATTCTCCCAAGTTGCACTTTCTTCGCTGGCTGGTCCCCTTTGGACCTTACATTGGTTCACTTCGCGATTTCTCAAGTACAATGGCGAGTTCCCAACACTCGAATGGGCTTAACCACGATTATTCACGGGTCTTGGACTGCTGAGGAATTCAATTTAGCACATGTGATAAATCTATCACGTATTTCTTAAGTAAAGAAATATGAAAAACATCATGCATTTGAGACAAAGCAGGAGGTAATGCTAGACGATAAGCTACAGGGTTGATTATTTCAATAATTTCAAAAGGTCCCACGTAACGTGGTGACAACTTAAGCGACTTACGCGAAAGGTTATGGAGCTCTTTTTCAGCTTCACCCGAAGAAAGACCTTCTCTCCAAGTTTATAATGCCTGTCAACCCGCTTCAAGTCTGCATAGCTCTTCTGCCTATTGGCAGCCTCCTTTAGATGTTCCCGAATCATTTTGATTTGTTGTTCCATTTCCATAAGGATTTCGGCCCAATTACTCTCTCTGTCCTCACGCTGTCCCGGTGTGGGGTTCTGCATTTTCTTCCATACAATGCTTCAAAGGGCGCCATTTTTAAAGAGGCATGATAGGTGTTATTGTAAGCAAATTCTACCAGCGGAAGGTATTCCTCCCATTTATACTGCTGGTCCATGCAATACATCCTCAGCATGTCCTCTAAAACTTGATTAACTCTCTCAGTCTGTCCATCCGTTTCTGGATGATATGCAGAACTGAAGTTTAATTTAGTTCCCAAGGCTGCATTAAGCGTTTGCCAAAACCTTGATGTCATCCTCGGATCTCTGTCTGATATGATTAATTCCGGTATTCCATGCAACCTGAAGATTTCATGTACAAATCTTCTTGCTAAAAGCAGTGCATCGTCCTTCAAATTACGATGATAAAGAATGAAGTGTGCCACTTTGGTCAATTTGTCGACTACAACCAGGATAATGTCATGTTTATTTCTTGACATAGGCAATCCTTGAACGAAATCCATCGTTATCACTTGCCACTTATCTTCTGCGGAATCTTTGTGGGGATACTGATAATCCGAGAAGGGTGCATATGTTCCGCTTTAACACGCGACATTCAAGCAAAGTGTGTTACAAACTCTACCACATCCTTTTTCATTCCCTTCCAAAAATATTGCTGCTTAAGATCAGCAAGCATTTTTGTGATGCCAGGGTGTCCAGAAAAAGGTGAATTATGGAATTCAGTGAGCAATTTCCCTCTTAAGTCATTGGCCACAGGTACATATACCCTGTTTTCGAACCTCAGAACTCCTTCGTTATCAAAACGAAATCCCTTATACCTGCTGTCCTGCGGTTCTGCAGCAAGTGCTGATTTGACTTGCTGAAAATAGGGATCTGATTCTAAGGCATCTTTTACCTCATCCTTAAACTGAGTTCTTAGCGTTATAAGAGCAGAGATATGCTTCCTTCGACTCAGAGCATCTGCTACTCTATTTTCCTTGCCCTTAATGTAACTTATATCAAAATCATCTTTGAGACAGAAATTCTAACCATCTTGTTTGCCTTGCATTCAGATTTGGTGGGTAAAAATATACTTGCCCCGGATAGTCTTTTTTTAATTCAAAGGGCTTGCCAAGAAGGTAATGCCTCCATATTTGAAGCGCATGTACTATGGCAGCGAGTTCAAGATCGTGTGGAGCATAGTTATGTTCATGTAACTTAAGCTTTATGCTTTCATAAGCGATAACATGGTTATTCTGCAACAAAATACCCCCAAGGCCTTCTCACGAGGGCGTACGTTACAACCATAAAATCTCCATTTGGATCAGGTACAGTCAAAATAGGTGCTGTAGTTAACTGCTCCTTTAACTTTTTAAAGGCAGATTCACATTTGTCTGTCCAGACAAATTTCTTTTCTTTCTTCTGCAGCGAAGTGATTGGGGCAGCAATTTTTGAAAAGTCCTTAACGAACTTTCTATAATATCCAGCCAAGCCCATGAAGCTCCTTACTTGCCCATTGCACGTTCTTAGGCGCAGGCCACTCAGTTATAGCTGTGATCTTTGAAGGGTCAACAGCTATCCCATCTTTGCTTATAACGTGTCCCAAATAATGCACCTCTGCATCATAAAAGGAACATTTGGACAGTTTGCCATACAACTTCCTCTTTCTTAAGATTTCCAGCACTATCCTGAGATGTTCTTGGTGCTCTTCGACATTTTTAGAGTATATAAGAATGTCGTCTAAGAATACAAGCACAAACTTGTCTAAGTATTCTTGAAAAATGTTATTCATTAGATTCATGAAGGCGGCAGGTGCATTAGTCAGCCCAAAAGGCAACACCGTGAACTCATAGTGCCCATACCTCATCCTAAAAGCTGTTTTATGAATATCTTCCTCTTTTATTCTCGGTGATGGTACCACGACATGAGATCTATTTTTGAATAGGTGATGCTCCTCGCATCGATCAAAGCAGATCATCGATTCTTGGAAGTGGGTATCGATTTTTAATGGTTGCTTTATTGACGATTACGTAATCAATGCACAGCCTCAATGTGCCATCCTTTTTCTTTACAAAGATTATCGGCGCTCCCCAAGGTGAGACGCTCGGTCTGATCAGCCCCTTAGTCAGAAGTTCTTGTAAGCGAGCCTTGATTCTACCGGTTCAATGGTAGTCATTCTATAAGGTGCCTTAGATATGGGTTCCGTTCCTGGTTTGATCTCTATAGCGAAGTCAAACTCACGTTTGGGCGGAAGACCCGGCAACTCCTCTGGAAACACATCACGGAAATCCCTCAACAATGGATATCTTTCCATGAAATCATTATCTTCCTCTTCATTTTCTGTCATTTTTACCGCATACAAAGTGCAGCCTGCATGTTTTTAGCCCTCTTTAGTTGCATAGCCGTCGGTTTTCGGCTGACATTATGACTTCCCGTTTACACCTTGAATGATTCTTTGCTTTCTGCAGTCGTCAAGGCAATCGATTTGTTTTTCATAACAGTCAACCTTTGCCTTATGTTCAGCCAACGAGTTAACTCAATAATGATATCATATGATCCTGAGAGTGACATACAAGTCACTTCGGTGGAGAACCCGAAGCAGTCAAGAATTGCCCCAAAAAGGCACATTTATTTGTGTGGACAGCATTATTCCCATAATGCATTGTCCATGTTTTATCCATTCTTGCAGCCTTTCTGTTTAATTTCATAGCAAGTTCGGTAGAAATAAAACATTACGTAGCTCGAGTATCAAAAAGTACAACTACGAGTTTATCGAATAACTTACCCGTAACTTCTATGGGCGTCACTTGCACCGACATGCATTAGACAACTGCGGCATGTATCCTATCTTTCTTGTCGCGATCATCCTTCTTGAGAGGACGGTGATTCACATAGTGGTATTTTCCACGATTGAAGCATCCTCCGGTGGCCCTTTTCTAGGTTCAAATTTATTACGACCTTAAAGTTATCGTTACGGCTTCCATAGGACTTACATCAATGCCATTAACTTTTGAAAAGTCATTCCGCACACTATTTACTGAGTCTGTTCATCACGGGTCTCTTGTTGTATATCTACAACAATTTTATTTTTCACACCAAACCTTTTCCAAGGTCCCCTTTTTGGTGCAAGAGACGAAGAAGGATTGGGAATCTTCTTCCTTATCTCTTCCCTGTGAGCAGAGATTGCTCTCAATTTTTGTTCCTGTCTGATTGCCTTTTCAACAACTCCATCCATGGTGGTTGGGCCATGGACATCCACTTCACCACCAATGATGGGATTCAGTCCCATTATGAATTTCCGTATTCTGAACTTCTCGTCAGCTTGGTACTGCGGCACATACTTAAGGAGTTTAGTAAACCCTTCCCAGTATTCCGTCACCGACAGCCTTCCTTGCGACCAGTTCTGAAATTCAGTCATTTTCCTATCAAAATAGAGTTGAGGCAGCCATCTTTGCCTAAAATATCCCTTAAATTGATCCCAAGTTATGTCTGATTCGACAATATTCAGCTCAACCTTACGGTTGTCCCACCAGGATGATGCTTCATGAGAAAGCTGATATGCTCCCCATATCGCTTTAGTCTCTTCAGAGAAGTTTCTTATTGCAAAGTATTTCTCCATTTCACTGAGCCAGTTTTCAGCTCCGTCCCCAAGAGTTGTTCCATCAAACTTTGGAGGACTTATTCTCTTTATATCATTCGTAAGTTCAGCTGCTAATCTTGCCCTTTTATTTTCAGGGGGATTAGGAGCAATTACGTTATTATCATCAACACCCGGATTCCCTCCGTTGATGTTGTCCACGGGAGCGGTGATCATTTACTTGACTTCATTCTCCTCCTCTTCATTGCCCATTGTTGTTGTTCGATGCGAGTCAAGCGATCCCTGTATCAAGTAGGGCAGCAAGGATTTCATCCACTTTTGGGCGATTCTTTGCTTCTCCACCTACTGACGGGTTATTCGCGGCATTCCCTCTTGTCGACCATTTACTGTTCAATAAGAAAATGTAAACTTTATTAATAACGTGGACTCATTAGGTCCAAGAGCTGCGACCTTCACTACGATACCAAGATGTAACATCCCCATTTTAAAACACCAGAACAAGGAAAAAAAAAAAAATTTAAAATAACGTTCTCTGTTATGAATTATAAAATTCAAACACACGTTCGAGATTTAGTAATTGTTCTCTGCCCAAACCACACAGTTTGGATCATACAATTTCTTTTAAAAACGAATGTTCCCTGTTCACATATTTACAATATGGAACACACATTCAATGCCATTGATCTCATAACAGATTCTATATCTTCTTTGTAAATGACTCGATGAAGCGCCGATCTTCCATTTTCATGGCTCGGAGTTTCAACGATCCTTCATTTCATGACTCGCAACAACCGATCCTTCATGTTTATTTATGCATAGTATATTTTATATACTTGTTCTCATAACCTTCCCGGTTATCGAAGTGATCCATTTAAGAAGCCTATCTGAAATATACATTCTTGATATTCATCGACATCTGCATCTTAAATTAAGTGATAAGGACAACATGACCAGCAATTGCGATACTTTGGCCAAAGATTTTCACATGCTTTGCATGATCATATTCTGAATGTGATACACATCTACGGAATACGTCCTTCACTTCACTTCACTGTTATCTAGAATGGTCTTTCTGGTTCCTACCCGGTCCTCATTGTTTAAGTTCCGTTTTAAACTTTCGATTCGGCCGAGTGATATGAGCGGGTATAGGAAGGCACTCCAGGTAACTAAAGATACGCGAGACATACGGTGTCGTTACCCCACGACTCCGTGTGTGCGATTATCTTTAGTATTCGAGTCACTCCGTATACCGAGATCATACCCTATCTCCACCCCGGCTAAGATCTACACTTTTGACCTATGTATTCTCAATGTTTTAATTCGGGAGGGCATTGCTTATATGTCACCTGCAACATTGTGTCGTCATGAAGACCCCGTCTTCATGAAGACACCTTCTGGGGTTGGCGTATGCCAATGTCTGCAGATTCTCCCAACGAGAATACACATCACCGCCCAAATGACTTAGCCACGAGTTAATAGTTTAAGCAATTTTAGCGTCCACGCTGATCCCTTGATCCTCGTTTCCGTTGCGGTTGTATATAACTAAGGGGACTAAAGCTGTCCATTAGTTTGTCATGTATCGTCTTCTTCGTATCGAAGAGCTACATTTCCTTACTTGGTTTATTTCTTAATCGTTAGATTAAGCGATCAAAATGCCGACGGACATAATAAGTTTAACCTATTAAACTTAACCAAGATGTTTCCAACTGCAACTTATTTCAGAATATTAACTTATTAGACGTCATTCAAACGAGGTCTAATCCTTGAGAAATGAATTCATTTATCTCCCTTCAACGTTATATAGTTAAGGATCATTAGTTATGGATATATGCATCCAATAACCTTTATTCTGAATTTTATCAAACGGGATCATTAATGAGGTTTGAAAACCTAGTTCAAATACTCCCAGTTTAAATTGATATTCCTTAGCTCTGAGCTAATCACGAATACCCTACGATTATAAAATCATATTCCTCTTAATTCTTTTTAATGTCAATTAAAAATTCATCTTTACCCAAGTATGAACTAATTGCATTGTTCAACTTAAAAGTTGTATTTAAGTAAGAATAGATATCAGTTTCAATTCAACATCCATCCAAGGATAATGAAACAATTCCAAATCAGGAAATAACATCATATTTCCAATTTAAACAACAATATCAACTGATATAATTATTGAAAATATCACACTTGTAACTGTATTCAATATTTCAAGTCATAATTTGTACATTTGCCAATCCAGCTGATTGGGTATAGTTTTTACAAAGCATCCATACAACTCATGGACAGAAGAATATATTTTCTTCTTTCACAATTCCTCAAAGAGGAATAAAAGCAACAGTTACAATTTAATTTATATTTTATCAAGAGGCATCAGAAGACAGCCAAGTCTTCATTCTAATCAAATTCCATCTGCAAAATGAATTGCAGGTGGGTTGAAGGCTGAGCACATTAAGCACTTATCCTTAAAATAAGATGCTTGACTAAGCTGTTTCAATAAAAGAACCACCTGCTTTTATGAAACAACAATGCAAACATCAATCTAGAAAGTCACAAAGAGAAATCAGCATAACAACTGAACTATCAAAAACATCATCACAATCAGCCAAGGGATTTGCTGTCCGTTTCCACATAATCATTGCAAGCATCAATTTACGGTATTTGTAAAGTTAGGAATACAAGTAACTTTGCCTACATAGCATCTGATTATCTTTTCCACGCCTTTCATTAATAACAAATGCAAAGGATGAAACTAATCGAATATAAATCCATTACTTTCCTAAAACATTAATTCATATCTCTATTTCTTTCCACATGACTGTCCTAATAAAGTGGAATCCAAAGCGAAAGACAAATCAAAATAACGATTGAGTGAAACTTACAAAATCCACTCGGAATTCACTTTACAGCAGCAAGAATAATTTCATTTATTTCAGTTCATATGAATGCCAAAAGAGTTAGTAAGACATTATATTTATCGTGGAGCAAACCATATCAATATGTATATTAGGTATTTTTGCTATACTAGAAGATTCCCTACTTCTTACCTTTGTATAGCTAACCAACAACAATTTTGCAACCACATGAGTATGTATATTCATATAATCTTTTATACCTACGAACACATATAGTTCTTAACAACAAGTTGTACATTCTTTGTTACCTACACAAAGCAAGATCGAGGCATATATGCACGGTAAACTCGATGTTACTTTGAGTTCCAAATATCAAAAAAAAAAAAAAGAGAGAAGAATTCATTCTCTACTATTTCATTAAGAGCAGTCATTGTTTTCAGAATGAAGTAAAAACATTCAATCATGTTTTTCTAAGCAAGACAACTCAACTCAGACAGATAACAGCGTAAACGTTCTCATTGATAAGCATCTCACATAGCCAGTACAGCTGCAATCCAACAAGCTACAGCAATGAACATTCCAGCCACATTTGCATTCCCAAGATAGTAAAAACAAAATAATATCAGAAGGTCAAACTTCGACTGCTAGACGCAATGGGATCAACCTTCGTTACAGCAAGAAGAATTTATAATCATTCATTGCACAGAATACAAAACTAGTTTATAATTGCGTCAATAATCTGATTAAGAAGACCGAACAGTATCAAGAAAACACAACGAATCCATCTTATCTACACCGTAAGAAGAGTCATATTTCATTAAGGAGTTCAGAAGGAAAAACTATTCCTTTTTCCAACTCTCACGAACATTCATATAAAATTTTAATGTCCATTCCTTAAAATACAAGATACCATTTCTTCATAATCCGAAATAGCAAGGGGAGAGAGAAATCTTATCCCTTTTAAGCAAGAAAGAAAATGAACAGCCAAACGTGTCATCCTTTCTTTTCCCAAGACCTTTCGTGTGCTTATAAAGAAAACAATGTTGTATTCATAATAATCAACACAGCAGAGAGAGAAAAGAAATTATTTCCTTTTCAAAAGAAGTTTCAGTATAAAACGACCTTAAACTTCTCATACATCCTGTACCATCATATCACGAAAGACCATATGACAAGAGCATTATCATAGTGGTGAAAACAACCATACGATCTCTAGGTTGGGATATAAAACTCTAAACAAGAACTACCCATTCCATGAAGCTCAAAAGAAATGATATTCTTTTTAATTCCAAACAGACATATATGCAAAAAGATCTCATTTCCTTCAATGAAACTTCAGTACAGAAACAAGCCAAGCCGTTCACACTGCGCCTTACTGTTCCTATAAAACATCTATTTCATACACCATCATCGTCAACAAACCCGCACGTCGAAGAAGTGTTTCCAACCAATCAATTACAAGGACGGATTAACATGCACAAGAAAGGGGCATTTGTACCCCGTTATTTCCAAAAATGACAGCAAGAAAGGAAGGAAACCCAAATCATAACAACAAACACACATTTGTAATTCCATTTTTCCCTTCACGAGGTAATAGCGATTCAAGAGCAACATCAAGGAGAGCGATTACACTATAAGGAATAGTTTATACTGCCAGTCCATTCCATACCACATGTACAGAGGGAGAAAATGCTTATTTCTTTCTATAACATTGTTAGCAACCACAACGGTAATTCCTATTCCAACCAAATTTAAGCAACCACAATTCAAGGCCGAGCAACCAAAGCTGTTCTTATCATTTTCCAAGAAAAAGAAGGCAAGAATCAACAATCCATTTCCAAATCAACTCAAAAACAATCAAGCAATCCCAACCCAAGAGCAGGGTTGTTTTAATGAAACATTTAAATCAAGCAAAGATTTTAAAGAGAAGGGCTTAACATGCCTGTATTCTCTCTTTTCCAGAACTCGAAGAAAGCTTCGTTTTGCCGCGTTTTTCTTCCACAACGGCAACACAATATTCTCAAGCACTTTCTTCCTTCTTCTTGGTGATCATGACCTCAAAACTTCAAGAAAATGTCGAATGCAAGAGCTGGTTCGATTGAACCGGTTCAAGAAACCAAATGCGAGCAACTTTGCAAAAGCTCGAATCAACAAAAAAATGAAAATCAAAATTCCCTCATACTCTTCCCAAGGCGAGTGGTCGCGAGGACCAAGAACCATTAATGCTGATAAAGGCTCGCCCTTTTTCCTTATTTTCTACGCCACCTCCACTTGGGTTGTGAGTCTCCAATTTTCAAATTTTTCCATGCAAATGAATTTAGCCAAGCTTCCAAATGGATACCTCTATCTCCTACACCGCCCCGCCAAAATGGCGGCGCTGTCCACGTATGGACTTTTGATTAATGCCGATGAATACTCCCCTCCATCCTTATCCTCTCCTTCCAGTGCTGTCAGCCCTTTTAGATTAGGATTAATCTAGGTTGCATAAAGTGTTCAACCTAGGCCTAGTTAGACCTTAGGTTTTAGGATTTAGATTTATTTTTCCCCCTTTTTTTTATATAATTTAAAAATCCACTAGGATAGTAGTGTAGGATGTATGTTAGGTCTTAGTGTTAGTTTAGGTTTAATTCACACTAACCAAGTAACACTAACAACTTCCTTCCGGCCCCTTGCTAACATCCACGTTAACGCAGAGAGGGACGTTCAGTCCTTCCGATTACATGCCAAGGCCACCGTGTCAGGCATTTCTCGCCCCACGAGGTCCCGATTCGGAAAAGACGGGGTTCAAGAATCGAACTCCACTGCCGTTGACATTTTCGTGCTAGCTATTCACACTGTAATCGAGGCCCGCTGCGCTTATAATAATCCTAGTCCAGTTCAAGTGTGAATTAACATAGAAAACACAAGAGGACCTCAGCATACTTGAATCAATGGAATTGATTCAGGGTATGCTGTCAATCAGCACAAGAGTAAGCAATTATACGACAATCTGTTGTCACATCAGCAATCATACAAGTACAATATTTGTTGTCCATGCAATAAGCCACAGTTTTCAAGAATCCAGATTAGCAACACATTCTCTTAAGATCAAAACATATCTTAACATGTTTGCTTTCATTTCAAAGCTATAATAAGTATGTAAAACATTCACCAAGTTAGCATACAAAATCAGTGTTACATTTTTTATATTATATATGTCATTCTATTGTCCAAAGATTGGTGAATTACTTCACCATAGACTTAGGACATCTACCACGGGTATGAAGACATCTCACTACTATCTTATACTAATTCCATCAATCTAATTTTTACATTCATAATGATTTCCTTCTTATTTTTCCATATTTTGATGGATGACCTAAAAGGAATGAATGTCTTATAAGAAATATTTGTTGAGTCGATCTCATTGTATGCTGATATTATTTATTAGCCATGAATGAGAATTTTGTATTTTGATTAATTTGTTTGATACTAACTAAAATCACCCTAAACTTTGCAAAGAAAATTGCATGACTAACTAAGGAAGGTTAACACCATTTCCACATCTAGTTAAGGATCTAAGTCTAGGAATGTAACATTAAGATAGAAGCTTAAAGGAATGCTTAACTAACATGGATACAATTCAAAATCTAGCTAAACATGCCTACTAATATGTTCAATTACCTAACATGGGCCTAAATAGACCTAAGAGGGCAATTAAATGGGTATGGTTACTACTCTAAACAAGGTGAAACGGCCTCTCCAAATGACTACATGGTCATTTTGGATATCCATCTACTAACCTTGTTGAAGGCTTTAGGTAAGGATTGAACTTGGCTATAAATCATATTTATTATAGGAGATGCAAATCAAAGCATGGTGTAAAATATTAAGGTATGAGTTGCGCTCTCTTTTATAGTTTTCCATTTGGTGAAAACTTGTATTTTGGTGCATGTGGGACTAACATCCAAAATTATATTAGAATTTCTAATCATTATTAAGCGTTGTTAATCACGGTTAGTGAATTACCAAGTGATTAAGATGTGTGGGGCCTTAATCAATGACTTAGGGTCAACTAAGAATTTGAGATTAGCTTTTGAAGCTTACTTAAGACATTGTGGAGGAAAATGGGGTGATTTTGAGTTGTTGGAAGAGGGGTTTGAGCCAATAGTAGGGTATATTGACCAAAACAAGAGGAAAAATAGGCTTAATTAGCTAATAATAGCTAATTGTTTGTTTTGAAGATGTTTTTGACTTACGATTAAATCATAAATTGGCATCGAATGTGAAAGAGGGTTGGTAAGAAATGTTACTTAATTAGCGAAAATCACTAATTATAATGGAATTGATAAAAATGAGAGTGATTTGTGTGCATTTTAGCAATAAGATTGCAAAAGTGGAATATAAGTGTCTAAATTTTCCCTGTTTGAGGTGAAGTTAGTGACTTCACCTAAAATATAGTAGACAAGCATAAACATGTAAATTTTTAAGAAACTTTAGTAGGATGAAGGATGCCCCCTCGAGTGTCATTTGGGGTGATAGAAGAAGTTGATCGATGATCAAAAATGTGATTGAAATGGATATAAGAAATAGGATAGAACGGGCGTGAAACCCTTGGTTATTTAGAAGAAAAAGGATAGGGATAAACATGGTTGTTTATTGCCCTAGGTGATTTGGAAGAAAAATTAGTAGTGATAATAAATGATAATAGAGAAGAAATGAGAATGGAGAATATAGGACAAGCCCAATCTTTGCATCCAATTTTTCAATAAGAAACTCTATTGTATCATTTTTCCCCTAGATCTACATCATCGTCCTTTATTAAAATAAACAAAAGTGTAAGATAACATGAAAAGCTAAATTACTAACAATTGTTTACTACTAAAAATTTGTAACTCCGTGCAGCATACATTATGCAATACAATACGAGAAAGTAAAATGATATTTATCTCCATATAACATACAAAATGCAATGCAATACGAGAAAGTAAACTAGCTAACCTAACACAAAAACTAGTACAATCACACGTACTCAAAAAAACAACATTTAAGACAGTTGTACCAATGTTTTTGTTATCAAGTTAGTTCCCAAATGTTCATGTTGTAACAACAAGGGTTAAAAATGGTGCCCCAAGCAAGGATACATGCGAGGGGAATAACAGAGGACACAAGTAGTCCCATGGAAAAGCTTTCGTGCACTATGACACTGTCTCTGGTAACTCATTGTTACACGGGAGTACGAGATGTAGTGTGACCTAGCTTTTGTTAATGGAGGTAGATCACGATGATTCGCAAGTCGTTTGAGATAAGAACAAGCAAGAACCTAAGAAATATGTTTTTATAGGACAAATTTCAATGTTGAGGATAGTGCATTTGATATAGGCTTTAGCTGCAAGCATGTCGTTTACCGATTTTTGAACATTTTTGAATTTTTGCAATTGTTTTGGATTTTTAATGATTTTACCGATTTTTTGAAAAAAAAAAATTAATTTTTTGGATTTTTATTTTGAAAAATTTTAGTGGAGCGTGGGCGCACATGTGCTAGTGCACAACTATAATTTTTTTGTTTTTTTAGTGTGGCGTGAGCACACATGTGATGGTGCATAAATAGTGTGGGCACGTATGTTGCAGTACATAACTTCAAATATTATTATTTTTTAATGTAGCGTGAGCACACATGTGTTGGTGCATAAATAGGGTAAGCATGCATGTGTTGGTGCACTTTGCATTTTTTGTTTTTAGTGCGGCGTGAGCACACATGTGTTGGTGTATAAATAGTGTGGACACGCATGTGCTAGTGCACAACCGCATATTTTTTGTTTTTAGTGCGGCGTGAGCACACATGTGCTAGTGCATAAATAGCATGGGCACACATGTTTTGGTTCACAACTACATTTTTGCTTTTTAGTGCAGCATGAGTACATGTGTAGGTGCACTAAAGTGCGCCTATGCACAAAAGGCATTTTAAAATTGTTATTAGAAGAAAGAGAAGGTTTTGGAAACCCAGGATGGTAAAAATAAATGGATTGGATAACACAATAGAAGAATTTGATGATAGAGTAGAAGAATATCCTAGTCAAATAGAAGAATAAGATCATAATAAATGACACGATTAACCCTGCATACATATTTGGACATGTTAGAGTCGTGGGGGCGCGGGGGGTGACTCGGGCCTACGAGGCGACATTTAGCCAACATAACCATATTTTCTTGGAGACAACCTTAAAGGTGACTAGTTTAAATTTTGACATATTTGAATGTTTTGATTTTTGAAACATATTTGAATGTTTATTATTTTTGAGAATTTTTAGAAGCTATGTATAGGAAAGCGAAGAAAGCGTAGATACCCCAGCGATAGATGGGATGTACTGAGGAAGAATACCACGTGTACGCATAAGAAATTGAAGATGTGAAACTACCCCCAACGTTAGGTGGAGTATTCAAAGTTAAACTCTCGCATGTGTTGAATCCGAATCAAGGCCAATATGGAGAGGTTGAACATGATGATGAATTTAAACCCATGAAGTGCTAGGAAGGAGCAAGGATGCCTCCAGCGTTAGGTGGGAGTATTCAAAGGTAAACTCTTCATGTGTTGAATCCGGATCAAGGCCAATATGGAGAGGTTGAACATGATGATGAATTTAAACCCATGAAGTGCTAGGAAGGAGCAAGGATGCCTCCAACATGAGTGGCCAAGAAGCACATAATAGAAAGAAGTAGAAGATTTATTTATTGAAAGGGGAAAAAGGTGCCCCAAACATGGCAAAGAGGAAATATTATACACATGGATGTTACGAGCGAAGTATAAGAATGATGTGAATGTTTTGAATATAGCTTAGAAGCTTCGTGATGAAGAAATGATTAGCCAAAGGCATGAATCATGAGACAAGATACGAAATATAGTAAGAGTCTCACGAAAAAGGTCCAAAAAAATACACTTAGTAACATATTGATCTTGTTTTCTCATCAAGATCTAGTGTGTGCAAGTGGAAATTTATTATCTCTTTGAGGGAATATTTGATAGAAAACAAGTGAAGACACCTAGCCAATGTGTAGGAATGATTTATTTTTCACAGATGATTTTTTTGAATGGGTTGTGGAAGGAGAGCCATACATTACTCTGTTGTCATCCAGGCATCCATAGCCCCAACGAAGATTCATTTGATTCTAATCGCAACATTTCTCTACTATCAGTTAGGCATCCATAGCCACAGTAGATTTTATTGGAAATACCCCAAGAGAGAGTTATATATCAATTTGATTTTGCTTTTAGCTTTGCTTTTTGATTTGATTAATTCTTTTTCTTTTTGAAAACTTAATTCATCTCTCTTGTTTGACAAGGGGTTAAGAACCACCGATGACTTGATGAAAGGAGGAAGAATTTCTTGTGATGACGACATTGGCTAGTGTCAATAAATATATCCAAAATTTCTTCACAACAAGTTTTTTAGATGTTGATTGTGATATGATATCTAAGAGTTCATTCGTTATTTAATTTACCAAGGTGATAAAATACCAAGGCCAAATGGATACCATAGAGATAAATGTCGCAAAATGAGTGTGAATAAGCTAACCAAAATATCATTGAAGGGATGAAAATGGTAGGAAGACTTGTAGAAGAAGGGCAAGAAAGGGAAGAAACAACATCCATGTGTATACAATACCTAATTGCAATGTTTGATCTTTGCCTTTGATATTTTTGAAATGTTTTCTTTTTTGTATTTTTAAAAGTGGGATTGACAAGGTCACTTGGCATGATAAGATCCAACAAAAATGTTAACTATTTCCTTGATAAGGAAGACTAGGCGTGTTTGATTATCAAGAGTCATATTATCCTTGATCTCAATGATCATGGTGAGCTCATACTCAATAGATGATTGTGTTTTATCATGAAACATGAATTTCATATGTGGAATATTAAGGTCCCTATCTATAGGTTTATGTACTTTGTGCCATACTTGATGGGTGCATTGATGTGCATTTTTGAATCGTGGTTGATTATGAACTTTAAGATCGTTTAAATTGTTGTGAGCTTTAGATCTCTTGGAATTTTTAATCGTAGTTGGTGTTGATGGCAAATCACGGCACCCACGGGACTCTGTAACTCGATGGGTTGCAGATTCAATATGATTGAGCATACCAAGGATAAAGATGACACTTTTCCCATGTGATGGTGTGTTGGTGAATGTGAAGCATGGTTTTACTTAATAAATCATTGGGGCTTATAGATCCTCTCCACTTTGGAAATGTGCATTTACTCCCCATATTTGGTTCACTTGGTCTAATTTTTATTTGGACCTTACATGGATCTTAAAAGGATTGATTTTGGATTTATTTGTAAACAACGTAATTATATTTTCATACTTTTGATGGATCATTGGTCACCCGTCCATCAAGATGTGGTGTTTTTTTATCACATCTCAATCACCTTCCATCTCACTCGGGAGGTTCTCACTTTAAAGTTCCACATAATTAGTTCTACCTCAACACTCAACTTTTATTACATGAAGGGACTATCTAGTTCATATCCAAGGTGTGGAATTTGATACCATGTCCTCCATATTCTTCCATAAGAATCAATTAGTGGAATGATCCCATTAAGTGCACCATCCCTTTCCTCTGTAAATTTGACAAAGAGGTGGAATAGTTTTGTAATTATGTCAATTTTTATCTAGTCAAATAATTTCACAATATTTCTATGTGTTTGTAATGCAATCCTTTTTATTATATTAAACAGTTCATGGTTTATATGATTAGGCATAAAATTAAATTATTACGCAAGAAGCTCCCCTATGAGAAAGGCCCATGTGGACATTTCTACGGCGTGTTAAATTTGACAGTTTGACGGTCATCTTGATGTTTGTGTTTTTCCTCCCTATTTTAGCTTTTCTCTACTATTTTTAATAATTTTGTTTTTAATAGTTAACAAATTTCAGAAACCAATACACTTCATAGTTGGGTAGATTCGATGACTACTACCTTTCGGTGCCCTCTATCACAAGCCAATTTATGGGCCCTCCAAAAATCGACCTCTATAACAACGATTTCGAGAGGTACTAAATATGGGGAACAACGAGAGAAATGAATGGGCCATGGTTCTGTGGAAATCACGAATATCAACATGGAAAAAAAAAAATTTATAAGGCATGTCCTCTTCAAAAAGGTGACAAACAATGCGGGAAAAAGGTGAGAGAGAATGGTAATGGTTCATGGTTATGTTCGAGTGCTGTGAGAAAAGTTCAAAACTATGATTATAGATATGCACCGAGGATCAATCTAAAGGACCCAACGGGAGAACTTCAATCAGATTACAGCTTTTGATGAAAGCTGTTGAGTTAATCATGGGTGTTGAAGCTAGTGACCTCCATATATTGTCATAGATGAAGATGTGACTAGTGAAATTATAAGTAATGTCATCGGAAGCGAATCTTTGCTTCACACATTCACCGAAAAGAGACATATTACGGAAACAATAGATTGAAATGTGTCATCCTCGGTTCAAAGAAATTGGAAAACATTGCAACTCCTCCATAACCTTTACACTGAGGATTTCCAACCCACCCGTCCCTTCAAACATTACACCCTCACACATCTCATTCTATACTTTGAAATATCACCACTATGTTTCTTATTTCATATCTATGTTACGCTTTTTTTCCTACTTCAAAAGAAAAATATTGTATTCCCTTATACTGTGACATACTATTGTCTCCTACTACTATGTGGATTGTTAGTACTTTTAAGAAAATAAATAAAAATACATGCACTTTTTGTCGGGTAAGTATTTGCATCCTTGTGTACTATGTGAACGCATTGTATGTTTCTTGCTTCAAAAGAAAATTGTTTTATTCCTTATACACCGACATAGTACATACTATTGTCTCCTACTACTATGTGGATTGTTAGTACTTTTAAGAAAATAAATAAAAAATACATGCACTTTTGTTAGGTAAGTATTTGCATCCTTGTGTACTATGTGAATGCACTGTATGTTTCTATATATCTAATACTCTTTTCCTTAAGAAAAATGTAGTTTCTCGATACTCAAATTGTTACCTCTTATGCTTATTTCCCATTAGAACTCCACATGCATTACAATTGTATTTAGTTTTATATTTTGACTTATTTTTGCATTTGTATGTCATCAAACAATGTATCGTTCCTTGCTAACCCACATGATCTTTATCCAACAGGTGGTACTCCATAATCCTGTGACTTTGCAATCATGTCAACTCCTACAAAACGAGCCCAACAAAGAGAGAACTATGCAAAAAATAAAGTACACTTAACTATTGAGCAACAATATCGTAAATTAGAGCATAGAACAACAAAAATATCTAATATCTTTCAACTTACGTCGACCAACAACCTACGATTCCCTAACATTCCAATCTTGCCATCGAATATAACTACTGAAGAATTTTCAACCAACATTCTACATGTAACTTCCATGGAAACAAACTTTCACGAGCATACCATTTCCTTCCGTCACGAACCCATCTTCGCTAATAAGCGCCACTTTCCCCCAAATTTCTGGGATATCACATGAAAGCTGTCTCACCATATGAGGTTACGATTATGTATAAACCCCACATGACATCAACGACACTTGGGACATGTTCAAGCACAACTATAGACCATGGCATGTTTTACGCACTACCGCATGAGACACGGGAATTTTTACAAATGTTAGTTCGACTCGGAGGAGGTGAATGTAGTATTCAACATGAACCAATGCAAGAATGGTAGGTCTTCGCACAACTTCATCTAGGAAACAACACGGGTCTTGACAATATTGATATGTTGGGGAAATGAAATTTTGACACACACAATAATTAGAGCATACATGACATTAAGTAAGATTTGTAAATAAGCTGGTTCATCATTCATCGAGAGAGAGAGAGAGAAGGTAGACACAATTAACAACAACATACATGCCACACCACCATCTTCCATGCTTCCTTTGTCTCCAAAACAACAAATAGCTCTTGATACCATACTACACCATTCAGCAAACAAAACGCTTCTACCTCCACTAAGATTGATAATTCAAGGAAAGGTTGGCACAGGAAATCATTTCTGATAAATAGAATCTACAATTCATTCACATCACCAATCACATATCCATCACCTCTACTTGTGCTCACCCCTACAGGTGTTTCAGCATTCAACATCTCTACATCCACAATCTATGCAGCAGTGCATATTCCAATCAAAGAACTCAAACCCCTTAAAGGTAGTGCATTATCATCTTTTCAAGAGTCATTGAAACATATAGAATATGTTCTTATTGATGAAATGAGTTTCATTGGCCCAAATTTACTAAGAAAAATTGTGTGAGGCTCATGAAGATTTCCCACACTAAAGAACATCTACGAATTTGGGAGCAGATCATTCATCCTCCTTGGCGACCTCGACCAATTACCACCGTTTTGGACAATCCTCTTTATGCAAGTAATTCCTACAAAACAAACCTTTGGAAGGGATTTCAGACTTCAATTACATTTCAAGCAATATTTTGGCAACAAGGAACAACCAATACACAGGTTTCATTCTGGAATTTACTACTCCACATGTGAGATTCAACCCCTATAATTGGCTTTATTAATGGGAGATATATATTAGATAAGATCATTATTGTTTGGGAAGACATGTAATTGACTCACGCCTCTCAACAATTAACCATATTTCTTAAATTTGATTTTGAAAAATCACATGACCACATTAAATGGCCTATTATTTTCATCATGCTCTAAAACTCTTGGATTTGGTGAACTTTTGCTTCAAGCTATACTGAGACTCTCTTCTCAAAGTGGCATTCATTTATTTAACTATTAGTGATCAAAAATCTAATATCTTGGACATTTTTGTTATATTAGTCTAGGTTTTCTTATTACTCCCACTCTCTATGTATTGGTAGAATAAGCCTTTGGATAATTTCTTTCTCATCAAGTTGTAAAATGGTTGATCTAAGGTATTCTCTTGCATGGTGCTACACATAGATCATTAATGGTCACTTCGTAGATGGTTTGTTTCTCACTCTTGCTAAAAATGAAGCCTACTTTATGGAAAATATTCAACGTCTTGATATTTTTCACAAATATTTTGGATCTAATTTGCAAAGTGAACTAGAACTCTTTACTACATGAAAAATATGTTTCTCATGTTGAATTTGCTGAAATGTTTTTCTTGGAAGTCGATATAGGAAAAAGACCAATTTAAATTCTTAGCCATTTTGTTTCCTTTGATACCACACCTTAAAATTTGAGGCAATATGTTTTTAACATATTTGAGAAGAAGATCGCCTTACGGGTATCTAGACATCTCTCTCTCTTATACCTCTCAAGTATAGATAAACTCCATATTTTTACCAAGTTTATTTCCATTACTCATGTGTACTAATCTTTGTTGTGATCCTTCCAAGGCTTCTCACAATAATTTTTCAAGCTTATTCACAACTTTATTTGGGTAAATTCCAAATAATGTAAATCCTTCCATTGTGTTGCATGAGATGTCTACATCCTCCCTCTAGAAAAATGTAATATGTGCATCATTAATAGTCAAAGAAAGATAATTTCCCTATGCGGGAAATGGATAGTTAAATAAAATGAAGATAATGAGGCTTGTAAAATTCTCTTGACGCATTACAATTCTACTAGAGAACCTTATGGAAAAATTGATGGGAAAATTTTTGTCTTCATACCTTGTTTATCACTTATGTGCGGGTTAAAAATTGAAGGTTATTTGATGGTCAAAATTCTTTAGAAAGATTATGAAGTCCTCATGCCTTATTTGAGATGGATCATAAATAGCTTCAAATTAGGTCTTTATTTCAACAATCATAGCATCCATTAGTCACCCATTATGATAAGGAATTGTTTTCATCTTGTGGACATACCTAGAATTAAATCTCTTGGTTATTTCTAAAGGGAATTACTACTATCCAAGACCTTGTTTCTTTCGAGGATTGGAATTCATGTAATGAGATCAAACAAAGGTAAATATTTTTACTTTATACCTCCCATCCATGTTAAATATCTAGTAACTCCTATAAAATGTTATGCTACACAAACTTGGCCTCCATCCTCTCACAACTTTTTGGCAAGAGTGGAAATGGATTGTTGACACCATTTTTGAGAAGTATTCACTTAATTTGCTTTATTATATCATAATCCTCTTATTCCCTATTGTTTTCAAGTTAAATACTCATTGAAGTCTGAATTCCTACCCTCAAAATTTTTGTACTCCCCTTAATTGAATCTAGAATTATAAACTTGAGCCTAAAATTGTGCATTTTATTTGGTGTTTTATTTAACAAGGCCTCCTCTAGGTGAATGGCTTGATAAAATTGGTAGTTTTGGTCCCAAATGTATTTTTATGCCATACTTGATACATTAAAACATCATTTTTATTCTTTCCCTTTGCCTATAGATTCATGTATATGGATTCATTCCTTTTAAATGTCTCCACCCTAAGCCTTTCATGTGGAAAGCGTATTTTTAGACCACTCTCACTAGCATGCCTATATAGCTTTTCTTTGGAATTTTTCGAGCTATAATTATATTTCAAATATGAAAGTCCAAAAGTGCTACAATTTTTAGTGATGAAGTTATTTCTCAACAATTTCCTATAAATAACAAAATAATTTTTGTTTCTATCAATTTACTTACAAATACAAATACATGCCAAGAAAGTTGCCCTCACCTTTAAAAAATTGTAGTGGCTTATAAATGAATGGAGGAGTCCCCATTACATAATGATTTAGGTTCTGTGATATCCTTCCTATTTGTGTCCTCCACCACATATTACTCGGTGATGATAAATTTGTACACATAGTCAATTTTTTCCCATGTATATGGTCATTTTCCCACTCTATCACTACCTTAGTAGGGCCAGTAGATTTGCAATGCCACCTTGGGAAATATACTACTAGTATGTCACATGTTGAACCTCTTCAATGCAAGGAAATTTTTTACTATTTTTCGTATCTCCACCACTGGATGGGGAATCATGGTGCCTTTCACCATGCAAGATAATTCTCAGACCTCATATGTGTGCCCCACCCTAGATCCTTTGATAGAGGAACCTACTATTCTAGGGGCTCTCCCTCCCAAGGATGATCCATCACCTCCCCTAATGTTTTTGTTTATATTTCTTAATTAGCTTGCTTATGCCACTATCATCTAATCTCGGTATTTTGGATACACTTTTGGTATTTTGAATTTTTACGAGTCATTAATTACCAGAATGGATATTGGGCCATGATTCTCTTAGACTAACTTTTAATGTAACCATCTTGTATTGACTTTTTGGTTAGTATACAAATGTGGTTCAATAAAAAATATGCATATGGTCTTTCTCATATGCCTTTTCGTGTTTTATTTACAACCATTTTCAAGAGCTAAATGATATTTGCATGGGAGAAAAGTGAAGAGGTTAAGAGTGTTTGTGTCTAAAAGAGTGGAAAATAGGCTCACTTACATGTTGTAAAAGCAACTTAAATATATGAGTAGGATATCATGCATATTATTTTGTGAATATATAAGCACAAAGATCATCGGGTTAATTTTTAATGAAAATGATATATATATTTTTAAATAATCATATTTCTAAATACATTTTCAATTATCATTATTTAAAGGATTTAGGAAAATGAGGAAAAAATACTATTTTTGATATAATTAAATGAATAATCACTAGCTCTTCTAAAAAAATTGCGAGAATGGTTAAGGGTTTCCTTTGATGATTTAATTATTTAAAAATATTACCTTTGCATAATTTATTATGCCCTTACATTTACTTTTTCATGAGTCTCCATACTTATTAGTACCAAGGGTATTATAGTCCTAATATTTTCCATTGGTTTTCTCCTAACCACCAATAGTTGCATCTATTTCAAATTATATATACCTTTCAACCTATTTTTTTCTTGTGTTTCTCTCTCCATTCCCTTATTACACTACTAAAACAATTTGTAATAATAATAGCCAATCAAAGACACTATTATATTTTTAACCTTAAGTTTTGAACATGCATGTTTGTTATTTGAAGCGCATTTGGTAATGGTATAGTGTATACTATGTGCATATCATAATTATTGTCAAGTGTTAGTAATAGTATGGGGTTCCACCCATGCTAGTGATTCTATGTAGCATGTAGAATGAAAGGACTAAAATCATTTGGTAAGATCTTCTAAAAACTATTCCACACACAAAAAAACCATTCACATGGTAAACATAATCTATTTAGTATATCAAATTATGTGAAAACAACACGTATATGTAGGCTTGTACATCTCGTTAATAAAAGGATTCAAAAGTGCTATTAATATTATTGTTACGTGATTTTTATAACTCACATAACAACACACTAACAATAAAACATATTAACTCACTTGTGAGTAATAACATGAATAGGAATATTTAAAGCATTCCCCCTTAGTGCGAACATGGGGAAGAGCCTTGCACCATTTGAATTGGAAATAGAATCCTATGCCGGTGGATATTTTATGTCTACATATATTGTTTTCTTGATCTTACTATATGGATCTTGTTGCACATGATTACCTACATACAAGAACTTATCCCATTTTCACTTCAAGTGAACTTGTCACCATTTTGCCATCTTCTAATGAAGTACAAAAGCTAGAGGATCTTTGCATTCAAAGGGTCTTTGTAGTTGGTTGCCCTCCTATACAATTGTTTACACCATCTATGACATACAAATTCTCCTCTTTTCAAATTTAGCAAGGGATTGATTATAATGTTTTACTTTTGCACACCACACAAATAACTGAAAATATAAAATGCCACTACTCTAGATGTGGGGGCCCATCACTAGTGGATGACAAGAGGTCATTGAATGACATCCTTCATCTATTTCCTCCATCCTCTCGGTTGATGATGTTTTATTTACTCAAGCAAATTTGAGATTAAAGAACAATAATATAGAGATTACAAATCGGTGGCAATTACCACGAAAATGTGTCTCCAAAGCAATTTTTAAAAAATCAAAAATATAATAACAATAAAAAATAATATTTAATTACTCTTTATACTTTAAGAATAACAACTAGACTATTTTGATAAATTTTGACTTGACACCTTTAACAACTTTTGATAATGACCTAAAATGAATCTATTACAAAATTGAATATGGCAAATCACTTTAAAATCTAACCTTCAATAAACCTCCACCTTTCAATAAAATAGTTACCACCACTATAACAGAAATTCTCCCCACCTTTTAAATCAATAAATTCCCTCAAAAACAATAACACCGCTTATAAAATGTTACAAAGTCACTTGTATGGTTATGACCCCTAGACTTTTAGGTAGGTGATTTTATTAAGTGAAAATTGCAATTCCACTTTTACTTAAATTTGTGTGTGTGTGTGTGTGTGTGTGTGTGTGTGTGTGTGTGTGTGTGTGTGTGTGTGTGTGTGTGGTGAAATCAATATTTAATTTCAAATAATATGATCGAGTCTACTAACCTTTATATTCTTGAAGTGTAACCGATGTACCAAGTTTGAAGTCTTTGAGAAGAGCTCAAATAGGAATGTAAATGTTAATTGTTTGGTTAAAAATATAATCAAACCACCGAACAATGGTCCTTAAAACTTTGTGATGACTAGTATGAGTTGCAAAACAATTATGTCTAGTTGAGTTGGAAGAATTCAGAGGGAAACTATCTTTAATGCAAAATTAATGCTTATCAACTATATTCTAACTTTGGAATCGATGCAATGTTGACCAAAACCACCGAACAATGGTCCTTAAAACTTTGTGACAATGAGTCCGAGTTGCAAAACAATTATGTCTAGTCGAATTTGGAAGAATTCAGAGGAAACTATCTTTAATACAAAATTAATGCTTCATCAATTATATTCTAACTTTAGAATCGATGCAATGTTGACCAAAACCATTCGGGTATAACTTGAATGATTGGTGGAACCAAAATGACTACCAATTCAAGGAGAACTGAAAAAATAGATGTGGAATACTCAAATGAATATATGCGACTCATATAACTTATTCTTCTACATTTTGAGAAAAACTTCCAGTGAATCTCATGCAAACCACGCTAGAATATAATCCTCGAATGTCACCGGATGTAGTTTCCACTAGCTTCACTCCTTATTTTGTTTACATTGGATCATTGTAATATTCAAGAGTGATACATTGAACTTATTATTATCATAGTAAATTTGGTTTGGATATTTATTATTTCGTCATCACATTATTAGTATGTATGCTAAATTGTCACAATAGGTTGTTTTATTTGGCCCATGAGGCCAATTCACGATTATTATCATTATTATTTGATTATGATGTGTTGATTTTGGAGTTTGATGGATTTGTAGATTGGTGTGTATCCTATATTAGATAGTGAAATTATGTCATGGACATGACTTTCGTGAATTATAATATCGTGTATCATGGCATTTGCATGATTTTGGAACTATTTTTGTTGGATAGTAGATGCATGACTTGATTTATTAATATGTGGGATATTACTTCGCGTAGCATTTTTTATCAATCAAGTATGATGTTTAAAATTAGGTATGCAAACGAAAAATTTACGCCACATGAGAATGTGGGTTTCAAGGGATGCACCTCCATATGGCACAATAGCCATATAGGCCGAATTTTAACCCTTGTTTGATTTTAGGACCCACTTGTGATTTTATTTTGTGGATTAAAATTGAGAAAAGGGAGGGAAATACACCCTTAGAATATGATTATTGGTTTAGATAATCATTTTTATCTTTCTTCTATTTCACTTATGGTTATTTGGTTTAACCCCCTTGGCTTTTGATGTTAATTTATTTAGTATTTTGTACCTTGCTTTTATCTCTCATGTGTTTAATTAATTTAACCTTTGTTATTTCTAGTTTATTGGTTGTTTATTTAACTAGTCACTTCCCACTTGCATGGGACGACTTGGCTTGTCTTTTAGTTGATTAAATGGGTCAAGGATCACTTAATCATGGATTAGGTGGATCCACCACCCCTCTTAAAGGCCACCTTTTCCCCAAAACTCGAATTTAGGGAAGAAGTGACTTTTTGGAGGAGTGTAAGGCAAGTAAATGGCTATATTTGCCTTGAAAGGATCCCCCAAATACCACCCTCGAGGTGGGTGAGCTCTTTTCAAGGCTCATAAATCCTATTTACCCCTTTTGACCAATTGTTCAACTACTTGTATTTATGTAAATTGGAGAGATGTAAACCTTAAAATTGATTTTTTTTAAATGGAATAAGATCATATTTTGCAAAAACAATAGATTTTGATCATTGTATTATTAAAAATAAAGTTGTAATATTTATCTATATTCGACATATGTATTTACAATGCTTTATTCATAAAAACCCGCTTTAAAACTAACCCAAAATAGCTCTAAATATCCCTATGTGATTTACATCAACTAGATGAATATAAATTATAAACTAAATATTTAATGGAAAATTAACTACATGTTTGATTATCTAATTATTCTAAGTTGCCATTCCCTCCTTTAACTCAACATTGTTTGAATTGAACAAGAGTGATATTCTCTAGAGGCCTCAATTTTTTTATGTGCAAGTGCCTTTACGAAAACATTTACAAGTTTTTCTTCTATTGATAAAAATTAGAGTTGGATGTTGTGTCATTGTACAAGTTTGCGTATATAGTGGATTTGTACTTCAATGTGCTTAGTGGACCCATGAAATACTAGATTGTAAACATATTTGATTACACCTTCATTTCCAAGATTCAATATGGCATGTTTCTTTTGTGGAACACATAATCCTTTAAGTGTGTGATGTAACCACATAACTTTGCAAACAAATCCTCCTACATCGTGATATTCTACTTCAGTAAAAGAACAATAAAGCGATATTTTTCTTCTTATTCCTTGTGATATCAATCCAAAACCCAAAGAGAAAACATGGCCTGATGTGGACTTATTATTATTTATATTTATTGCACGATCTAAATATGAATATCGTATCAAGAATAATAGGTCATTATTCTTGTAATCTAGGCCAAAGTAATTTTTCCTTTGATTTACATTAGTATCCATTGCATTGCATTCTAATGACCGAATTTCATATTTTACATGAACCTCGGGAGATACCTCGCTATATCACAAATGTCTAGCCTAGTATAAGTCAAGTAAATGAGACTCCTAATTAAATGTTGATGGAGATTCGTATCCACTTGAGGTGATGGATCTAATAGAGAAAACTTAAGGTTTGCATCCATAGATCTATCAATAGAATTACAATCTATAATCCTAAATTTCTCCAACATTTTATTGGAATACTTCATCTAAGTAAAAAGATATGATTTTTCTTCTACCATACTTCCCGGTCAAGACAATAAGGAGTAGCCTAAGAAATTTCATGTCCAACAATCATTTGAGATTTTCCTTTATGTCCTTATTTATAGCTACTAAACTTCCAATGATTACAAGATCATTGATATAGGTTACTATAATCACCATCTCCCTCCATGTTTTTAAGGTAAAGATTATGATCATAGGGATTTCAATGAAATTCATTGTGAATGAGATGCTCATCAATTTTGGTGTACCATGTTTTTGAGATTCTTTCTTGAAATCATATAATGACTTGATGAGCCTACACACATTTATTTCCCAATTCAATTCAACAAAACCTTCTAGTTGAGCCATGTAGACTTCCACATCAATACCCCATTCGAGAAAGACACTTTTCACGTCCATCTTCTCTCTAAATGTGCAAATAAAGAAAATATCATTCTAATTGTCTTGATCTTGGTTGTGGGAGAAAATTTATCCTCTAAATCAATGTCTTCTTTCTGATCATACCCCTTAACAACGAGCTTTGTCTAGTGTTTGTCAATATTGCCATCTACTTTATACTTTTTTTGAAAAACTTGTTTACATCTAATTGGATTCTTCCTTGGTGGTAGATCTACAAGTTGTCATATATTGTTCTTCATTAGAGAATGATATTTAGCGTCTATGGTTTCTTTCTAAGGTTTTGACTCAAAGGATTCTTCAACTATATATGGGTCGTGTGATTCAATAACTCTACTCATTAGGACCAAATTTTCCTTTTGTTGATCTTTGCTACAATTCCTTGGTCCAAAAGAATATGTATTTGATACTTCATCTAACATAACATATCTAATCACATATTTACACCACTTTGGCATGTGTTGTGTTGTGTATTATAGAGCTTGTTCAAAACCATCATTTCCATGATTACAATCACCATGATCTTAATCTTATGTATTCACCACAATTCTATTTTTATATCTTATATGCTATGAGAATCATGGAAGGTAGATTTGAAGCGCCTCTCTCATCAAATTCAACATCCTTATTAATGTATATTTTCTTTGTTTTCAGATCCACCAATCTATATGCTATGGAATCTTCACCGAACCCAAGAAATATATATGGTATTGAATTCTTTTCTAGTTTAGTTCTTTTCGCATGGGAACTAGCATGTGTGTATTGCTTTCAAAAACACAAAGATGAACATTTTTTTATTTTTCACTTGACCATGCTTCATGTGGAGTCATGTTGATTATAAAATTTGGTGACCTATTAAGCAAATTTTTTTTTTTTTTTGTTTATGCTTAGTATGTGTTATCCTCTATCACAAGAACGATTCTTTGGTCAAGCATGCGAGAGGTAGGGCAATTTGTAGAACTTCAATTATACGGTGATAGTTTCAAATGATAGAGTAAGGGCTCATGCAAATTATCTCCAACCACTTACACAAATAGTATAATGTGTTTCAATACGCTCGTGTAAGAAGATTATTTGACTCGTCTTCTATTCAAATCAAACCTAATAGTTATCGTTGTGTGCACTCACCTTTTATCACAATGTACTTCTAACCGGTGTATTTTATCAACTTGACTACTCCTCATTGAGATGTGTACAACTTTGCCACTCGTATATCGACTTTCTTTTGTTCACATGCTTTACAAGTCTACATTTGTGCATTGGTATTTCCCTCTTGAGATTTTGAAAATGTTTATTCCAAACACAAAGTCGGCCTTGAGCACCTTAAGTAGTAGTTCATGTGGGTCCTCTGCATTCACCTTCATCCTGGATTAATAAAACTATCGACGCGTTGACACCCGAGTCTTTGATATTAGACTCAATAGTTTATGTGCTAGTTCTTGAGTTTCCATGCTAAACTCGTTCACAATCCCCTTCCAAATGTAAGGCTCTCATAGTCAATTATATTTTCCATTTGCCAATCTATCTCCACCAAGGTTACAGAGGAACCTAAATATAGTGTAATAGTCGGGGAAATCCCTAGTTTGAGAAGACAAAAGCTTAGCATTAAGTAAGCTAGTAGTATCTTGTGTCTACGCCTTTTTACTTACTAATCCATCTCAAGCACATTTATCCCTAGTTTGAGTAGAGGAGAAGATTAATGTTAAGTAAGAAAGTAGTATTTGGATATCTACATTTTGATTCAATATCTATATGGATTTGTACCTTGGTAAATGTTGTACCAAGTGTGACTTAACATCAACAACATCATTTGGACTACAACATTTTCAATTGTTATTAATTAAACTTTAGCCTTATAATTATGCTAAGATGATGTGGAACTTAGTTGAATGGCCTCTTTTTTAGTTTAAGAAGTAAAGGGAGGAGGCCCATTTTAAGCCCAAGCAAGGTATTTCAAAAATGATTCTTCTCAACCATTAGACTATAGCTAGCAAAACCTAGAGGGTCTATTTAGTCAACTTGACAGATGCTTTGTAACTCTTACTCCATTGTTTTCAATTTTTAGTTACATAGAGGGAAAAAAACATTCATCATGAAGAGCCCAAATAATGTTACATACCTGAAATCTACTAGCCTTGTTGGCCAAAAATCCATGTTTCTAATATCTTCCAAAAGAGTAATCAAATAAAACATGTCGACTAGTCTAGTTTTTGTTCCTACGAAACTCCAAATACCGGCCATAGCCTTCACGCTCTTGAATCCCATACTCTAGCTTGTCTTCCAATGGAAGTTTGAAGAAATCCCTCACAATTGCTTTCATTAGCTCCAAAAGAGACACAGGGATCCCATGATTCATCACTTGGAAGGAATTTGAACTCTTAGATGCCTAATTGTCCATTAAGATCAAAAATGGCTACTAGGTCGTCATTGTAGTTTATTTCTTTGTATTAAGGTATGCAATGTAAGCTTTATATTAATGCCTCTCCAATCTTAGTGAGGTTTCATTTGATATTAGTGTTAAAATCTACTACCGGCTAATAGTTGAGTTGATTGAGTTGTTGATGATTGTCTATGATGCACAAATTCACTTTAAACTACTTTTGTGTATGATGCACAAATTCGCTTTAAACTATTGTTTTCTATGATGCAAGTTGCTTTAAATTAGCTCGATGATCTGAATTTCTTTATTTAAACATGTAAATGCATACTTTACTTACTAAGGCATTTCCAAATACTTCTAAATACATGGGTTGCTTTGTACTTATTGAGATTTTTCTCAAATATCTCTAGATACATGTTTTATTAAGATTTGGCGCAAATACCGCTAAATACACATTGAATGAAACATTTTCAAATATCTCTAAATACATGCATGCCTTCCTTACTAAGAATTTTCTCTAATACCTCCAAATACATGCCTTTCTTTCTTTCTCTCGAGACTTTTTTAACATCTCATATATCCCTAAATGCATGTTGTACTCTTTGGTTGCGTCCCAATCTTCTATTTATCCAATATTACAAGCTCCTTAGTGTTTGGATCTGCTTTGCTTGCAAAGTTCAACATTGTCATTTTCAAAATTAAAGTTGGTTAGGAGCTCATAAAACTAGCATTGGGAGCATATAATATGAGCAAGATATTGGAATTAGACAACTAAGGGCCTCAAAAGAAGGTAGTATGAGGTAGATGGAATTTTTCATTGTTCTTTATATTAACATTTGAAATCATTCCTTGCATCATTCTCTACAAGCAAGCATTTCTAAATTTTCTCATTCTCTTTATTAGGATGATGCTCTCCATTTCCATTAATATAGACATCATCATTACCTACATTAGTGATAAGAAATTCAGTAATATCAATATGTCTCTTAGGATTGAAGAGACAACCATAATACCAATTATAGACAATGATAGATATATGCATATAGACCATACTCATGCATAGACATGTTTTGTATATGCATCAATTATATTCAATATTATTATATTATCTCAAACTTGTCAATGTCAGAGTCCTATCTTATAAATAAAGGTTATTGCTTTACATGCTACGGTAAGAAGCCTTGAAAACCCTACCTTTAGGATGTCGTTGCTCAAGGACTCTTTGCAGCTATGTACTCTAATTGAATCCTCTCGAAAAATGTTGGTCATGTTCTCTTGAGGGGAGGGAGAGTTTTTCCTTAATGGAGAATTAAGGGAGTTTTGTGTACAATTTTCAAAGCAGAGGACTATTTGGAAAAAAGTGGATTATAGTATTTGTAGAAGCTACTATTGTTTTTCGCGAAGCAATGCAACAATGATTTCAATGGGTAGATTGTTCGATGCATTTGTGCTTTGAGAAAAGGATACAATGTAGCATCATTGTAATGTCAAATATGTGTCAAAACATAGCTTTTTGGGCCATGTCTTAACCCTTTCTAGAGAAATTTTGAAAATCAAGCATTTAGCCCTATGAGTATACAACATGAGGAGATCGTTGTAGCATAAATGGGTTAGTGTGTTTTTGACTTAAGACTGGAGTTATCCTAATAGGAAGATAATTGGGTTAAATCAAATTTTGTTATGGATTCTCTCAATACAAGGTCAAACAACAAAAAATATAGTGTACAAAGAACATGTAGAAGTAACCAAAAATTTAATGATAAAAACAACTCAAATGAAGGATTGCAGAAGCATATGGTTTTAGTACTAATAAAAGTTCCACTACTACTAAGAGAGTGGTGTTTGTTAGTATTCCGCCATAATTAAGTACTTGCAAGTTGTGTGTACTAGTTATATGCAATTACTCAAAATACTAATTCAATCAAGTTGTAGGCAATGACATACTCATTTCTTGGAATGCATCGATGGGGAATCCAGGACAACCCAATAAAATAACCTATTTATTGAAAACCACCAACATGCCTATATTAGATGAGTGGAATATAGGTAGGTGTAATGTAAGAAAATGTCAGCCTATATAGGAAAAAATAAACTTAATGTAGGAAAAATCCCAGTTAGGTAGAGAAACCCTTCTTACTAGTGGTGTTGAGTGTGAGTAAAACTATTAGGTTGTTACTACTAGCAGGCTTAGTTGTTCTTTGCAATAATTTGGTGTAAAGGTCATTTTTCCCTATTAAAGGTCATATGAAATAAAATCAAATATTGTGTTTGATACAACATTGATGCTCATTCCTTATACATATAATAGTGAAGATAGGTTTAAGAATGAGAGTGCAAGAGACTATACAAAATTTCTGCAATATGTGTGATCCCATGAAATGCGATATGTTTACATACGTAATTTCGTATATAGTTTTCCACGGGTGAGGAAAAAGGTTTTTGTGCATACTCATTTGTTGTGATGGAAATATTTTTCCTAGATGTAATTTTTTATATTATATATGTCATTCTATTGTCAAAGATTGGTGAATTACTTCACCATAGACTTGAACATCTACCATGGGTATGAAGGCATCTCACTACTATCTTATACTAATTCCATCAATCTAATTTTTACATTCATAATGATTTCCTTCTTATTTTTCCATATTTATGATGGATGACCTAAAAGGAATGAATGTCTTATAAGAAATATTTGTTGAGTCGGATCTCATTGTATGCAATATTATTTATTAGCCATGAATGAGAATTTTGTATTTTGATTAATTTGTTTGATACTAACTAAAATCACCCTAAACTTTACAAGAAAATTGCATGACTAACTAAGGAAGGTTAACACCATTTCCACATCTAGTTAAGGCTCTAAGTCTAGGAATGTAACATTAAGATAGAAGCTTAAAGGAATGCTTAACTAACGTGGATACAATTCAAAATCTAGCTAAACATGCCTACTAATATGTTCAATTGCCTAACATGGGCCTAAATAGACCTAAGAGGGCAATCAAATGGGTATGGTTACTACTATAAAAAAGGTGAAATGGCCTCTCCAAATGACTACATGGTAATTTTGGATATCCATCTACTAACCTTGTTGAAGGCTTTAGGTAAGGATTGAACTTGGCTATATATCATATTTATTATAGGAGATGCAAATCAAAGCATGGTGTAAAATATTAAGGTATGAGTTGCACTCTTTTTATAGTTTTCCATTTGGGGAAAACTTGTATTTTGGTGCATGTGGGACTAAAATCCCAAATTATATTAGAATTTCTAATCATTATTAAGCGTTGTTAATCACAATTAGTGAATTACCAAGTGATTAACATGTGTGGGGCCTTAATCAACAACTTAGGGTCAACTAAGAGGCTGAGATTAGCTTTTGAAGCTTACTAAGACATTGTGGAGGAAAATGGGGTGATTTTGAGTTGTTGGAAGAGGGTTTGAGCCAATAGTAGCGTATATTGACCAAAACAAGGGAAAAATAGGCTTAATTAGCTAATAATAGCTAATTGTTTGTTTTGAAGATGTTTTTGACTTACGATTCGTCATAAATTGGCATCCTGAATGTGAAAGAGGGTTGGTAAGAAATGTTACTTAATTAGCGAAAATCACTAATTATAATGGAATTGATAAAAATGAGAGTGATTTGTGTGCGTTTTAGCAATAAGATTGCAAAAGTGGAATATAGGTGTCTAAATTTTCCCCTTTTTGAGGTGAAGTTAGTGACTTCACCTAAAATATAGTAGACAAGCATAAACATGTAATTTTTTTAAGAAACTTTAGTAGGATGAAGGATGCCCCCCTGAGTGTCGATGGGGTGATAGAAGAAGTTGATTGATGATCAAAAATGTGATTGAAATGGATATAAGAAATAGGATAGAACAGGCGTGAAACCCTTGGTTATTTAGAAGAAAAAAGGATAGGGATAAACATGGTTGTTTATTGCCCTAGGTGATTTGGAAGAAAAATTAGTAGTGATAATAAATGATAATAGAGAAGAAATGAGAATGGAGAATATAGGACAAGCCCAATCTTTGCATCCAATTTTTCAATAAGAAATTCTATTGTATCATTTTTCCACTAGATCTACATCATCGTCCTTTATTAAAATAAACAAAAGTGTAAGATAACATGAAAAGCTAAATTAATAACAATTGTTTACTACTAAAAATTTGTAACTTCGTGCATAAAGATACATTATGCAATACAATATGAGAAAGTAAAATGATATTTATCTCCATGTAACATACAAAATGCAATGCAATACGAGAAAGTAAACTAGCTAACCTAACACAAAAACTAGTACAATCACACGTACTCAAAAAAACAACATTTAAGATAGTTGTACCAATGTTTTTATTATCAAGTTGCGGTTCCCAAATGTTCATGTTGTAACGACAAGGGTTAAAAATGGTGCCCCAAGCAAGGATACATGCGAGGGGAATAACAAAGGACACAAGTAGTCCCATGGAAAAACTTTCGTGCACTATAACACTTTCTCTGGTAACTAATTGTCGCACAGAGTACCGACGTAGTAAGTTGACCTAGCTTTTGTTAATGGAGGTAGATCACGATGATTCGTGAAGTCGTTTGAGATAAGAACAAGCAAGAACCTAAGAAAGATGTTTTTATAGGACAAATTTCAATGTTCAAGGATAGTGCATTTGATATAGGCTTTAATTTGCATGGGCATGTCGTTTACCGATTTTTGAACATTTTTGAATTTTTGCAATTGTTTTGGATTTTTAATGATTTTACCGATTTTTTGAAAAAAAAATTAATTTTTTGGATTTTATTTTATTTTACCAATTTTTTGAAAAGTTTTGAATTTTTGTAATTTTTTGGATTTTTATTTTGAAAAATTTTAGTGGAGCGTGGACGCACATGTGCTAGTGCACAACTACAATTTTTTTGTTTTTTTAGTGTGGCATGAGCACACATGTGATGGTGCATAAATAGTGTGGGCACGTATGTTCAGTACATAACTTCAAATATTATTTTTTTAGTGTAGCATGAGCACACATGTGTTGGTGCATAAATAGGGTGAGCATGCATGTGTTGGTGCACAATCGCATTTTTTGTTTTTTAGTGCAGCGTGAGCACACATGTGTTGGTGTATAAATAGTGTGGACACGTATGTGCTAGTGCACAACTACATTTTTTTTTGTTTTTAGTGCAGCGTGAGCACACATGTGCTAGTGCATAAATAGCATGATGGGCACGCATGTTTTGGTTCACAACTACACATTTTTGCTTGTTTAGTGCAAAGCATGAGTACATGTGTAGGTGCACTAAGGGGTGCGCCTATGCACAAAAGACATTTTAAAATTGTCATTAGAAGAAAGAGAAGTTTTTGGAAACCGGATGGTAAAAATAAATGGATTGGATAACAAAATAGAATAATTTGATGATATAGTAGAAGAATATCCTAGTCAAATAGAAGAATAAGATCATAATAAATGACCTGATTAACCCTATGCAGACATATTTGGACATGTTAGAGTCGTGGGAGCAACAGGGGTGACTCTGGGCCTACGAGGCGACATTTAGCCAACACAACCATATTTTCTTGGAGACAACCTTAGAGGTGACTAGTTTAAATTTTTTACATATTTGAATGTTTTGATTTTTGAAACATATTTGAATGTTTATTATTTTTGAGAAGTTTTCTGAAGCTATGTATAGGAAATGAAGAAACGTAGATGCCCCCAACGATAGATGGGATGTACAAGGAAGAATACCACGTGTATGCATAAGAAATTGAAGATGTGAAAGCGCCCCCAACATTAGGTGGGAGTATTCAAAGAGTAAATTCTTCATGTGTTGAATCCGGATCAAGGCCAATATGGAGAGGTTGAACATGATGATGAATTTAAACCCATGAAGTGCTAGGAAGGAGCAAGGATGCCCCCAATGTTAGGTGGGAGTATTCAAAGGTAAACTCTTCATGTGTTGAATCCGGATCAAGGCCAATATGGAGAGGTTGAACATGATGATGAATTTAAACCCATGAAGTGCTAGGAAGGAGCAAGGATGCCCCCAACGTGAGCTGGCCAAGAAGCACATAATAGAAAGAAGTAGAAGATTTCTTTATTGAAAGGGGAAAAAGGTGCCCCCAAGCATGCCAAAGAGGAAATATTATACACATGGATGTTCTAAGTGAATTATAAGAATGATGTGAATGTTTTGAATGTAGCTTAGAAGCTTCGTGATGAAGAAATGATTAGCCAAAGTCATGAATCATGAGACAAGTTACTGAAATATAGTAAGAGTCAGAAAAGGTACAAAAAAAGACACTTAGTAACATATTGATCTTGTTTTCTCATCAAGATATAGTGTGTGCAAGTGGAAATTTATTATCTCTTGGAGGAATATTTGATAGAAAACAAGTGAAGACACCCTAGCCAATGTGTAGGAATGATTTATTTTTCACAGATGATTTTTTTTGAATGGGTTGTGGAAGGAGAGCCATACATTACTCTGTTGTCATCAGGGCATCCATAGCCCCAACGAAGATGCATTTGATTCTAATCGCAACATTTCTCTACTATCGTTAGCGTCCATAGCCCACAGTGAGATTTTATTGGAAATACCCCAAGAGAGAGTTATATATCAATTTGATTTTGCTTTTAGCTTTGCTTTTTGATTTGATTGATTCTTTTTCTTTTTGAAAACTTAATTCATCTCTCTTGTTTGAAAGGGTTAAGAACCACCGATGACTTGATGAAAGGAGGAATAAGTTCTTGTGATGACGACATTGGCTAGTGTCAATAAATATATCCAAAATTTCTTCACAAGTTTTTAGATGTTGATTGTGATATGATATTTAAGAGTTCATTCGTTATTTAATTTACCAAGGTGATAAAATACCAAGGCCAAATGGATACCATAGAGATAAATGTCGCAAAATGAGTGTGAATAAGCTAACCAAAATATCATTGAAGGGATGAAAATGGTAGGAATACTTGTAGAAGAAGGGCAAGAAAGGGAAGAAAGAACATCCATGTGTATACAATACCGATTGCAATGTTTGATCTTTACCTTTGATATTTTTGAGATATTTTCTTTTTTTGTATTTTTAAAAAGTGGGATTGATAAGTTCACTTGGCATGATAAGATCCAACAATAATGTTAGCTATTTCCTTGATAAGGAAGACTAGGCATGTTTGATTATCAAGAGTCATATTATCCTTCATCTCAATGATCATGGTGAGCTCATGCTCAATAGATGATTGTGTTTTATCATGAAACATGGATTTCATATGTGGAATACTAAGGTCCCTATCTATAGGTTTATGTACTTTGTGCCATACTTTATGGGTGCATTGATGTTCATTTTTGAATCGTGGATGATTGTGAACTTTAAGATGGTTTAAATTGTTCCGAGCTTTAGATCTCTTGGAATTTTTAATCATAGTTGGATGAATGGACCATTTAGGTTTCTTGTAAGTTAATACGTTACTTTTCTGATCCCGAGAAGTGGGAGAAGAAAGTGGACAAATATAATTGGTGGGAGAAATGACGGTGGGTTTGCCACAATCATTGATAGAAGAACAATATGATGGGTGTGAAGGATAAGGTTCAAGAATTGAATAGGATGGGCTACTGTGAGGTGTCCATAAAGCGAAGATAAAGGATTATGAGGATGTGGCCCTATGATAGAATATGAAGGACTTCTGACGTGTCCCATATATCTTGAAGATGAAGGGCTCCTTGGAGGTGTCCCATATATAGAAGATGATGAGCTACTAGGATGTGGCCCAAGAATACAAGATGATGGGCTACTGGGAGGTCACCACATATAGATGATGAGGGACTAATTGGATGTGGCCCACATATAGAAAAAGACGATGGGCTACGGTGATAACCCAACTTGAGGAGTTTATGATTGAGGAATCATGACGGATAAAGAATGATTGAGTGATGAAAATATGGGATCTTCCTTAATGGTCTTAGGATCTTCCTCTATTTTCTGAAAAAAGGAATCAATTTCTTATATGCAAGCATATCAAGTCAAGATCAAATCCTTGATTGTAATCCTCAGGGAATGTCATCATGTGATCCCCAAAATTCTGTGATCATCTCCTCATCTTGAGATGAATCGATCAGTAGGAGTATTTTTTCTTTGACCATAGGAGGCTGATTACAAGAAACAGATCCAAATGGTGTGGAAGATTGAGAAGATGATGACTCAAGAGATGAAGTAGATTTGGATCTATATGTCTCGTGAGTAGAAGAAGACATGGTTTTGAGATAGCTTATTAGTATAGGTTTTCCTAGAAGACGACATATTGTTGAGAAACAATGAGGATCACATAGAAACTTGGCATATAATTATGACATAGGATTTGTCTGAGGTGTTTGCGATGTATGTGTCAACTTAGATAGTTGTGACAAAGGAGTTAAATTAGGAGATTGTAACATGAGTTTATACTTAGAAGATTGTGACATGGGATTTTACTTAGGATATTACGACATGAGTGTTGACTTAGATGAATGCGACTTGGGGGTTGACTTAGGATATTGCAACATAGGTGTCACCTAAATGAATTCGGGGTCACCCATATCTTCCACAGAGGAGGAGGTTGTCGAGGTGGTGAATAAGGGAGGTCCTACAAAGCAAGGGAGGACCGTGACTTAGAACCAAATTAGATCTTTGATTGATGGATCTTTGAGCCACACAAATCTTTAAAGGAGGAAGATGTCATTTAGGTGACTAATGAGGGAGTCCTATGAAGAAATGGAGGATTGTGACTAAGATTCAAATGAAGTGAATAGTTATGATGATAAATTTTAGAAGATCGAGGTGAATTTGAAGAATCAAAATAATAGTTTGGATCAGATTCAGAAGAAGAGTGAAAGGAACCCAAATAATAATTTAGATCAAAAGCATCCAAAACATACCACCGATTATGAGATGAAGGTGGGGAACAAGGTACTCGAATGGGATCTCTAGTGTGAAGAACCAAACAAGGCTTAGTCGTGATAGGCATCCTTTGATGGGAATGTAAAAACCTAGGTTCCTTATTTTCATACATATAAGGAGCCATGCGATAGTCAGTCATTGTTGGAAAATTCCTAGACCTAGATAGCATGATTTTTCCAAAGATAATCTAAGGAAAATAGGTATCGCAATGACACAATTTTGAAAAATCAACAAGGTTTAGACAACAAGTTGTAGTTGTAAATGTCAAATAAAATTATCAAAATTGGGCAACACAAAAGACACAAGGGAAAAATCTTTTCCTATGTTCAACTAGATGCAAGAGTTGTTTGATTTGGGATGTTTTTGCTAAGGTTTGACATTTCGGTATAAGTAATACAATGAACTTAGGCAAAAACAAAGGGATTGGACCCTAACTTTGGGACCCCATTCTCGTAGTAGGCATACTAGAAATAGGGGTACAATGTGAAAGGTTTCCACTAAGGTTTAAAAATGGACCCTAGATAAATTTTCACAGTGTAACAACGCTTAAGTCATCTCAACAAAGAATGATGACTATAAAATAACCACAAATCCAAAAAATCCATGTAAACCCTAAGATAAAGAATATCTGAATGATCTACTCTATATAACGTGAGATGTCTAGGACAATACAATGACGTACAAGACTCCAATCTAATCACAACAAAAATTTTACTCCCTATGTTCTTTGAGATAGGTTTGAAACCAAATAGTGACAACACAATATCACCAATTAGGTCAAGTTTGAAACAAACAAGACCTAAATGCTAAGATAATGTTGATGTAATCCTCTAACAAGATATACTACAACCAGTTTTTAAACACTAACAAAGTCTAAGTCTTGTAAAATGGATGATACAAATGTGAGCAGTGTAACAACGTTATTTGGACATGTAATCAAACTTTGCAAGAAAGTAATATTTTAGTATAAAAATTCCATTATAGCAATGCTAAAAAAGTAACATCAACACTCACAAAACTCAAGACAATGATAGGATGTAAACACTATGCCTAATTATATCAAGGAATTAATATGCATGCAAACAAAGCGTTGTTAAAGTAGGTATTTACCTTAGCTCATGTTCATCTAGGTACATTCTTTACCTTTATTGTATTTATCCTCACCCACTTATGTGTGTGGATATTTATTTTTATTTATTTAGATATTAGGAGATATTATCTAGTTGTTAGGTATAGTTCTTTCCTTGATCTATGGTATTGACTAGTTCTTTCCTAGATCTATGGTATTGACTAGATCCTTGATGTCTAGTTCTTTCCTAAATCTATGGTCTTGACTAGTTCTTTGATGACTAGTCATTTCCTTGATTTATGGCTTGATCTACAACCTTGACTGGTTCTTAGATTGTTATTCCTTGCCTATTTAAGCAAGGCCCGTTATCAATGTATTGCATTGAGTTCCATGATAATATATAATATTGTTTCTCATTTGTTTGCAAAGGTTTTATGTAAAGTTATTCTAGCTTAATTGCTTTCATCTTATTGATCGTGGTGTTTGATTAGCATCGTGTTCTTGGCTTGGTACGATCTGGTTATTGTTCCGGTCAAGCGTAATAACACAATCTAGAGATTTATGTCAAGTTTCACAATGGAAACAAGACGTAAATATCTCAATTGTATGGCTATAATGCGGGTAGGGTAACAACTCAAAAGAATTCAGTGATAAGACATCCTAACTAAAATTATAATAAGTCCCAATATAGGTGTTGAGCCAAGAGGGCCCCACTAGAACGTGAGCACGTACCATTCACACTTTCAACACTTGCATTTTGAATTGCAACCTAGTCATGCAAGTAGACTACAAAAGTGGTGGACACATTATTTCTAGTTGTATCTATTTATAGTTCTTATTTTGTCTCAAAATGAGAAACAAGAAAAAAATGGGTAGACCAAATGGTGATGAAGAAAACTAAGTATACTTTACTAAAGTTTCACCTTGCCTTAAGGAAAATGAAAAACTAGAGCAAAGTAACACGTCATAGGCTTCATGATGAAATGTCATGTGGTTTCAACTTTAAGGGATTATTTCCCTTGTTCAAAAAACAATTTTTCACTTTGTGAGAGCTCTCAAGTATAATAGCTAAGACAAAATTGGCTCCAATCCGGCAATATTTCCTAGGGTTTCTCTCTCTATGTGTCACAAGCTTACTTCTTCGAGCTTGATTTACCAAGAAATTCACACCGACTAATCTTAGAGTATCTCAGCTTTACTTTACCCCCTTCTAATAAAATGATAAACTAGTGCATTCAATTGTATTATCACTGGGGTTGCAATGGAAGTAACTTTGATTCTAATCTCACCAAGGTGTACTAGTCAATTCAGTAGTGTGGAGCACTTTCATCCTTCGCTCACAAGGTTCCCTCTTGCATGAATTACTTTAGGGTTCCTAGGACCACCCCCATTTTTGTATCTTAAGGCTTATGCCAAAGGGGTTATGTCCTAGATTAAAGCAGATGAGCCATAGCTCTTAGCGAAAACCTACAATACGGTGTTTTAATTTGTGTGTTGGTGTGTTTTTATATTTTGGATTAAGAAATTTTGTTTAGACCACCAATGGAATCCTACAGCACACATTAATGTTAGAATTTGGTTTGAAGAGAGCATTTATTTCTTTAACAAGCATTGTATGCATGTCACACAAATGGTTAGTGGTTCAAAAAGATTCACAATATCATACAAAGATAAAAATGAAAAGGCTTGTAAATAAACTAGCTACCATAAAAGTTTGGAAAACAAAGTTTATTCCTAATTAATCTAAGTGTTTCTTAATGAAATACTAAAATTGCTTTAGTTCCCAAGATCACACTAGGTGCAAGGGAAGAGCATACACAAATTTTAGCCTTGATTATTTATCAAGTGAAAAATATCTTAAACTAAAAGATCAAGCACATGCCAAAAATGAAGTTTTATTATCTTAGGCACAAAATGAATGATGATTATTCCTACTTACTCCCAAGAAGTAAAAAATTATTAGAGGTGTTTTTGGTTCTCAAGATCACACTAAGTGCAAGAGTAGAGCATACACAACTCTATTTTGAACTCAATCAAAGCATAAATACATAATCACTCATCAAACCCTAAGCCAATTTAACCAAAAACCCGAAGATCAAACCCTAAGGCAATTTTGTTAAGAATATTGCTCTAAAATATAGAATTTTACAAAAACAACTAAAAACCTATAAAAATGACAGAGATCCTAAAAATCACAAATTGAAATTTTACAATTTAAGAAAGTTTTACCTTAGTACACAATCGCACTCTTTAGTGCATGGGCGCACACTGATGAGTGCATAGGTGCTTATGTCAATTTTGACACAATTAGTGATGCATGGGCACATCTAGTGAGGCATAGGAGTAATTATAGATACACATGTGCACTTTACACATAGAGCCAAAAATTCGGTGTTGCGCATGGGCGCACTTTCCTCTGCGCACATGTGCATTTTCTCTAAGACGTGCACATTTTATCTAGCACAAGCGCACTTTTCCTATAAGTTCTCAACCTATCTTCCGAAGGCCATAAATTTTGCTCCTGACCTCAAAATGACTTCATATTTTTGTGTTGGAAAGGTATTGAAGTGAACTACACAATGGTAACATAAATTTGGGTTTTAGAGTTACCAAGAATTTAGGGTATTCATTTTTAGAAAACTAGTCATTTTCTAACATATCTAAATGCTTTGATGAATGTTGTTTTTCCATGCTTTACTTAATGTAGACCAAAGCTTGTGCATGCTAAAATTGACTTAGGGTTTGGTGAGTGAATTTGACACAGTACTTCACCTCCTTATATCTTGCAAAGAACATGAAAACACAACTTCTACCACTAATCTAGTTGAAACAACTATAAAAATGGAAATTGATCTACAAAAATTTGAAAATTACTCTAAAAATTGAAATTAATCTAAAAAGCTTGAGAAACTAATCTACAAAAGCTTGAAAGTAATCTAGAAAGCTTGAATTTAAACTAGAAAACTTGAAATGAAAAACTTTGAAACTAAGTTTAAAAGCTTGAAAAATGAATGCAATGGGGTTTGCTCCCACTGAGCGTGCCAAATGAAAGCACCCTAAACTTTACAAAGTAAATTACATGACTAACTACGGAAGGATAACACACGATTGCCACCTCTAGTCAAGGCTCTCAGTCTAAGAATGTAACATTAAGATAGAAGCTTAAAGGAATGCTTAACTAACATGAATACAATTCAAAATATAACTAAACATGCCTACTAATATGTTCAATTACCTAACATAGGCCTAAATAGACCTAATATGGCAATCAAATGGGTATGGTTGCTACTCCAAACAAGGTGAAATGACCTCTCCAAATGACTACATGGTCATTTTGGATATCCATCTACTAACCTTGTTGAAGGCTTTAGGCAAGGATTGAACTTGGCTATATATCATATTTATTATATGTGATGCAAATCAAAGCATGGTGTAAAGTATTAAGGTATGAGGTGAACCCTTTTTATAGTTTTCCATTTGGGGAAAACTTGTATTTTGGTGCATGTGGGACTAAAATCCCAAATTAGATTAGATTTTCTAATCATGATTAAGCGTTGTTAATCACAATTAGTGAATTATCTAGTGATTAAGATGTGTGAGGCCTTAATCAACCACTTAGGGTCAACGGTGAGGATGGGATAAGATTTTGAATCTTGCTAAGACATTGTGGAGGGAAATGGGGGGATTTTGAGTGGTTGGAAGAGGGGTTTGAGCTGATAGTAGGGTATATTGACCAAAACAAGGGCAAATTAGGCTTAATTAGCTAATAATCACTAATTGTTTGTTTTAAAGATGATTTTGACTTACGATTCGTCGCAAAGTGGAATTCTAAATGTGAAAGAGATTTGGTGATCAACAAAGTGATTTTTAATTGACCAAAGTGGTAAGAAACGTTAGTTAATTAGCAAAAATCATTAATATAACAGAATTGATAAGAATGAGAGTGGTTTGTGTGCATTTTGGAAATAAGATTGCAAAAGCGGAATATAGGTGTCTATACTAATAGATTGTTTTATGAATTCTCATAATAGAAATAAATCAACATTCAATCATCATTGTGTGCATGCCCCGAGTTTAAAAATTCATCTCATCTTTCCCAAGTTCCTAACAAGGTGTCGACATTACATTCACTAATGGAGCGAGGATTCCCATCGGATACGAACAAGTACTTTTATTGTGGTTTTCTCTCTCCTTTTAATGGAAAATGTTAATAAGCTTATTCATTTCCAAAGACTTTCACATTTGACCATGTCGATCATTTTTTTATTTTTTCACACCTAGCTCGAATATGTATGTTTGCTTATATTGATTGTTTTAGGAGATACTGATTTTCTAAGTTGCCATTATTCATTCCCCAATATCCCATACAAACATGTGGGTGGATTTTTATCATTTCAAAAATAGGGTTACGGTGAGGGGTCAACATATGTAAGATTTGGTTGTACTTCATTGTTCCATTGTCATACTCATATGTGCTTATCTTTTTATATGATTTTTTGGTTGACATGTATTTATTGACCACTTTGGCGGGAGCTAGTGGATCCAAACAAGGATGAGGAGTTTGTACCCGTAAATGTAATCTTTGGTTGTACTTCTTACCTGTTCCATTGTCATGTATGTATACATTATTCATTTTATATATTTTTGTATTGACATGTTTACATTAACCATTATGGCGAGAAGGAGGTGGAACAGGACAATGATGAGGAGGATGTTAATGACTCTCTTGAAAAATGTTGATGTGGACATAGATGATGAAGATGATATTGATTAGCTTCCATATACCTTGTATTTTGATCTCGAGGAGGAAGGACCGAACCTGTAATCACACTTCCTTATTTTTCAAGGACATTTACATATTCTAGTTGATTTTTATTTTTATAAGCCTTCTAACCTTGTGATTCATTCTTCAATGAAATTTTGGGGGTGAGTAAAATATTGTTGACATGGTTATTAGTCAATGAGATTCACACTATTGTTTGTTATACCCATGCAACACATTTTTCGATTACGGTGGCCATCCATTTGGGTCACTATAAAAACTCAACACTCACTGGCATAAGATTCATGGTAGGTAGCATGTTTCTAGGATTCCTACGGGTCATGTAGGTGGCAGAAAATAAATTCGAGGGAAGGGCCTACACAAAAAAAAAAAAAAAAAAAAAACACAGGACAATAGACTAGCTCATAAAAATTAGAGTCTTAACAAGAGGCATAGGCTACAAAGAATATAGATGTCCAAAGAAAATGCCTTGTAAGTATTTAATCTGAGTGAGATTACCTTAAAGGCTATCAATGACCATATGAGTGTATATTATTATCCTCAAAACAATGACCAAAGAAGAAAAGTGTTAATAAAGGGGTAAGAATATTTTTGAAAAATGGAGCAAGAAAGAGGGAGGGTGGAGCAAAGGCATGGTCTAAAAAATTGTGGACAACATGTGAGATGTAATAAATTGAATTTTTCACATGCACAAAAATATAAAGTCATTTTTGTTTATGAATAACAATTTTATCATTTCCACAACAACCATCATCAAAAATGACATACACAACCCTCACACCCATTCCAAGCAAGGATGATAACCTTACATTGAGAGAGTACCTTTCACGAAAAGGGAAAAGGGGGTGTCAAGGGAAATAATAGAAAAAATTTGTGGTGATGAGATGTTTTGGGTAAGCAAGCTCAATTAATATGTCCATGCATATTTTCAATATAATTATGTTTAACACTTATGTGGTTGTAATATTATTATTGGTCCTATGTAGGGGAATGTTGTGCCCAAATCACGAGAATCGAGAGGAGGTTGTTGTAGTCTTTGAGAGATGATGTTCAACATGATGATGAGGATATAGCCTCATAGATGTTTGATGGTGATAATTATTATGACTCCACGAAGCTCGTGTTTTATTTTTAGTGACAAATTCTAGTTGTACACCAAATGTTATATGGTTGTGAAAGGAAGCATAGCCTCTACTAAGAAGATATTCCTTTCCCAAGGTGTGTGAACCCTAAATTAAAAAATTTGTGACCATTTGAAGGGATGCATATCAGAAGCCAAACTAGTTTCTCTTGAGTAAGACTAAGAAATAGACATTGTAAAATAGTTTACATAAAGATACATTTTGGCACATGGTGTGGATGAACATTGACACCTCCATAACCAATTTACAAGACTCATAAAATGTGTGCACATAATTTTTAGTATGCTTCACTTTTCTTAATCCATTCCCTATATTATTTTGAATATGTTATGAATTTTGTAATTTCCCTTAAGATTTGGATGAAGAGGAGGTGACATTGAAAGCATTGTGACCCGTTTCTTAGAGGTACAAGGTAATTTTTAATTATAAAACTAAAATATGTTTTCTTGATTTAGGTGTCATATTCTTTATTTTTGACCACTTTATTACCCTTGAAATTTTCAAATGTATATGTCTTCATGGGAAGGCAAGGAATACCAACATTCATTGCTTGTTCAAATTCAATTTCTCCTCCTTAAGAATGGGTTTCATTTCCATGCCATGAACATGGATATTACTTGTCCATGATGTTTCAATATGTACTTGGACTTGATATTTATGATATGTAACAATACAAATTACTTTCACATGATATTTATGATATGTAATGATAGATATTACTTGGACGCAATGTTTCCATATATGTGTTTCATTTACACATTTTATTCCTAAGAAATATTTTATCTATGAACGTTGTAAGTAATGATGTGGTGTTTAATCCCTTATAGTTAATGAGTTCTCTAAGGACTTCGATGATTAAATGATCTATAAATGTTCACATGTATCTAGCAATTCATGATGGAATATATGGTATGGTATGTTTTGACATGTAATCAATCATGTTGACATATTAAAATTATTATTTATTGAATATTAGAAATGTTAGTGATCATGTTCACATGTTCCCTATTCTAGTGTCACGTATTTACTTAAATATTTAATGAATATTGCATTTTTGTAGCCTTTTTGGAAGTTTGCATCATGTAAATTATCTATTTTCCCTCCACTTTTCTCATTTCTTTTATTTATTTATTTAGGAAACATATTCAACACTTCAAAGGATAAACGATATCTATGGATGGGTTACTTTAAAGAATAAGAAGAGGGTGGCTAAGGAGGGATGCAACACTTCAAAAAATCCAACTAAGCTTGATGGAGGTAGGGATTCATGTTTTTGTATCTTATTGTTATACATGATTTAGCTAAAATATTTGTATTTACATGCATGGATTATGCAATTTTTTACTGTCTCATAATTCATGTTTCCTTGTATTTTTCAAGGTTTTTTATGAATGTTGATGAGAAGGAAATTGGAAAAGAAAGTCTGAAGTGGAGGAGCTTCTCATGAGGATGATATGTGAGAACAATATGATAGAGGTAGAGCATTTAGGTATGAATCTCTCATCAACACTAGTAAAAAATAGTTCTCTCACTAAGGAAATCAGTTTGTGTCCATCCTTCTTGAAAATGAAAGGACAGCCAATGATAGGTTGGAAATTATGATAGTTGAGAAGAATTATGCGCTAGAGATTCTCACTTTGTGTATAATTAGTTTTTCTTACAACTTTGACATGTAGGGGTGAGAATGAACTTGAAAAAATGTGTTTCCCTACAAACTTCTCACATGTACACAAAAGCACTCGGTGATCGTACCACAGGAAAGATAGTCAAAACCCTTAAAATTAAGTACAATGGAGTGATTGGTATCTATGAAGAAAAGTTGCTACTTTGGAAGGAAAATTATGAGAATATGTTAGGGCAAGTCCGAAGGTTGAGTCTTAATGGATATGGAATTTTAGAGAGGACACTTCATGTTTGGCTACAAATGTTTAGTGGTTTTGTTGTTTAGTTGGGGAAAGTGAAACCAAAATTTATGTTGATGTACAAAATACAAAAATTTAATATTATTGGAACATAATACAATTTATTTGTTGTTAAGATAGGATGTAAAATAAAATATAATATAGTTTTCTATATTTCTATACGTTTTTGCATTTTCTAAAAAAATAGCTTAAACTATATTTTTGTTGTACTTATTTGTCACTATGGTAGAAGTAGATTTAATAACAATAAAAATTTCTTTGTATCATCATCAATAATAATAATCATGCAATAACAACACCATCTACCGCCAATCTCAATCTTAATCTCATACCATTATGTACGAGAGGCTTGGTTAAACATTATAGCATGTTTGTTATTTTATTTCCCTTTATCATGCACTTATATAAGTGACATATGAAGATGTTGATGATGTAGTTTGATGTAATAATACCCTCTTCCCATTGTGCACATATGTGCACAATGCTTCCTTACTATGTTTGGTCATTCTCCCTCTTCACCAACCCTACTTCCTTCCTCATACCAAAATCAGTGGTTGAAGGTAATTGAATTTTCTACCATTTGTACATTCATTCGGTATTTCCAATGAAATATAAAACATATCCACCATGTTCAAGTTATATCATTAATATTCATTTACCCTTTTAAAAATCCCCTTCTAGTAAGAGCTAAAACCATGAATCTTGTTAAACCTAACCTTCATTTTTCATAAGAATTGACAAGATGAAAGATTAAAAGAAATATATATCATATTTTCTCATGGAAAATAGACATAAATAAATATAGTAAGATCCATAGAGTAAGAAAGAAAAATAAAAATTTTAAATTTGAAACCAAATGCAACTCTAGATTTTAATAAGATCTTGTTTATAGACCATAAAGGATTCTAGGAAAATACAAATGAGACTGTGATACGAGAATTGTGTCACTAAGACTCAAATACCACAGTACCAAATACCCTCAAGTTTATAGCTTTGGGTAAATATTGAAAAAGTAAAGAATAATATGATGAGGGTAGATTCTAGGAATCATGAATAATCTTGAATCTAGCACCTGAAACTCATATAGACCTAAGAATTATTTAGTTGTTGATTGAATTTTTTAAACCCGATGTACTAATGTTCATTTGGTTGCTAAGTTGCGTACAAAGCAATATCTATCATACTAATTTTAGTCTAATTTTAGAATATCAAATATCCATATGTTTCATTTTTCATAAATGAATAGTAATGAGATAATTTAATTTATTATGTCTCGATTTGTTATAAAAAAATTCTTTGGGGGAGGGGGTGTGTAGGTGTGTGTATTGTTGTCCCCATTCTTCCCATCCTCAAAACTTCATGGAACATAAAAATTAGAAAACTATTGAAGATAGTTTGAATATTTTTTTATTACCTTCAATAAGATGTATTGAAGATTTAAAAAAATTACTTATTTATTGAAGATTTTATTCCTAAATTATGTCAATTCTCTTGGATTTTCCTTATCCGCATCTTGTAGTTATTCTTGTTGTCTTGTAGGACTTGTGTGTGGATTTCATGAGTATAAAGAAACCTCTAAACTATTTGTTTTTGTTCATTCTAATTTTATAGGCGCTTAGAATATTGGTCCTCATCATTAAAAAAAAATCAAATACTATGGCAGAAATCTCAACATGGATGAATTTATTCTTATTAAAAACAGTTTATTGGTCCATCGGACTAAATACAAAACTATTCTAGAGGAACAATTTATTTAGAGTAAGAATTATTTTATGCCCAAACCTAATAACTTCTAGTCTAAAATATAAATGGAGTCACCACCTTGTAATAGAGATGGAATCGAGATATACCTTAAGAATATATAACATAATTCAATAACACATATAAATTAATTTCTCATCAAAAAAATTATCCATAATATGAAACAAGAGGAGGCGATTCAATAACTAATGATCATCTAAAAATAAAACTATATATACAACTCCTCAACACGTTTGAGTATGTGATATGAAAGGAATATTCAAATTAAATAGTGAATAAATAGTTTTTCAATGACACGCACAAACCAAATCATCTAGCACACAACATATCACATATTGAAACTCAATGAATTATACAAATTATAAGCCATGTTTTTATCAAGGTGAACCAAATTTTAAAAACTAGGTAAAAACCAAAGTAAAATGGGAATATTTCAGTGGTTTGAATAGACATGCAAAGGATAAAAGAGAGGTGAAAGAGGAGGATGAATCTTGGATCTGAGATACCCACTACCAATGAAGATATTGGAAGGGTGCATAATGGACAAAGACCACTTGCACCTCCATTGAGTCTTGTCATCAAACTCCTACTTCTCAACAATCTAGTTTCCATCCATTCAATATATAGCACCATCCACAACATCCTCAATATTTTTCCAATGAGGTGTAGGTTAATTGGTAAAATGGACTAGTTGTGTCCATCCCCACCTAGGTTCAAAACTTCATAAAGGGACCCGGTTCATAGCTCCAATCAAAAAGTGTTTATTGATAAAAACAACATCCTCAATATTTTCTTCGCTTGATCATGTCCAACTTTCCTAAAATGTTATCATCTAGTATAGTGTGTAAAAGATTGTATACATAATTCTAAAACATATTCTTCGACTCAACCTTATGCTTCAATTCTTTATCCTCAACCTTATATTCCTTTGCTTAAAAAACCATCTTTTCTCAACCTATTATTTTCATTAGCGATGGTGATTTTATTATTTTGTAAAGTTATATTTTCCTTAGAAGAAACCTTAAGGTTGAAATTCCCATCTACATCAAACTAAACAATGATTTGAGGCATACCGCTTAGAGTGGTGGAATGCCAAAGAACTAAAATATTCCTACTTTAATTAACTTCAAATTGTAGTGGTTTTGGAGTGAGCTTGGGAAATGGAATGTGAATTACAATGAGTAATTTATCTTGTAATTCATTAACACAGAATTATTTGAAACAAGTCATGATATAAAGGATTATTAACCTTCCAATCAATATATAATGACATACTTATGTAAATGACCGTTTACACATAACCAATTGTATCAACTAATATCCGTGTAATGGTTATTGAGAGTAAAAACATATATCAACATCAACTACATTATTTCCAAAACCACAAAATGATTGTCTTGAAGTCATTGTAATATAAATATGGCCTCCTATTTGGATAATAAATATCAGCAATGTAGTATTTCATTATTAATACTCAATGAACATAGGAGAAATACAAGTCACCCTAATCAAGAATGGGCCAATATTTTTAGTCGAATGAAAATATAGTTTAACAAGTTATAATTCAAGTGATGGTTCCAACCATACATTTAATCAATTATAAAATGCAACTATAACATAATTGTATCTAGATACATTTCCTAAGAAAGAGGATAACATCATAATTGTGAAGAGTGGAAATAACGTTTTCTCTATCAACCATCTAATAGCTATATAGTAATAAGCAACAAATAGAAATTGCATCTTACTAGCATGTGTATGTCTAGATTTGGATCACCTACAAGATGGATTAGTTAATATGAAAAACCCCAAATCAGGTACTAAAATAGAATGGGCTTATGATGTCATCATGAAGAGAGGGACAATTTTAGTTTCAATCATTGAATAAAGTGGGTAAGCTATTTCATATTTGGATCCTACACAAAAGCACACTTAAAAATGTTATCTATTTTTGGTGGTTATGACACCTATCTCGGTCATATCCCTAACCATTTTAAGGAGATAAAAGACATTTTATTGATGTAAAATGAAAAAACAGTAAATGAAATAACAAGTATACTTGAATCATATCACAATAAAATTACAATTGCATTTCACCAAGAATCACACAGAGATCGTAAGGCCATTCGTAGTTGTGATTCCCACATGTGTTGATATTTCACTAAAATAATGTTGCACCAAGCAAGATATATCCTTTTTGTTTCACCTTTCCTTCTTCAAGACCTGCAAAATTAAGATATGTGAGTAAGAGAGCAAGAAAACTCAAGTATAGGATGTCAAGAGTTGTTAAGAGAGCATAAGAGAGATGAAATGATGAGGATGAGGGTGATTTTATAGATTTGGAGTGCATATGGGAGTGGGACACACATGGGTGCAATGTGCATTGGGTATACACATGGGTAGGTGTGATGGGATATAATTAAATGTGAGTGGGTGAGGGTTAGTAAATGAGTGGTGAGTTGTCTTTTATCCCCATTTTTGGGGTTTTATGATTTTTGGTTTTTTGTGTTTTTGGTGTTTTTGAATAAGGGACCTTATGTGCAAGGTACATTTTCTAGTGTCTAAATTTACCCCTTTTTGGGTTACGTGTACAGATAAGTAAGATGCAGGATAAACGTTGAAGATGGGATGGGGTCATTTAACCCCATGATGGTGGTTTTACATAGTCGTAGGCTTAGATGGTTGACTGGATAGACAAGAACCTAGAAATGTGATCAATGGGCCACTTCAGCTGGATTTTGTGAAGGGATCGATAGGTTGATTTCACAAGGTAGATATTATAGAGTCAGTTGATCAACAAATGTTAATTAGGTTTCATAAAATCGGATGAGAAGAATTTTTTGTATGATTCCCCCCTCAAGAGACAATTTTCAGAACCATGGGTTGTCCCAACATAATGCGGGATGAAAAGTGGCAGTTAAAGATGAGGTAGAAAAGATCCTAGAAAAAGGCATCTTTGAGTGAGAAGAACAGAAAAAATTTCCCCGAGTCATGTGCGTGTGAAAAAGTGATATGTTAGGTGACAAGTATGCATAAACGTGCATGCAAGTATTGGGAATTCATGAGGTGAATAGGTAGATTTGATTAATGAAATATGGATGATGAACGGGTTGGGTGGTCGAGCCGACGAGAAATGTGGTGAGGAAAAGTGGAAAGCTACTGTGAGTTATGTGAGTTGAAAGGCAAGTTGGGCAAGCTAGCAGTGAGCTAGGTGAGTGGTTGAGTGAGCATGCAATCTAGGTCAAGGGTAATCTATAAGGTAAGATAAACAAAGGTTGATACGGTAGGGTGAGTTTGTCGAGTTAGATCACCGAGTTGGGTGGAGAGAAAGTTGGTAGGGTGATCTAGGTAGAGGATGATTTGGCAAGGTGAGCTCAACGAGATGGGTTATCGATCTAGGTATAGGGTGAGTTTACAGGTGAGGGTGAGCTTTGGCAAACCGAGTCAGTTAGTTGGTGGTGGGTGAGTTTTAGGGTGATTTGGGTTAGGGTGAGCTCGAGTTAGATGGTTGGTTGAGTCACTATTGTGACTCGGCGAGTGGGCATGGTGGACCCGGCATGGTCGAGAAGCTCGGGGGAGAGTCGTAAGGTTAGAGGGGAGCATGGGATGGGGAGCACGAGAGGTAAGTCACATAGGTGACTATGTGTAGACAAAGAAGGAGGGTGTAGGGAGTTAGAGTGGTGAGGGTATATGTATAAGCTAGTGGGGTGGTGGTTAGACAAGTCGGGAAGGGTGTGAAATGTATGAAGAGGAGAGAGCGGGAGTGGGTCAAGTCATGTGACTTGGCACAAGGCAAGCAGGGGAGTTTAGAGAGGGGTTGGATAGGAAATCTCGGGGTGGAACTCAATATCTAGGAGTGTTAAGGTGAGCTTGGCAGTGCAAGCGTAGAGAGAGGGGAACTAGGAGATAGGTTGAGGTTCATGATGATTAGAGAGGTAGTGGGTAAGGTGATTTTGGGGTAGGGGACCTTGAGTGGGGAAAAAGGTGGGTTTGGAATCAAGTGAGCTCGGTCACTATAGTGACCAAGATAAGGAAGGCTCATGTAAGTGATGCGAGGGAGTGGAGTTGGTCAAGAAAGGTAGAGGGTTAGTAGAGTCACATAATGACTTGGAAAGGGAGGGTAGGATGGGTAGGTAGGGCAGGATGGAGTCGAGGAGTTGGTATAGGTGGTGAGGTGGGGTAGGGTGAGTTAGGGGTGAATGGATAAGTTACAAAAGTGACTCGTTGCATTAGGAGGTGATTGGATCAAGTTGACTAGGCAAGGTGAGGGGGAGTGCAAAAGGGGACTCATGCGAGAGAGTTGGGGTGGCCAAATCATTAAGGTAAGTGGTATGAGGAGCTCGGTGAGTTGCATGGGTGACTCTCTAAGGTGATCTAGGAGGTGAGGGGTGTTGGTGTGGTTATTTTGGAATTTTTTAAAAAAATTGAATTTTTGAGAGGTAGGCTAGGGTGTGAGGTGAGGAGTATATGAGGGTAACTATGACAGGAAGATGATGTGAAAAATATTAAATGGTTGAAAATGTAAACAACTAAAAAAATGGAAAATGAAAAGTGATGAAAATGATGTAATGAGGCTATGCGAGAATGAGGTAATGTAAAAAAAAATTGTAGAAGGCATCGATGCCCAAGGATGTTAATTCAATAGAGGTGAATTATAAACACACATTATGACTTGATTGTGATGATGAAGTACAAGTGTTATGGTTGGGGCATATGAACATGATTGTGTGACAAGTGTGATAGTGAAAACATGATGAGCTTTAAGACACAAAACAGAGACGATGAGTGAGCTAAAATAGAATCTTAGACAAGTTCTAAACCGCATAAGGTAACATAATATCCCTACAACTTATGGATATCTGTGTGTGCACTAAGAGTTAATTAACTACTTAAAATGAATGCCCATGAGACAATGAATGAAAACACAAGCCAATGTGTAGGTGTGAATGAAACAGTGATTGGTGAGTAGTGAAATGGAAGGCAATTGTAAGGCGTGTATTTTTCGATCTAGCAGTGTCCATAGCCGACAAGAGTACATTTAATTCTATTCGCATCATTACTCTCTACTAGCTAGGAATCCATATCCCTAGTAGAGATATTGGAAAGATCCATGAAGAGAGTGATTGATATTGTTTTTGGATGATTTCATTGCATCTTTTGAATTTTGACTTTTTATTTTGATTGTTTTGATTTGTTTTTCACATGATATTCAGCTCTCTCATTTTTCCAAGGGTTTAGAACCATGAGTGGCTTGATGGAGGGAGTGGGAGTGATTACGAAGATGACGTTGGAAAGCGTTAATAAATAATTCCCTAGGGTCTTTAAGACAAGTTGTTAAGTGTGTAAGTGTGTATGGATCTCAAAGAGGACAATTGTTCTTAATTCACTAAAAAAGGTGAGACTATGTTCAAGCAATTATAGTAGATATTATTGACTCATAAAATGTGACAACAAGAATATCAAAGTGTGCACCAAAAGTTATAAAATAAACCAAACATGGAATGGAATGTGAATGAATGTGTAAATGAAATATGGAATGAAATATGAATGAATGGAGAAAATGCGGAAGATCATCCATAAGCAAGCGTTGTTTATTGTAATTTTTGAAATATATTGATTTTTTGGATTTTTGAAATATGTTTAGTTGTGTGGAGATGTTTCAATAATGTTAGAATGGAATGTGTGGAGAAGTAAGTCGTGTTTCAAATCCGGACGGATGAAGAAAAGTGGAAGGTATGGAGCATGCAGAATGTGGTAGTGAAGACAAATGAAATTCCCCCAATCCATATAGAGACTAGGTGAGTGAGGGACATGATGTATAGAATCAAGATATAAATGAGATAGATGATTGGAGTGGCAAGGATGATGTTGATGATAAGTGAAGCAAGAATGCCAAAAAGAAGCCATAGAACGGTGTTAGGTTTAGGATGTGAGTGTGGGGATGAAACACATAAGAAATGTGATGAATGTGGTGGATGCGCAAGGGCATCCAGTGGTCGAGGACCTAAGTATAAACAATTTTAGATGGTCGAGTGTTATGAAGCATGGTGCTAGTGATGATATCAAGTGGATGAGGTATGGAGAACATAGTGATGTCTGAAGGAACCATGAAAACCAATGGTGTTATCTTGTGATGAATGCATGTGAGAGTAAAATGACGTGAAATAGGAAGAGATATGTAAGAAGGAATGTCCAACAAATGAGAATGTAGGAGAAAATTGAAAGGATGTGGAAGTGTAATGGAACGTATAGAAGGCTTGTGAGACCCATGCATAAGAACAAGGGGTTGTGTGTTTGTGATAAATGATATGAATGAAGGGGGACACTAACAAAAATGGTTCCTAAATGAGTGGTGTGGGAAGAAAGAAGGTTGATGTGAAATAAAGTTCCAAATGAGGTGAAAATGGGAGCACGTGGAGGTGACTAGCGAGAAATAGATGAAAGAACATGTAGATATGTATGATGGGGAATAGATGAAAGAGGGGCATAAATGACTATAATTAATGATAGATGATGATGATGTAACGGAGGTTCCACAAGTAATAATGGGGATTGAATGAGTGGTGAGGAAGGAAATGAGACATATGTGGGAGAAGCGGTAAGGTAGGTGAAGTGATGTGTGACACCATATCTAATGAAGAGTGGGATGTATGTGTATGAATTGGTTATGGGATAAGTGGAGGGTATATGACTGAATAAGTGAAGAAATAGGCTAAGTAATGAGTGTGATAGAATCACATGGTGGTGGTGATGGTGGTGATAAAGTGAAAGAAATCAAAAAGGATAGGGATGATACCATGTCTATAAAGGAAGGACATGATCGTGAAGAGTGATACAAGGATGAGGTTGAGTTCAAGGTGGAAGCATGTAATGGAGTGGATTGTGAAGTGTTGGATTGAGATGATAAGGCATCAATTGTGCATGGTGATTGTGATATAGTGAGAAATGATGGATCAAATGAGTGAGATGTGACACATGGAGAAGAAGTGGGAATAATATTGTGTGAATTGATTAGATGGTCATTATTAAATGAAGGCGGAGGAGATGGTGATTCAACAATAATTTCATTCTTATCAAGAAGGTATTGAATGATATTGTGGAGTTAAGGACATGAGTCAATAGAATGATCATCGATGACGATGGTAAGCACATTTTTCATGGGAGGAACACCACAATAATGAGGATGGTTTGGGAGGGAGAGTGATGATATCAATATCAAGAAACTTGTGAAAAATATAAGAAAGTGACTTAGTCAATAAGGTGATTTTCAAGGGGTTTGGGTGAAGCTAAAATCCCTAGGGAAAGTAATGAATGTAAAGATGTGGGTGTATAAGGTGATGAAGTATGAAGAGGATATTATTGCATGACATTGTGAAGATGGGATTGTAAAGGCATGGTAGGTGGAGGAGGAATGAAAACATGTGGTAAGAAGGGGAGACAACCAAGATGGACATCCTCGAGGCATTGTGCCATGTGCACGGCCTCATCAAATGTGCATAAAGCTTCACAATGTAGACAATAAGGTGATGACGAATCATATTATAATGATAATGAAAATGAAAATGACTAGAATCCATGGGAAATGATAATGATAATGACTTAGAGACATGAGTGGAAGAAGTCGGTAAAATGGAGGACCAAAAAAATCACATGCAGTCGCAGTTGTGACTGAGTCCCATTGTGGTTGCCAAAATGTATGCCTAGATTTGGATCACCTATAAGATGGATTAGTCAAATAATAACAACCAAATCAATGCTACTAAAACAAAATGGGCTTATGATGCCATTGTGAAGAGAGGGACAATTGTAGTTTCTTTCATTGAATAAAGTGGGTAAACTCATTTAGATTTGAATCTTACACACAAGCACACTTGAAAAATGTTAGTTATTTTTTGTGGTTAGGGGACCTTCCTTGGCTAGATCCCTAACCCTTTTAAGGATATATTTGACATTTTATTTATGTAAAATGACAAAACAATAAATGAAATGGAAATTATATACGACTCATATTGCAAAGACGATTGTAGTTGTGTTTTGTCGAGAATCACACAGAGATTGTAGGCCATTCACGATCTCGATTCCCACCTGTGTTGATATTTCACTAAAACAGTGTTGCAACAAGAAAGATCTATCCTATGTGCTTCTCTTTTCCTTCTTCAAGACCTGTAAAACCAAGATATGTGAGAAAGAGAGCAAGAAAACTCATGTATAGGATGTCAAGAGTTCTTTAAGAGAGCATAAGAGAGATGAAATGATGAGGATGAGGATGATTTTACAGACTTAGAGTGCATATGGGGATTGGGATACACATGGGTGCAATGTGGATTAGGCATGCACATGGGTAGGTGTGATGGGAAAAAGTTAAACATGAGTGGGTGAGGGTTAGTAAGTAGTGGTGAGTTGTCTTTTATCCCCATTTTGTGGGGTTTTATGATTTTTTTGGTCTTTTTTATGTTTTATGATGTTTTTGGTGTTTTAAATAAGGGACCCTTTGTGAAAGGTATATTTTCTAGTGCCTACAGTATGTGAGGATACATTTAACCTCCTACAATAGTCAATATTCATAATTTTTATAAACATATAATAAATTGTGTAACATAAATTGTATATTGAATACATCACATCTATGGTGGTTATAGATGTTATACATTTGTGTTGATCATACATGTGATGTGTACTTTTAATATGTTTTACTTTACCAAATTCATGTTTTATGGTAAGAGGAAATATAATTTGATTCATGTACACCCAAAAAGAGATAATTAGGAGGAAAAACAAAATAAAAAGATAAGAGCATAAGCTTGACATATATACCGAATTAGGACTATGAACATAAATAGATATACATCAACATAAATATGCACAAAATCTTAATGGATGTTATATATTCAAAATTCAAGTTTCAAGGAAAGTGAATTAATTTAATGGATTAGCAACATAGGAAACATTTAAGTTGCATTATCCCGTCATTTATGTCTCTATTATGATTGGTTTTCCTATTTGAATCCTCGTTCCACACACTTGCAATTCCTAGGGGTTTGGAAACAGGGATATCTCTTGTGACATGGTAGGTTGTCTTCTTCAATTCATCAATTCTAGTAATTATTTTCTATACAAAGGGTGTTTTCATGGCCATCTTGCACTTGTTGGAATGGTTTCATTGTTGGGTGTTGTAACCCAAGTGTACTTGATATTTCCCTACTCTTGACCTTGTTGTAAACATCGACCATACACTTCTCCAAAAAAAATTGTGTCTCATTTTTTCTTTCTACTATAAGGAAATTATAAAATATCTCTTGAGCTCTCCTTATATGTGCTTCAATTTCATCCTCTATCCAACCAAACATGATTTTTTTAGTACAAGAAAAACATCTTATTACAAATGTTGACAATTAGAATGGAAAATGATTACGAGTGGAATGACACCTTACATTATTATCCATATATACATTTGGTGAGTCTCCAATACATATATAATCTTCAATTTAATTTGCACATACTCGTCCATTTTCCATACCTTGTGCATTCAAAAGAAATCATGTCATATTCCACTAACAATGATATATTCGTACAAGGAAACACATCCTGTTACAAATCCCAACAAGTAGAAAGGAAAATTATTGTGAGTAAAGTAATGTCTTACATTATTAGTTATATCTAAATCCAATGAGCCTCCAATATCCATACGACCTTCACTTTTATTTGCATTTTCTAGAGCATTTTCCATGCCTTGTATATTGAAAACAAATCAACCACTTGGGATTGGGAAAAATACCAAACAAATAAAATTGAAGAGGAAAAAAAGTTACATTCGCCTATTTATCATTTTTTTAATAGATTTAATAACACCATACACAATGTCATGAATGAAAATTTATCCTCTTCTCTCTCATCATCATCTCCACCTTAATGACATGTTTACATGTGTAGGCTTAGGATGAATATAGAAAAGTACATATTGAAAATAATGGCATTGCATTATATACATGATAATGTAACATATCATCTATCCGACTTAGCACCCATGTTATATGACTATTAGTAGTGTGAAAGGTAACATGGTAGTCTAGAATTTGTAAATACTTAACCCATGAAAGATTTTTTAAAAATTTGGCCTTAAAGTTCCCATAAAATTCGTTGTCCTTGCTTATTTGTAGCCACCAATAGGATATATAAAACTTGTGGTTGGCGAATTAATCATCTACATTTTGATGAGAAACAGTTTGAATTGTATTCAAGAAATAGTTTTTTGACGTGAATGGTATGATTCTATGGTTGCTTTATTTTTCTTCCCAACATGTTTGAGGGTATAAAAACATCTCAACCACATTCCAACCTTGTAGAGCCAACACTCCTACAAATATTCAAAAATTGGGATGTGTAGAATGATACTTCTCTAGAAACTATATAGTGTCATTTTTATCCATCTCTTCATCAACACGAATATGCATAATGTATCCAATTTCATTGAACATCTCTTGCCTCACATCATATTCTCTCACTTTTGCTATCAAATTCTTCAACCATGCACCTCATACATGTCAACTGCATAAGTACACCTCATAGATGAAATTTTCCCTAAATAAGAAAACAAGTTAATAAGACTTTGAAACAAAATATAATATTCATATCTATGATCTTCATAATTATAATTTTGTTGTGCCTATGCAACGTAATCAACACCTACCTTATTTCTTTGATCTCTGCACTCACATCATCTACCTTAACTTGGTGTTTTTTTCATTCAATATTTTTCAAGTGTACTCTTTGCTAAAGTAATTACATCCATTGGGTGATGTCACTAGCATATGACCTAGACATAATTACCCATGTAATAGTAACTACACAAAAATATATAACGCAAGTCAAATTCTAAGTTCAAAAATATTAGTATCATCTACTAGTATTTCAAGAACTAAAAGCATACCTTTATTCCATTTATTCCAAACATTAAGTCCATCACCAATAAACTATCCTTTCCAAATTTTAATAACTAATCCAATTAGTGTTGGAATCATATTCCCAATATGAAGTGGATTTTCCCATCATTATTAGTACCTTGTTTATTGTATCCCTAATACATAAACCATTTTTTCAAGATTTGTTAGCACCCACCCCCGAACAATTTCTACATCATTGGGACTAAACACATATTTCAGCTCCTTCATTTGGAATTCTCTATTAAATATGGCATCTCTACTTAGGAAATCATCTCATATTGTTTCACCATTCAACATTGTAACTTTATCTCACACCATCTCATTGTGCTTAAGGTGGATAACATTAGTAGACATACCTAGCAAAAGCATCCTATGAACCCACTCATTCGATCACGGGATAGTAAAAGGTGTGAAAAAATATTTCTTCCCTTTGAACTGTTCATATTCTTGTCCATAGAAATGATTGCCTTTGCTTTTAAAATGTTTTACATAATTGTAGGTTAACAACACTTGATCATGTCTACTACCTATTCTATGAGTGCCGAAATGATATTTACATGCATATATAATATGTTTTCAATTTGATCAAGCTGCATTTTTCCTTCTTTAGTAATAAAGACATGTATTTTGACATGACATCAATTTTATAGAAGTCCTCGAGGCCCATGTGAACACCAATATTTTTGCATAAATATTAAACTTATCAACTATACACAAATTCAATTTAATATTTGACGAAATGACACAAAAACAAATGCACGCTCAATATTTAAAAGGAAATGCTACTTACATCGCATATTCCAAAGTACTATCAATTCTTGTCTACTTTTCGAGAATAGGTTTTTATGATATGACACGTGAAATTTGGTTGGGTATAACTTCATATTTGATTATCCTTTCAAGAATTCCTCAACTATATCACTCTCAACCGGTCAAACCATAAACTTTCCTCGTTAATGTTAGGAAAAACTCTACACTTAGATAGCTACATGTAAATATACCCCTTCGTGGGTTCAAAATAAAAACACATAGAATTTGATCCCACGTTCCTTCCATCTGCTCCAACCTATATAATAAAAATTCTCCATTAAATTAAAACAATAGATATTAAACATTGTGGATTATGAAATAGTACAATTTATGAACAAAATGGTGTAATAATATTAACATCATTTATTATAAGTTTATTATAGATTAATGAAAAAAGTGGACATCTGTGAGAAGAAAATACACTTTAACTATTTGGTAATCAGCAATGTGAGTTAGAGTCACAATGGCACTCTAGCCACAAAGTTTACTTAATCAATGATTGAGATGCGGGCTTAATCAATGGTCAAGAGATCTATGTGAGTAAGCAAAAAGATTAATCAATGTTTTATAAAATTTTGAAAGAGTGGTGAAGATTAAAATTATTTTTATCAATTGTTCATACTTCTTGGAAGAGAATATGGAGGATTCAAAAGTGAGAAGCGAAAGGAAAGGGCTTCTCAAAAAAGGAAATGGTAAAGCTTCTTACAAATCATGAAACAGTAAATAGAGGAGGTTGAAATTACATGTTGCTCTTCCCTATACACACCAAACATCACAATTACATTAATCCCTTCCCCTATTACTCCTATTCATGCAATTCTTATACATTTATCATTTGTACTTGTGTAACATTAGGTGCGAGGAATTATATCCTTTTTTATATTGGATTTTTATTAGAATACCCACAACATAGTGTACGAGAATTATAATTTCAGTTTTTTTAAAGATTGATACATGTGCTCAATCAATGGTAAAGAGATATAACATCCTTCAATTCTCAATTCTCAAATATCAATTCTCAATTCTTGAGTTCACAAAGCAGATCAATATTGAGTGGAATCTAGAGAACCTCTACATAAAGACATTGATATATGTAAGAATATATTCATGGATTTAGTTCAAATCAATAAGACCCACCTATCCATTAACAATGTAATGTTATCATTTTATGAATTTTATTCCATGTCAATTGGCGTTTTATAATCATTTCCATGTGTTTAATGTTATATATAATGATATTGATAAGTTGAGTCTAGGTTGTATTTTGATTAACACTAAAGGGACTAGATTATATGGTTCAAGTAGTGTGTGTGGAGTAGGTCATGACATGCCTTTTGCAAATATATTCTTGAATCAACACAATGAATGTGAAGAGAAATATTATATAGGTTTCATTCCATGTGCCATTGGTTGTATTACTATCAAATAATAGGATAAAGGAACCTTTCTTTACAACAACATGACTAATAGAATAAAGAAAGCTCTCAAATGCAGCAATATAAGTATCATGTTCTAAGACCTCTTACATGGTTTCAAGATGAAATTGATTCTCTATCTGTGTAATCTCATAATTTTTACCAAAAATAATAGAGAAATTCATATATGATGTCCATTCAAATCTGCAACTTCCAAAATTTCTTTTCTTTTAGGTAAACCACAATTTTATGTGAGGCCTTCTTTTTCAATCTGCAATCATTTTCAAGGTGGTTAAACAATGGAATGTCTAAACAAAAATAGGTTTCTTCATGGGTCTTAGCTAATAATATTTGTAATAGTGTTCTTATAAATTAAAAAAATCCTTTAAAAGGGCTTACAATTCAATTATCTACGTCAATTAAGGCTCGATAACTAGTGGCTTATGGAAAATGTACTTTAAGAAAAATGTATTTTTGTAGAAAGATTGACCGTGCTCACAAATAATTTAAACTTAAAAATTACTCTCCCAAGATCATGCTAAGCACATATCTCACCAATTCATACCATACATAAAATTACATCAATATACCAATTCACTTTTACATAGCATAAATCACACCTACATTCCCTAAAAGAGGCACACAAATATCTTTCCTACGAGACACAAAACTAAACAATGAATTGTTATACGAAGAAAAACCCATATAGTTATATTCTCTAAGCCCCATGTCCATTCTAATTTTCTCTTCAAATAAGCTTTCTATACCCAAAATTGACAAACAAGGGTTTACAATTTACTTTTGGCCCGAGAAACTGTAAAAATATGTCTATATGATGAACAAAGAGAAAACGCAAAATAAAATTATATTAACAACTTTATTGAAACTCGGACCCATGCACAACCTTCTTACAAACATACATATTATGGTATGCACTAAAAATTATGTGTTTACTCATTAATTAGTTTAAAGGGGTGATGAATAAATTTTAGTGTCCATGGGACTATTAGAAAAAGATAAACATTCAATGAAATCATATGGTGTTATAGATATCACACGTCTTATACCAAAAATAAAATCAAAAGTAACAAAGGCGTCATATATCGTTTCTAGCATTTCATCAAGTATCCTTCGATTGCATGTATGAATATCATTTGTACTTTCTGTTTGAAGAGACACTTATGCATATGCCCACATTTTATGTGCATATCTACCAAGGCACTTGTAACCCAAACTTCTAACAAAATTTCGGTGGATGTTCATGTCATGTTTCACAAATATTGTTTTAGCAAAGGTTGGGAGTATGTAAGCAAAGGTCGGGACTATGCTAGAAAAGGTGATTTGATCACATTCAACATCTCTTGGTTGTATTTGGTGAAATGAAATCAATGCTTTGTGAACATGTCTATGTCTTATTTTAGTTGCAATTATAATATTCCATGATAAAGTTGTGTTTATTGTTAAAGTAGAATAAGTAGTAATCATTATAGTGTTCATTTGGTGGCATCATCCCATCTTGCATCAAAATGGGAGCTTCCTAACAAGGCATGGGCTTGTTTATTTTTTTGTTAATAGGGTGCCACCAGGGCATGAGAATTTTCAATGTTGGGCTTTTACGGTTGAGTAGAACTCGGGTATTATCGAGTTATTATTATGGAGCTAAAGTTATTTATAGATATAGTGTATACGCATGAGGACTTATTGTGTTTATCATTTTCACATGTAGAGGTTTACCCAAATGAAAGATTCCATAATATTATGTTGTTATTTTCAATAAACTTAGCAAAATTCCCTTGGAAGCATATTATTAGGATTATATGTGTTGTTTAATAGTATATATTCAATCAAATTCATATGGGAATTTCATTTTACTTGCTTATTTGATGTATGTCCAGCCAAGGTAAGGTAAGTAGGATGCATTTAATTCAATTTTGTTTTAGTATAATTATATTAGGGAGATCCAACTTTTACTTCTACAAGTAAGAGGTTACGATGCAAGAGCATCATTCCATGTAAATAAGTTAAATTTTGGTTTTCTCTTGTGCATTAGGTGATGAGGTCCTCATTGGTGTGTTGTCATGGATCTTAGTCCATTTGGACCTCATTAGTCTTGTAATAAAGTGATTTTGGAGTTTCCCTCCAAAAATCACCATTCAAATATTTGAATTCTCTATAGTTGTAAATAGTGGTCTAGGGGTTAGTATAGGTTGAATAAAGGTTGTAAATGGTTTTAAAGGGACCTTAAATCATGTAAACATGTGTCTCTTACCCTCCTAGTTATAATTTTAATTGTGGCCATCTTCCATTTAGGGTTAGGTTTTCTAACCAAGAGAAATTACCTTCGTTTACTTATTCAAATGAAGTTATATTTGAATAGGTAGAGGACGAATGCAAGTAGAGAGGAAAAATACAAGTTGGAGGAGACATTAGAGAGCCCTAGAGGCTCGGGAATGATCTATGGAAGTCATGAAGAAATTGAAAATAGATCTTCAATCAATGAAAATGAAGATTCTTGTAAAATGTATTAGAATTTTTATATATGAATTATCTATGATGATGGAACATTTGTGTATGTGTTTCTCTTACTTATAATTATATGGTGTTTCCAATAATGATAACATTCGAGTTTGATAAGATGCTAGTTAAAACAAGGGTAATGATAGTTTCTTGTTATTAGTAATTAATGTCTCATATTGTACTAATTAAAAGGGAATTTTGTGTTTTGAAGGGAATGATGAGTGAACAAGTGTGAAACAGGGTGTGAAGATTCTTTTGAGGCAAAGCTGACAATAGCAGAGTGAATGGAAGCATGAGGAAGTTGTTGAAGATCATGGAAAGGTCATTTTGGCAAAGGTCGAGGTCTCATGCAAAGGGATTTCTCATTAATATTGAGTGTGCTAGATTATGAAGGGATGATTGATTGATGTGGTTATTATGATAATTTTTTATATTTAAGAAGGTGATTTTGTTTAGTAAACCTAATGTAAGCTGTGAAACCCTAGAAGAGAAGATCAAGAGAGTAAAGTTAGAAAACAGATTATGTACCTTTCCCGTAAGACTATTATTTCAAGAACATAAAAGTGAAATAGGTGATCAAAGTGAAATAAATAAGCCCTGGAGTGAATGAGGGAAGTCATGATGGATGTAAATCAGTGATATAAGTCTTGAACAAGCCCTAAGGTTGTGAAAACAAAAATAATCATGAATCATATATCTTGTTATTTAGATACCTTGTCTAGGGTTTAGAGAAGAAGAAAAATATCATAAAATGATTTCTACTTGTAGGAAAAGATCCAAATTTGGTGAGTAGGTGAAGTTAATAATTTAGAAGATTTTCTTAAAATTTCAAGGTAAATGATCAAGTTTTTATATGTCAAACACTAAAAACTCGGTCAATGGACTATATAATGAAACCCAATTTTGGAGGGTTTAAAAGTGAAAAACAAGCCTAAATTGCATTCTAGTCATATTTAAAGCTTTAAATTTGGTGGACATGTATTTATAATGTTTTCAAAAAGCTTCAAAGGAAAATAATGAGGTACGATAACGCAAATGTGTAAAACTCGGTCAACTAACTACTAGGTGCCCTGTTTTGAAGGGTGTTAGAAAAAGAAAAGATAAAGTACTTAAGAATGTGATCTTTAACAACTATGTAAGTGTATAGAGGCATAAAAAAGGTGATAAAAAGGTTTATAGGAATAAATGGGAATTTCATTGTGAAAGCATCCAAAAACTCAGTCTAAGACCAACCTAGTTCGGGACACAAGAAGAACAAGAAAGTAACAAAATTGAGTATTAGTGAAAATATAAAGTTGGAGTCTTGATGAAAGGAAGAGAGAGGATGTGTTAAGTGGTTTGAAGGTATTATAGAGCTTTATGACCAGTTCAAGGCCATTGAAACTTGCAAACTCAGTCAAGAAGCCTTAAGGAGACCTAATAGACTTGATGGTGAAAACAATAAAGGTGGATTTAAGGGTGTAAAAAAGAATTTCTTGAAGTTGGTACAGATTATTGGAAATAATCTTGCACAATAAAAACACCGAATAAAATAATATTAGAATAAATTTCAATTCATCCGGGATATGTCTTCATTTACATTGAGAGGTATAAATACACATATGATCTCCTATTAAATAGGAGTCATCCTTTATCCCACATATCTCTCAACCTTCCACTAATCTCTCTCAATCCCTTAGTTATCTCAACACACTCAACTAATCCTAAAAATACCAACGTGAGTTGTTTATACAACAAACTCACAACTAATATATAAAACCTATATTATTAATATGAGATATATTTAATAATATTACATTTTATTTATTCACCCATATATATTATCTCCATGATAATATATATTACATTAAAACATTCACCAATGTAAACAATATAATATTCCTAATAGAATTGTAACCTAAAAATTGACATGAAGCACAAAATCCAAAAAGGGTGTCTTAAAATGTAGTTATTTTTTCTGAATGTCCATAGTTTTCTCCCAACAACAAGGTTTGCTTGAAAGTAGTGCTAGTAGAGTTAGGCCTAGTTTGAAGACTATTTTGAATGATTTGAAGGAGACGAATTAGAGAGATAAAGCACGAAACTTTTTTAGAAGATCTAACGGCATAATGGGTAACTAAAAATGTTTTTGTTATGTTAAGATAGCTTGTGTGCAGTTCTATACAATAAGGTTTGCCTATTTTGAGGGCTAGAAGCCTAATTTTGGTGTATGAGAGTGAATTTGAGAAATTAAAGGATTGATAAGATAATGATTGTTCTTAGTCAATGTTTCAATAGGGAATGAGATGAATGAAGTGAGTGTACAATGATTTTAGTCCTTGGATCCATATATTCAAGAATTTGGCCTTTTTGCCTTGTTTGGGCATTGAGAATCCTAGTAAAGAATTACATGTTTTTGTATAAATGTTAACAACAAAAACAAGTAATTGAAAGATGTGACAACTATAATATGTTTATCAATTTATTTAGAGGAAAAAAATGTGTATATGTGGGAAATGGTTTTACATTAGTCTATATATAATTTTATATGAAATTTGTGCTTAAAATTATGATGTTATTCCTTTTATGTGTACTAAATCATGTAGATGCAAGTTTATATGTAATTTTTATTAGGTCTTCATTCAAGTACAAGCATGTAAATGACATATGAGATAAAAATTATTCTATATAAAACATTAGAAGTGTGTTCAAGTAGATATAAACATAAAAAAATAGTGTGAAGCCTTTGTGTTAAGTAAATTTTTGTTGTTCATATGTCTCTAGAGAATTTGTTCATCTAATGTTATCAAATTTGAATTAGACACCTATGATTCAAGGCCCAAGAGTTGAACCAATGAGCAATACCCTAAACACGGATTTAGATATGTTATATGTGTATGTGAAATCTATCTAGTTTGTATGTAGCCCGTTGAGAGAGAGAGAGAGAGAGAATAAAACTAGAACAATAACTACATTTATTTATCTATGCATCCTATGCATGGCATACTCTTGAGAAAGATGTGTGTTTATATATATTCTACTATGATTATTTTATATGGTTGTAGATGTGTATACATTACAATTTCGTGAATTGGGGAAGATTCGTGATAGAAGTTGAGTCGTTTCGAGACTCTACGAGGTGATGCTTCACCTTCTAAGTTTTATGTAGCTTTTTAGAAAATGCACAATATGTAGAGAGATATTTTGTAATAACAATATTATTGGGGAATTCCACATGGCATGGCATGACACAACATGGAGTTGTGTTGATGGTGTCACCGATGTTGTTAATGGTATATTTTTGACACCTCACGATATGAGTTAGCATTTTTGGTTATGTATTTTGTTGGGTGACATTATGGATGATTTACATAAATCATATTGTGTCACTATAAGAGTGCATATGACATTTTTGGAGACATAATAATTCATTGCACCACTTCTAGAGTGTGTGTGACATTTGTTTGAGATGGATAGATGGACTTGGGTGTACCATAAACTTGTAGATGAAGTTCTAGAGTACCACGATCCAAGTATTAAGTATAGATTGTACTAAACCATTGATAGGTGTGAAACATTTGTTAAATATGGATGAATGATCTAGGAAGTACTATAATCTTGTGGATGATGTTCTTGAGTACTACATTCCATTGAAGTATAACCAAACAAAAAGCTATGAAGACAGTTGGTGGTGTCATGGGAACCATTCCTAGTGCATCTTCATGGACTAGTCACACCTCCTTATAAATCAATAGTCCTAATTGTGTTGATACTAGGAAGCAAGTATGGAAATTTGGATTCTAGTTGATACCTGGTAAACCATTTTACTTGTTGCAAGAGTTAGCTTTCTCTAATGAATTTTTACATCAACATAAAATATTTCACACATACATGGTTTCCAAAAATTTATATATATTATTCAAGGAGGTTGTGTGTGATGTTTTGGATGAGGAATATGTATAGAAGTATGGCATAATATTCTTAGGAGATTGTACAACATGTGTTAAACATGGAATCACTTCAAGAATATTATTTCTCTCACTTTCGGTTGATACAACAACGTTATAAGGATTGAAATTATATACACATCTATGACTATGCATGTATGAATGCCTAAGGAGTACATCAAAAACATCAATTGGTGTTATAGATCATAGACTAGATCTTGTTTAAAGGATAGATGGATGGCGAGAAGAAAAATTCAAGAGTGATGTGTATTCCTTTATTGGTGTAGGAGTTAATACATCCCAATTTGTAAGGTTATGGATGATGCATAGTTGGAAGATTCAGTCACTCGATGATCGCTTTAGAGATGAATTTATCATGTGGTCACAATCAACCATAAAATATTTTGGTTTCCCTTACACCCACATTTATGAATGGAACTAATGTTTTGCTTCAACATCTTACACTATTGTGGTCACTTATGTGGTGCTTACCAAAACACTATGATATGTGTTGATGACCCTATTTGAGGTCTCAAATCCATAATCCTCTATCTTTTTCTTCATAAGTAAAGAACATGACACTATGTGTTGTAGTGGTTGTTAATTTTGTGCTTTTCACACCATTTTCATGTTTTGGATGCTTATTTCAAGTCCAAAGTAGGTATCTTCCTATTATAAAGAAAGTATTCAATTTTTCCTCCATCTTGGCCCCATCCTCAATTATTACATAGTGATACACTTCTTCCATTATCTTGAACTTAACCAAATTTAATTTGGAATGAATGGACACACATAAGTCACTATAGTACTTGATATATCTATGCTCATCTAACTTGAATGAGCATAGCTTCTATAAATGTCATGAAATGCATCTATATAGCCTTGGAATAAATATTCATGTCATTTAAACAATTGTTACCACAAAATATGGTGGTCTTCATAAACATGTTTAAGATAGTATTCACCTTGGGAGGTTTCAACAAATGTATCCCATGTTGGTTTATAATTTCCCTCTTTTTGGTCGCACTCCCAAAAATTATGGGGTTTCCACCACTTTTTTTTGACGAGTGAAGATACTTTTAGAATCTTATAGGTTTACACATAAATCAGCATCGGTCGGTGACGGTTTCGGTCACTAAACATACTAACCGGTATCGGTTAGGGTAACCAACATCGATTACCTATGTGCGATTGTTTATATTTAAGTCATGGGAATTAGATATAATATTTGTTATAAATTTGATCTAATGGTTGTAAATGAATGGCTAAAGTGCCCTAAGTTTGTATAGGCTTATATAAGCTAGGAAACTAGGGTTAGAGGTTAAGGAAGTGATTATTGTAAGAATGAATCCTTGGAGAGGGCTTAGAGAAGCTTGTGAGAGTAAAAGTAATGTACATCGTGTAAGGTGTGGAAGATTAAAAATCTTCAATTGAACAACCTCTGGAATAATATATTGGTTGTTTCTTGGTGGACGTAGCCCACACTGGGTGAACCACGTTATATCTTATGTATTTTCTTCTGTTGGTAATTTTTGTGTTTATTGCTTGTATGTTTTAATTTGATATATATTTGTACAACCGGTTTGGTCTAACCCCAACAACTGGTATTAGAGATTTGTTTGAGGGTTATGTGTGTTGAGATTTACTCACAGTATTTCTATTTGAATGGAAGCATAGAAATGGAAGAAGATAGTAAATACAAAGTAGAGAAATTTGAAGTCTGTAATTATTAGCTATGGAAGATGTAGGTGGAGGATTATCTATATCAAAGAGATCTATATTTACCATTAGATGAGAAGGCAAGGCCTATAAAGATGACTGATGAAGAATGGAATATTATTGATAGAAAGGCTCTGGGATCTATAAGATTGACGACACCATCGTGGCTTTGAATATAATAGAAGCATCAACCACGATAGAATTAATGAAAGCTTTAGCTAATTTATATGAAAAACCAAGTGCATCGAATAAAGTTTATTTGATGAAGAAATTGTTTAACTCTAAAATGCAAAAAGGTGGATCTGTGTGTAATCATTCGAATGATTTTCATTCTATTGTAAATCAATTAAAATCAGTTAATATCCCTTTTGAGGATGAAGTGAAAGCATTGTTATTATTGTGTTTTTTACCAGATAGTTGGGATAATTTGGTAATGGTCGTTACTAATATATCATCCACTACTAATATTTTGAAGTTTGATAATGTTATCGGTATAATTCTAAATGAAGAAATACACAGAATATTTCAAGAAAATAATCATCCGGGAATGCTTTAAATTTAGAAAGCGAGAGGAAGGAAAAAGAAGAGATACAAGAGCAAGAGTAACAGAAATCAAATTCTAAGAGTGGAAGATCTAAATATAGAGGTAGAGGAATGACTGCTGGAATTGTGGAAAGAAAGAACATGCAAAGAAGGACTGTTGGTTCAAGAAAAACAAAGAGAATGTACCAAAGAAAGGTAAAGAGGAAAATGTAGCATCAAAGGTAATGCAAGATACCCTTATTCTCTCCATGGATAATAAAATTGAATCATGGGTTTTGTTGGTATCCAAATTGATTCTCCCTCAAAGTCTGAGCAGCATCACTAGTTTGATAGGAAACTTAGAGATAGATTAGATCATGATGAGTCATTTTGTAGCTGGGGATGAGATCTAACTGGCCCTTTGTCACTCAAATGTGGAGAAATGGATAGCACCCTCAAGAGGATTTGATCTATCCTCACTATTTTAGGTTGTGCCTTTCAACCAAGGTAAGAGAACCTATTTTGTAACCTATGTTTATTGAAGAACAATGATAAATCCTTCTTTTACATAAATTTTATAGAGAAGACCTTGGGAAAATAATGATCAACACACTAGATCTGACTCTCATGAGTTGTCACTTCCAGATCAAGGATATATTTTCACAACAAGGAAAAGGTTACTAAAGACATTTGAGACCCCGATTGTTGTTGCATGTTTTGGTAATAGAGATTAGATTATGCATACAGGACAAAAAGGGGTAGTACAAGTAGGATTGGTTATTTTTGAATGAATTTTTGGTGGGAGGTGGGGCAGGGCAAACTTGATTCACCAAATCCTTGAGGAACCTTATAAAATGGAAGGTTAAACCAACAGAATGCCACATAATGAATATAAAATGTTTCTTTAACTAGAATATGTACTTCAATAGAGGCCAGATTTGTACTCTTTCACATAATCTTTGAGATTTTATCACAAAGGCTTGAGTTAGAAAATCCAAAAAGCATCAAGATCGGATTCAAATCACGCCTAAGGTACACCCATAGGCTTACAGATAATCTCTGTCAACAAGATGAAAGAAAAGTGATTTTAAATCATTTATTCCAATCCCAGGTGAAAGCTCTCCTAAGAGATGAAATTATAGATGCCACTAAACTATCACAAGGATTAAGACTTGTGTTTGAATCAGATTTTTAATACAAGATTGCAATAAAAACAAGAAAAACTACTCGCATACATTCAGAGATGAAAACAAACACATTTTTCTCAAGATAACACAGAATAACTCGAATTTGATTAAATCTATTAGTAAGGGAAAGTTTCTAGAACAATCTCAGAGCTTGTCAATGGTTGTACACTTGTAACCACCTTGACATGATAAAACTTAATACAAAAAGAGATAACCAAGTTTCTCAAATGATTCTCAAAAGATAGGCTTTGTCAAATTTTCCTCTTGGGAATTTTATTCAACCTCTAACACTCCAACCTCTAACCCTTTGCACAAAAAATTTGTGCCATTTATAACATTTACAACAGAGCCCCTTCTCCCCAAAAGACAAAAATGTTTAATGCACTAGTGTTTGCCATGATTTTGATCGTTATTCTCATAATCGATCTCGCAAAAAGTTTTCAGGTGCTCGAGGGGGCAAATCTCATCGAATATCTCCCACATTCAAATATTTCCTCTGGTAAATCACTCTTTCTTTAGTTTTCCAACCACTTCCACCCCAATCATCAAATCTGGCTCCTTGCATGCTCAGGAGAAGAAAAACAGAAAATCCAATCGAGCACGATAGTCAGACCATTTTAATGGCGAAAGATGTATTCTAGATCTTCCCACCAAACTCAGATATCAACATTAACTCCCCTCTCTGCTTGGCATGTAGGAAATACCAAGAAATTGTGAAAACTCACACTTCAGGCATGCATGTTTCAGAAAAATGGGGGAAAATCAGATTTAGACTCTCAATTGTCGTTGATCTTTACTTTGAATTTAGGTCATCCACGTGGAAGATTCAAACTTTAAAAACAGACCCGGGGGCTTCCTTTGACTTTTACAACTTTTTGGAAAATGAAAAAAATCCATTTTCTTTCGCACTCCCCCCTCAAAAATGAGCTTGACACATGTCCTAAGGGAGGCCCCAGTGGAACCACGGCCAAATTCTACCATTTTACTTCCTTTTTGGAAAAGGGAAAATTTTCAAGTTTTCCCCACAGCTCCGCCCTTGAAAAAATGGGCTTGACACGTGTAACATGTGTCCCAATGTGGGTCCATAATTTTTAACCTTTTTCCCTAAAGGAAATTTTTCCAAATTTTATCGGGCTTCCGCCATGAGGCCATTTTTGAGGCCATTTTGAGATTTTAATCCTTTTGATGTCAAGAGGCAAAAAATCCAATTTTCCTCCAATGGTCCACTTCCCCACCTCTTTGACTTTTCAAACCACCATGTGTCACAATGGCACATCTTGAGATGATCCCCAAAATTTGAGACCTTGAATGAGTGCGGGCTCACCACGTGTCATTGTGGCACTCCTTCAAAAACCTTAAGGCTTTTAATAAATGATTTTGGTGGGGGGCGCTTCCACTTTAGAATTTTACTCCATTTTTCCAAAGGGGAAAAATATCCAACTTACCTCTAAAGGCCCGCATCTCCGCCATTAGCTTTGCCACGTGTCCTCCTGTGGGGTCAAAGTGAGACTTTTTCCCTGCCTCTTAAATTTGCTCCAATCAGACTGGCATGGCGGGCCATGAGGCAAGTTTAAACTTTTTCCAAAGTAGCCAAAAAGAACAAGTTCAAAAATAGACCCCCATGCCCCATCCAATCAAAAGAAGCCACGTAAGCACCAAAAGAACCAATCATAATTGAGTGGAGCCACGGGACCAAATTTGCCTTTTCACCAAAAAAGCAAAAAGTGATAAGTTAAAGCATTGCCTATCGTCCCCTAACCAACCAAAAGAAGCCATGTCCCCTGTCGATGCAAGGATGCAAATTTGACCAGAGAGAAACGCCCGTCAAACCATAAAATACAGAAAAATGATCATTCGAGCCGAAAATGAAAATTTCTCCAAGGACAGAGAATTTAGAAATGTTACAAGGCTCAAATATGTTTCTCAGAGATACATCCATTCATTTTTCTTCAAGTATTTAGGGAAGAAATGACAAGGAAGACAAATCCCGACTGTGGAGACCAAAAAATATGGGAGAACCCGAGTTTTTGGATGAACAGAGAATGGGAGACCCAAATTACAGACCTTTTCTAGAGGAACAAAGAAACAAGGAGAAAACCATGGACCCATGAGTGATCTACATCCCAGGATAGATTAAAAATGACAAAAAAGATTAACCAAGTACAACATGGGAAAAATAAAGTGACAAAGGCCGTAAATCGATAGATTTTCAAAGGCAAATTGGGGTGAGACTATTTTGAGCACCAACATCAGCTCCAACTCAGGGATGGGCACTCCTGTGAGTGCCACAAGAACAAAGGTAGACCAAGTGCCAAGAATATTCATCTTGGGGTGAGTCATCTTGCAGAGTAGAGAAACAAAGCCATTTTAAAAAAAAAATAGAGAAACTAGCAAAAACAGGTCACCGAGGACCAGAACGAGCAAAAACACAAAAACAGGGAACAAACAACAAACTATACACTGTACAAAATATTTTCTTGATCCAGAGGCATCAATCTAAGAAATGCTTCAAATGCCTACCATTAACGCAATTTGAGCAATTCACCATCTAAGTCCTTGAGGAAGAAGGTATGCTCACCAATCCTGATATCAATGGAGTAAGGGCCCATCCATAATGAGTCAAACTTGCCATGCTTTGCTTTCCTTATCCTCATGTCTTCTATCCCATAGCAGCACAAGATCTCCAACATTGAAAGCTCTGGGAGTGACCTTCTTGTCAAATAACTTCTTCAATTTCTCTCTGAACTTTACATGCCTCTGGTGGGATGCCCTCCTCTCTTCATCAAGCTCAACAATTTGGTTAATGCGAGCATCATAAGGACCTACCTCTTGATCTTCCAAATTATTGCATAAACTGATATGAAGACAGTTGCATATGAAGAGGTAATAGGGCTTGAGTCCCATATACCAACTCAAATGGACTCTTTCTAGTGACCCTCTTGACAGTGATCCTATCTCCCAAACAACAAACTTCAATTTTTCACCCCACTTTCTCTTATTCTGCTCCAATGTTCTTTATGATAATTTTTAGTAAATTTTTATTACTAGACTCAACTTGTCCATTTCCTTGGGGATGTAATTAGAGGCATATGTCAAGTTGATCCCATATTCCTACACATTTCCACCAAAGGTTTATCTCTAAAGCTCATGGCATTGTCAGCAATAATCTTGACTGGTACCCCAAACTTGCAGATGATGTTGTTTAGCACAAAATCCATGACAACTTGGTGTGTTGCCTTCTTAGTGGGGATTGCCTCCACCCATTTAGTAAAATAATCAGTTGCTACAAGAATCCACTTATGGCCAACACTTAAAGGGTCTGAAATTTCACCAATGAAATCCATTCCCCATTGCTTGAATGGAGCTTCAATTGATACATGCTATAAAGGAAGGGAGCTTGAAGCTTTCAGCCTTCAGAGAAGTGCTAGCAACTCTCACATCTTCTAACCAACAAGGTTGTATCCTTGAAGAGATTTGGCCACCAATAACCAGCCCTTCGGGATCTTGTGTGTTATGACTCTTGCAGAAAATGCCCCCACAAACTCCTCCATGGAGATCAGCAATTATCTTGGGGCTTCTTCTTCAGTAATGCACCTTAAGAGGACTCCCTCTGGGTTCTTCCAAGCTAACCCATAATCAGTGATGACATATTTTTAGGAAGCCAACTTAAGGGCTCTCTTCTAGTTCTTACTTAAGTGCTCAAGGTAGCTCAGATGTCTGAGATAAAATATTACATCTTTATACCACTCAGAATTCATCAATGTTTGAAAAACATCTACCCTACCTTATTCTACCTCATTTACCTCAATATTTTGCAAGTTTCTCTCATCCATAAGCTTATTTAGGCCCAAACCTCTCACCACCTTAGTGGTTTGGATATCCATATCATATTCTTGTAATTTTTCACCCACCTGCATCTTTTGCTTGAGACTTCCATCTCTGATAAGATGTCCTTCACCATGGTGTGGGGAACATAAGCAACCACTTTAGAACTTAGAATGTAAGGTCTAAAAACCTTTGTTCTTTTATCAAGGCAAATTCTTGCTTTTCCATGATAGTGTACTTCAACTCATCCCCCTGTAAGGCCTTACTGAAGAAGGCAATTGGCCTCTCAGCCCCTTCATCATCCTTCTGCAGCAAGAGAGAGAAAGCAATAGTGTTCTCTCTAAAGCAAAAGAGAACAATTGAAAGGATTCTTATAATTTGGAAGCTGCTTAGAACATGTGCATGCTTTAAGTGCTCTTTAATCCCATTAAAATCTTGGATGGCAGCCTCCTCCCATTTGATGACCTGGTCTTTCTTCAGCATGGAAGTGATTGGAATGGTCAACTCAACAAAGTTTGATATGAATCTTCTAATGAAGTTTATTTTCCCAAAGAAGGCTTGAATTCATTTCTTGTCCTTGGGATTGGGACCTTACTGATGGCCTCTACTCTTTCTGGATCAATCATCACCCCTTCTTGTGACACTATGTGACCAAGCAACTTTTCCTTCTGCACTCCAAAATGGCACTTCTTTGGATTGAGTGAGATGCCATATTCTCTACATCTTATCAAGCATCTTCTCCAAGTGCAGCAAGTGGTCACTTCTCTTTCTAGAAAACACAGTCACATCATCCTGGTAGACAACAATAAACTCATTGATGTAACTAAAAAAACAACATCCATTGCTCTTTGAAAGGTGGCTCCAGCATTCATCAGACCAAAGGGCATCCTGACATAGACATAGGTCCCCAAGGAGTAGTAAAGGTTTTCTTGATCCTTTTTGATTCCTTCACCACAACTTGGTTATAACTAGAGAAACCATCCAAGGTGGAAAGCAACTCAGAACTAGTCACTAACTGTAGCATGTTCTCCATATTTGGTAAAGGATAATTATCCTTCATTGATGCTCTATTTAGATTCCTGAAGTCCACACATAACTGATGTCACCATTTTTCTTTCTGACTGGCACTAGGTTTGCAACCCAAGAAGAGTACCTTGTGGGCTGGATAATCCCTCCATCTCTTAGCTTCTTTAGTTCTTCTTGCATTTTGAGGATAAGAGTGGATTGATGGGCCTCTTATTTCTTCTTGAATGGATTTGCATTAGACTCCAAGGGAATCTCATGTTGAAATAGGTCCTCTCTGTATGCTTTTAGTTTAGAATAGGTCCAAGCCATGCAATCCTAATACCTTTTCAACAATTAGATGTATGATTTCTTCTCCTCTTTGCTGAGATTACTACCTAACCAAATTTTCCTTGGCTTCTCCTTTGTGCCAAGGTCATGCTCCTCAATATCCCTTGAGGCTGTCATGCATCTATTAATAATGTGATCAACATTATCAAAATTAGACTCAAGAGCAACCAGCCCTCTAGGGATGGTATTGGTCTTTAGCTGGATGATGCCTTTCCAAACAAGGTTTCCTTTCCCTCTATTGTACATACCATTGGCTCCAAATCAATGCATTGATCAACAAACTCTCCTTTGTTCTACAGAAATCTTCTGATCTGAGCATCATCATCAAAAACCTACCAATGCTTAATGTTGTCAGGGACAGAAGGTCTTGTCAATACCTCAACCTCATATTCACAATATGGGGACATTGTACATTTGTCAAACCGAGACCCCAACACTGCAAGTCTTTTCTACCAAGTCATTGAACTTCCTATCATGATACACAATGTTGAATGAATCAAACATCTCAATAAGATCCCAAACTGCATGCTTTGTACTATTTCATTCGTTAATTCTTTGTGGCATACAATTTTCTGACTTGTTTTACTATCAATTCTGAGTCTCCTTTGACAATGATGTCCTTGACACCATATTTCCAAGAAATTATTAAACCCAACAAACAGTGCCTCATACTCAAAGCAATTTGTTGGTGCACTCAAAGTTGAGTTTGAAGGAAAAACAATTTTTTCCTAACTAGGAGAAAGTAGAACAACACCAGCACCATTCCCAAACTTGGAGCAAGCTCCATCAAACAATAGAGTCCAAGGAGAGCCCGCTTGTTCAAGACACACTGCATTCCTCAATCTTGTGTTCCTTTCCATCAACAAATCCCACAAAGTTATCTACATCAACACTTGTGTACAATACCTCATAGGATGCATTGTTGGGATCCTCAATAAGATGTAACATTTTATTTTCCCCATACAACCTGACAAGGCTGCCCTCAATTGGAATGGTAGCATAGGACATATCCATTTGGACACTCCCACCAACACTTGCAGCCCATTTTCTTGACAAAGTAGCATGCCCCACTTGGCTGGGTAGTCAATAATGACAACATCAAGTTTTAAGTTTTTACCTAGGTAAGCTACAAGCTGCACCACCAAACCCTTCACACATCCCACTACTGGCACTTCTCTGGATTCCATGGTAGTGCACTTCCCATATGTTGTTGTCACTTTGATGTTTAGCTCATTCATGACTTCTAAAGGCATGACATTGCATGATGCCCCTGAGTCAAACATGTAATTGTGCAATAGTTTGTCCTTAATGATCAAAGTGGTGAAGAATGGATCCACATTCATCTGAGAGTCCACCAAGGATGTCCCCAAATAGACCTCAGGTGGTTCATCTAGCTCTTCTAATGCTGGTGGTGCTTCTAGTTCTTCAATGCTTAGGTGGGGTCTCCACAATGTTTATGTTTCTACCTAGGGCAGTCTTCTCTTCTTTCAACCCCAAGTATTCAAATGCTCTCTTTTTGTGCTCGGGAATCCTAAGCAACTCAACAATTGGAACAAAGACTTTGATTTGACTTAAGACTTGGGAAATATCATATGGGGCATTCCTTGGTAAGGCATTGCATTGGAAGGAAAGCCAATACACTCATTAGGTGGTACATGATTTTTGACAACTTGGGCATGAGGAGGGGTATGATTTTGTTTGGAACTGTAGGGCTTTTGGTAGATGCCTCTTTCTTAGGAGCCTCTTTAGGAATGTTTGAAAGTAAGGGAGCTTTGGCTTGGCTTGAGGCCCTGCCCCTTTGACAACCTTACTTCTTGTGTTATATTCTTTTCTTGAGCCACAACAACATTCATCAGCAACTGTCTATCTTCCTCAGATGGGATTCCTCCATCATACTTATTTATCATTAAAGCCCTTAAATATTCAAAGTCATTATTGGGAAATTCAAAATCTTGTACATTATCTACTTCTAAAGTATGAGAGAGAGGAAGAATAGGTACCCTATGAATGCAATCCCAAAAAGTGGCAGCAGTCTGGGCACTTATCACCTTAGTTGAAGTTGCCCCTTGTTGTAAGCTCGTGGAGCAACCCATCATGCAGACATCATCATCATTATCATCATTGACTTCTTCTTCTTCTTGTTGATCTTCTTCACAAGGAGCATGAGGCATGAAACATTTTTCACACCAATCAATGACATTTGTCTCCTCCACCACAACAACTCTGGTAGCCAAAGGATTAGGTACCATTTCTATTATCCCTAGCTTAGGACTATCTATTTCAAATCCAACAAGTCCCTTACCTCTATCATCAGATCTTTGGTGATTTGTGAACCTATCTTGGCCTTGCTGCTTGTGTTGACCTTGTGAGCTCTGCCCAATTCCCTTCTCAGCCCAGGCTAGCTTGTAGGAAATTTCTTTGACAACCCCTACCAAAGTCTTCACAACTTCTTCCAAATCAGACAGCCTTGCTTGTTTGGGGTTTTTCTAGGTTAACCAGCTTTACACCTCCCTCTTTGGAGGATTTCAATTGCCTTGATATTTTTCTCTATTTGTAAAGCCATGGTGAAGGCCTGCCTCAAATTTTTGGGGTTTTGTCTCTTAAATAATATGCATCCTTTTTATCAAATGCATCAGTATATTTGATCAAACATGACTCATCACAAGGCCTTATCCTAACATAGGCAATCTCCTCAAGGTCTTATTAAACCTTGTGTTGAAATCATGTACTGACTCATTAGGATTTTTCTTAATATTTTCAAATTTTGTCAAAAGAAACCTAGGGTCAGTTCTATCACCATACTACAATATAAATGCATTGCTCATCTTAGTCCAAGAATCAATAGAGTTATCTAGAAATGCTTTATACCGGTCCAACATCATCCTCTTCCAAGGTATGGATAAACAATTTGATATATACATCTTCATGTTCAATCTCAAAATCTTCCATCATATTGATAAAAAGCTTTAGATGTTGATCACCAGTAATAGCATTGTTTCCTTAGAACTTTGGCATTTTGTTCCTTACATCTTGAGGCACTGCATTTGGATATCCATCCATTCCCACAAAATTTATAGGTCCAAAAGTGTTTACAACAAAAGGGGGTCTAGGTGGGGGCTGGGCCATGTTGATTCGAGAAGGTGACCCTGGAGGGTGAAAATTTGATAAGGGGCAGAGGTCCTTGGAACACAGGACTATAATTTTCAAAAATGGGGATCCCCAAAGGCCTTGTCTCTTGGAAATCCCTATCAACCTCAAAAAGAAAGGTGAATAAGTGTGAAGTAAACCTTTCAAAATCAAATGAGGCCCTCTTGGCTAGATTTTCAATTCCACAAAGATCAAAAACCGATTCAAAGTCACTTGAATAAATCTCTCTCATTTACTTTCATCAATGAGACTCCTGTGTCATATTTTTCAATAAAATATGCTAGATTTTCTTAATTTTGCTTTTTAGCTCGAAATAATGTCTCATGAATCCATAACAAAGAAAGATCTTCTTCCTTCCAACTTGGCCAATCATTAAAAGGAAATATCTATTTGATAGAGTTTTAAACATGGTACCCAAAACGGAAAAAAGAGGGAAGATGTGGAACCCAATCAAAGGATTTTTACTTAGTTGATTGCTAATGCACTAAGTATGAACCAATAATATTAACAATGCTAGAATTATAAGAAAGGAAAGTGTTTGGATCTAGATCTTAACACTATAGTTTATCAAGTAGATCTAATGACAAAAAGTTAGAAACAAAATAATTACACAAACACTGGAGCATACAAGAAATCTGCTTTTCTGTGTTCTTGATTTTAAATAACTATCAAGGAAATAGTGCCACTTAGGTGTTGGAATGCAAAATGATTCTACCTACAAATTTTGATCCATCTAACCCATAGGTTCTTCCTCTACTTATAGAATGTAAATGGGGCAATTACAAGGATGGGAAGCTTTTAGTGGAGAAATAGATAACGGCACATTGGAAGTCGGAAGGTGCCTTCAACTAGGGTAAGATTGGCAATAGAGGAGGTGGAATTCCTTCTTTGCATGCCATGCTAATGATTTGGATAAAAATATGAACCTGCAACAAAATTTAACTCTCATGTTTTCCACCTATTTCCAAGTAGTTTATTTCTTCAAGTAATGGCTTTTAAACCAATCACTTAATCTTGATTTTATAATTTTTGATCACTAAATTACTTTGTCGGAGGACAAGAAGAAGGGAGAGGAAAGTATGGCGGTCTTGTTCTTTTTCATATCTCGCATGTATTTGATTTTTTTCCCTTGATTCTTACCATATTGGATTTGGTGGGAGGAGGAAGGGTGACTGGAATTTTTCTTATGGGTGTTTCCTTTGCCTTGTCTTCCCTCTTATCATTGAAGATTTTGTAGTTCTTCTCCACATGCATGCATCGGCAATGTTTTCCATAAATAACTCATCATTTTTATTTTTAACTACATACAAGCAATTAAAATTTCTCGAAATCACTCCGAGTGAATGTAAATTCAATGAAGGCTTCAAGTTGGAAGATTGGGAGAACATCAAGCACAAGGTCTGGAAGGAATTCTTCATGTATTAGACTTCTTTTCACGGGCTGCATTTGAAACAAGAGGATTTTAAATTATGGATCCCGGATCTATGAATGATCTCTGAGATCTTTCTTGTTCATCCCACTTTGCCAAGGATGGAGTGATCTTTGTGAGTAATTCATATTTTTTTTTTTTATTCAAGAAAAATTCTTTACATTGGAAGATGAAGCAAACTGGAGATTTCTCAAGACAAAATCAGAGGATATGTTCAATGTATTGGACATTGATTTAAGCTTCTTTCTCTTATAAAAGCACTGTAATGAATTCCTGTAATTAATTACACAAAGATGGCACCTTGAACATGAACACTAGATTTTAATTATAAAAATCTGCATATATCAAGCCTCTCGCCCCAATTTTTTTTTTTTGTTTGCATGCAAAGAAAGCATGAATTTTTTCAACTTCACCTAGGCATCTTTACACTATGCATTTAGCTTATTTTAGACACAAATCAAGCTCCTTAAAACCTAGAACATTTGCTAAACTTTGAAGACTTAGAATTAGATCAATAAAAACACCTTCTTAAATCTCTGTAAAATTCCTCCTTAAATGGGTCCAAATAGAATTTACAGGCTGCACTTTTGCTAAAGAATTATTTAATTCATCCTTATATATGCAGCCCATGCTTATATAACCCTCATCATTCTATAATTAATTATGCCCCTCCTAACGCAATTAATTAATTAATTAAAGATGTTTTCTCTTCAAATGGGGCACCTATTTTATGCATGTTTGAAAATAACATGCCATTAAATAAATTAAATTTATTTAATTTTAGCTCTCTACTTCTAGTTCACTTAAGCTTCACAGTGTGCTTTGACCTCATCCACTAAAAATAGGAATTAATTACATCAATTAATACTTAAAAAAGTATTATTCCTCTTCCATATGGGGCACACTTTTTGACATGAAGGGCTGCATTAAATAAATAATATTTATTTAATTTTAGAATTCTAATTCTAATTTCCCTTTATCCACTTTACCTTTGTTGACTTTTCCTCATGCTTGGGCGCCAAATTTGGAGAAAGAATTAATTAATTAATGCATTTAAAGCTGACCTTCTATCCCAAAAGGGGTCGCACTTGATTGACATGAAGGCATTTCTATTTTTAAAAGCTAATTTTCAATGTGATTATTCACCACATCACGCACCACTGACCCAAAAAAATCCCATGATCCACTAGGGAGTTGTTTGACTTTCATAATGGGATTATTTTAAATCACGCATGCTCTAAAAATCCCATGATCCACTTAAGTTGTTTGACTTTCATAATGGGATTTTTTACCTCCTAAGCAGTAAGAAATTCCCATCAATGCCTTAAGTGATTTTCTTTTATTTCACAATGGGAATTTTCACCATGCAAGCGCGGTAAGAATTCTCGCTACATTGTTGCACCTCTAATAATCCCATCATGACGTAAGTGGCTTTGCCTTCCCATGGGAAAATTAAACACTGCTTAAGCAGCAATGGTAAAAATTCCACACCCGCCATATCGCTACCAAAAATCTTATTGTAGCTTAAAACCTTCTTTGGAAAGAATTTGACACATGCAACTGCAAATAAGTTTTAAGTGCATGACTTCATGTTTTCAATAAAGAACCAGACCTGACATGGCAAATTCCATCGGCATAACATCCATAGATGATCTGGATACTCCAGAAATAAATCGACTAAACCAGGTTTGAAGGAATGACCTTCAGAGAAATTTCATGTAACAAAACAAAATGGGAAAACACCAAAACGAAAAACGTTTTTTAGAAGTCACGAGATAAAGCCTAGGATTCATTCTTGGTTAAAAGGTTTGGTATATGGGAATATTGACATGTAAGACCACAACAGGGTTAAATCAAAGCACAATTTGCCTCAAACGAAAGGCTCAAGAATAATTAAATAAAAATTTCCCATGACAAACCCCAACAACATAATATAACGAGTTTGGGCATTTGGGTATTTATCGAAATTGGTTTATATGACTCTCTCAAATATCTTGATGTAATGAATTGACATTTTTTTAGCAAAAAAACACAAAACGATGCATTATTTTAAAATAAAGAAAGGTTCATTTTAACATGGGGTAGTCTCATTTCAGGTGATTGTTTGAAAAGGGACACCATTCCATCTCTCAGGTTGAGTTCAATTCCACAAAAGGCTACCTAATTTGATTCACTTGAATGGTAATCTTCACATGAGGCGCTGATCACTTAGATCAATAGAGATCCCTCTTTTGTCTCTTGATCTCCCACAACTCTCCAAGGATGCTTTTCTCCCGCTTAAGATAAGATTCCACTTTTCCTAGGTTGGAAACAATGTCAAGTTATTTCAAGCATGATCCCTAACAAAGAAAGATCTTCTTCCTTCTAGCTTTCAACAAATTTAGTAACAAATTTCGATTTTCTTTGATTTGAGTTCGACAAAGACAAGGTACTCATTAAAATCAAATCAACAGGAGTCACCACCGAGGATTTCCACCTAGTTGTGCATTTATGCACTAAATATGAAAAATAAAATGTTTATCAATGCTAGAAACTAGAAATGAAAGGTCATTTGGCTTTTCTTTACCTAGACTTACCAAATGAAAGCTAATATGCACTAGGTGTGAAAATTGAAAGAACAATACCATTAGGAACTTGGATATTACAAGAAGTTTTACCAAGGTTTGAATGAAACTACCATTACGATTAGGAACTAAACACAATGGTTATTAGGTGTTGGTATCCAAATTGATTCTCCCACAAAGTAGCAAGTGAAGTTTGGTTTATCAAGAAACTTAGATACATTAGATCATGATGAGTTGTTTTGTAGCTGGAGATGAGATCTAACTAGCCCTTTGTCACTCAAATGTGGAGAAATGGATAGCACCCTCAAGAGGATTTGATCTATCCTCACTATTTTAGGTTGTGCCTTTCAACCAAGGTAAGAGAACCTATTTTGTAACCTTTGTTTTGAAAGGAGGTGGAGATAAATCCTTCTTTGTAAAAATTTTATAGAGAAGACCTTGGGAAAATAATGATCAACACACCAAATCTAACTCTCATGAGTTGTCACTTCTAGATCATGGAGATATTTTCACAACAAGGCAAAGGTTACTAAAGACATTTGAGACCCTGATTGTTGCATGTTTTGGTGTAAAGATTATGCATTTGTATGCATATAGGACAAACAGGGGTAGTACAAGTAGGATTGGTTATTTTTGAATGAATTTTTGGTGGGAGGTGGGGCAAGGTGAACTTGATTCACCAAATCCTTGAGGAATCTTACAAAATGGAAGGTTAAACCAACAGAATGCCACATAACAACTAAAATGTTTCTTTAACTAGAATATGTGCTTCAATGGAGGCCCAAATTAGCACTCTTTCACACAATCTTTGAGATTCTATCATGAAGGCTTGAGTTAGAAAATCCAACAAAGCATCAAGATCTGAGTCAAATCACACCTAAGGTACACCCATAGGCTTACAGATAATCTCTATCAACTAGATGAAAGAAAAGTGATTTTAAATCATTTATTCCAATCCCAAATGAAAGCTCTCCGAGAAATGAAATTACAGATGCCACTAAACTATCACAAGGATTGAGACTTGTGTGATTGAATCATATTTTTAATACAAGATTGCAACATAAACAAGAAAAACTACTCGCATACATTCAGAGATGAAACAAACACATTTTTCTCAAGACAACATAGAATAACTTGAATTTGATTAGATCTATTCAACAGGGGAAATTTTATAGATAAATCTCGAGCTTGTCAATGGTTGTACACTTGCAACCACCTTGACACGATAAAACTTAATACAAAAAGAGATAACCAAGTTTCTCAAATGGATTCTCAAAAGATAGAGTTTGTCAAATTTTCCTCTTGGGAATTTTCTTCGACCTCTAACACTCCAACTTCAACCCTTTACATGAAAAATTTGTGCCATTTATAACATTTACAACAGAGCCCCTTCTCCCCAAAAAGACAAAAATGTTTAATGCACCAGTGCTTGCCATGATTTTGATCGTGATTCTCAGAATCAGATTTGTAAAAATTCGTCAGGTGCTCGAGGGGAAGATCTCATCGAATATCTCCTACATTCAACCCCTTCCTCTGGTAGATCACTCTTTCTTCAATTTTCCAACCACTTCCACCCCTAATCTATCAAATCTAGCTCCTTGCATGCTTGGGAGAAGAAAAATAGAAAATCCAATCGAGCACAATAGTCAGACCATTTTAATGGTGAAAGATGTCTTCCAAATCTTCCCACCAAACTCAGATATCAACATTAACTCCCCTCTCTGCTTGGCGTGTAGGAAATACCAAGAAATTGTGAAACTCACACTTCCATGTGTGTTTCAGTAAAATGGGGGGAAAATCAGATTCAGACTCTCAGCTATCGTTGATCTTTACTTTGAATTTGGGTCGTCCATGTGGAAGATTCTTGAACTTTAAAAATAGACCGGGGCTCCTTTGACTTTTTACAACTTTTTGGAAAAATGGAAAAAAATTCCATTTTTCTCCGCACCTCCGCCCTCGGAAATGAGCCTGACACGTGTCCTAAGGTGGGCCCTAGTGGAACCGTGGCCAAATTCTGCCATTTTACTTCCTTTTTGGAAAAGGGAAAATTTTCCAAGTTTTCCCCATAGCTCTACCCTTGAAAAACAGGCCTGACACATGTCCCAATGTGGGTCCCAGTGGAACCACGCTTCCCTTTTCATTTTAACCCTTTTCTCCCCAAAGGAAATTTTTCCAAATTTCCCCCGAGAGTCCGCACCTCCGCCGTTGACTAGAGCAAGCTTTGACTTTTCCCTTATCGAGCTTGCCATGAGTCATTTTGGGATTTTAATCCTTTTGATGTCGAGAGGTAAAAATCCAATCTTCTCCTCGATGGTTCACTTCCCATGCCTCTTTGACTTTTCAAACCACCACGTGTCACAATGGTGCATCTTGAGATGATCCCCAAAAGTTGAGACCTTGAACAAGCACGGGCTCGCCACGTGTCATTGATGCTCCTTCAAAAACCTTAAGGCTTTTAATAAATGATTTGGTGGGGGCGCACTTCCACTTTAGAATTTACTCCATTTTGCCAAAGGGGCTAAATATCCAACTTACCTCCAAAGGTTTGCATCTTCGCCTATAAGCTTTGCCACGTGTCCTCCTGCGGGGTCAAAGTGAGACTTTTTCCCTGCTCTTAAATTTGCCCCAATCGAGATCTCAGGCGGGGCCACGGGGTGGATTTAAACTTTTTGCCAAAGTAGCCAAAAAGAACAAGTTTAAAAATAGACCCACCACGCCCCATCCAATCAGAAGAAGCCACGTAAGCACCAAAAGAACCAATCAGAATTGAGCGGAGCCACGGGACCAAATTTGCCTTTTCACCAAAAAAGTAAAAAGTGATAAGTTAAAGCATTCACCCCGTCCCCTAACCAACCAAAAGAAGCCACGTCCCCTGTTGATGCAAGGATGTAAATTTGACCGACAGAAATGCAATCTCAAACCGTAAAAGTAGAAAAATGATCATTCGAGCCCGAAAATGAAAATTTCTCCAAGGAAAAAGAATTTAGAAATGTTACAAGGCTCAAATATGTTTCTCAGAGATACATCCATTCATTTTTCTTCAAGTATTTAGGGAAGAAACGACAAGGAAGACAAATCTCGATTGTGGAGACCGAAAAATATGGGAGAACCCGAGTTTTTAGATGAATAGAGAACAGGAGACCCAAATTATAGACCTTTTCAGAGGAAGAAAGAAACAAGGAGCAAACCATGGACCCATAAGTGATCTACGACCTAGGAACAAATTAAAAATGGCAACAAAGATTAACCAGGTACAACACGAGAAAAAGAAAGTGATAGAGGCCGTAAATCAATAGATTTTCAAAGGCAAATGGGAGAGACTATTTTGAGCACCAACGGGTTTTATATTCAGGAGTTTCTTTCATGCTACCCCTAATAAGGGTTATTTCGAAATTATGTCCAGGTAATTTTCGGCATGTTTATTCAGTAGATGATGAACCATGTAATATTACTGGTAGAGGTGAATTTCATCTTAAATTATAGAATGGAAATACATGGGTATTAAGATGTGAAGCATGTGCAAGCCTAAGGAGAAATCTCATTTCGTAGGACAATTAAGTGAAAATGGATGCATGGTTACATTCACAATCGATTCTTGGAAAGTTTCCAAGGGATATCTTGTTGTATCAAGAGGAAAGAAGGTAGGAAAATTATATTTTTCTACTTGTATTATTTATTCCTATTTTGTGTTATCTACTTCAGATTCAAATGCAAGCATGTGGCATAATCAGTTAGGCCATATAAGTAAGAAGGGAATTCATATCTTAAAGGAAAAGGTTAAGTTATCAAATTTGAAATATGTAGATCTTGATTTTCGTGAGCATTACATATTTGGAAATCGAAATAAAGTGAGGTTTATTAAAGTTGGGGCAACAAATAAGGAACATAAATTGGAGCTTGTGCACTCAAATGGGTGGGGACCAGCCCAGGTAGCTTCTCATGGAGGATCCAAATACTATGTGACTTTCATTAATGATGCCACAAGAAAGGTATGGGTTTATCGTATTAAAACTTAAATCGATGTTTTTAAACATTTAAAAGATGGAAATCCCTTTTAGAAAATAAAACTAATTTGAATTTGAAGTTCCTTAGTTTCGATAATGGTGGTGAGTACTACAGTAAGGTTTCCAATGATTATTGTTTAGTGAATGGAATACGCAGAGAAAGAAAAGTTCCCAGAACTCCATAGGAGAATGGAGTGGAAGAAATAATGAACAAAACTATTATAGAATGTGCAAGAAGTATGAGGATACATGTTGGATTACCCTTGCAATTTTGGGCAGAAGCAGTAGATACAGTGGTATTTTTGATCAACTGTGGCCCATTAAGTGCACTGAATGGTGGAATACTAGAAGAAGCATGGACTGGAAAAGAGGAAGATATGTCTTTTCTTAGAGTATTTGGTTCAAGCTTTTGTGCGTGTTGATAAAGAAAATAAGAAGAATTTGGATGCTAAATCCAAGAGATGCACTTTCATTGGTTATAGTTCTGGTGATTTCTGATTCCAGTTTTGGGATTTAGAAGATGCTAAGATTGATAGGACTCTTAATATTGATTGGGATGAAAAAGAATGTACATGTATCATGTTTTTGTGCCTAATAATGAACCATGTGAATATTTTATCGCGAAAAGTGCATTCTCGGATTTAAAACAAAAATCCACAGACACCATCATCGGTCCAGGTGACCGGTGTCATTGGTCACAAAGCAAGACCAACATCGGTTAGGTGAACTGATGTTGACTATAGAGGAACTAGCATCGATTATAGGTGATCGAGTGACTCACTATCGATTTGGAAACAACCGTCGGGATGTCAGAATGAGCCTCATGCACTCCAAATTTGTTAAAAAGTCTTAAAGAGTAAGTAAACCTCCAGAAAGATTTACTCCATTATTTTATCTTTTATTGACTGATAGTGGTGAACCAAAAAGTTTTGAAGAAGCAATGCAGCAGGATACCCATGTTGAGTGGGAGCATGGCATGGATGAGGAGATGGATTCCTTGAAACAGAACTAGACATGGGATTGATCAAGTTGTCATAGCTCAAAGGATATTGCAGAATAAATGGGTTTACAAGTGGTCAAAGAGGAATAGGGTGGACAGAAAAGATACAAAGCAAGGCTTGTGGTAAAAGGGTTTACACAAAAACTAGGTATTTATTTTAGTGAGATATTTTCTCCTGTTGTTAAAATAACTTCCATCTATATTGTTCTGAGTTTAGTTGTAGTAGAAGATTTGCATTTAAAACAACTTGAAGTTAAGATGTTTTTCCTTCCTAGTGATTTGGAAGAGGATATCTATATGAATCAGCAAGCTTGGTTATGAAGTCAAGGCTAAGGCTAAACATGTGTGCAAGTTGAAAAAGAGATTGTGTGGGTTCAAACAAGCTCCAAGGAAATGGTATATGAGTTTTGATAATTTTATGCATGAGCAAGGTTATATGAGCTGTGAATCGATTTATTGTGTTTATTTCAAGAAGCTTGAAAATGGAAGTTATATTATTTTGTTGCTATATGTGGATGATGTGTTTATTATAGGATCTAGTATGTAGGACATTGGTGAGCTTGAGGAAAAATTAGCTCATACATTTGTAATGAAGGATTTGGGAGTTGCAAAGAAAATACTTGGCATGCAAATTAATAAAGACAAGAAGAACAAGAGATTGTATTTATCTCAGGAAGATTATATCAATAAGGTGTTAAGAATATTTAAAATTTAGGATGCAAAACATGTAGGTACACCTATGGCTGGAAACTTTAAATTGAGAAAATATATGTGTCTTACATCACATTAAGAGGTCGAGTACATGGCATGAGTTCCATATGCTTTAGCAGTTGGAAGTCTTATGTATGTTATGGTTTGTACCAGACCAAACATTGCACAAGCTATGGGAGTTGTGAGTAGATTTATGGCCAATCCAGGTAAAGATCATTGGAAAGTAGTTCAATGGATTCTCAGGTATTTGAGAGGGACATACAACTGATGCAGCTTATGTTATAGAGGGTCGAATGCTACTTTACGAGGCTATGTTGTTTTAGATATGGCTGGAGATTTGGATGGTAGGAGAAGCACCACTGGATATGTATTCATAGTAGATAGGATGACAATTAACCAGATTTCAAGATTGCAGAAGGTTGTGGCCTTGTCTACTACAGAGGCCGAGTATGTTATAGCTACAGAGGCTAGGAAAGAGATGATATGGATGAGCAGGTTCATGGAAGAGTTGGGAAAGGAACAAGAGGATTGTAGTTTATATAGTGATAGTCAAAGTGCAATCCATTTGGTAAAGAACTCAATATTTCATTCAAGAAATAAACACATTCAGTTGAGATATCACGTCATACGGTAAGTGTTGGAGGATGGGAAGCTGAAATTAGAGAAAATTAATACAAATAAGAACCCCCCGAGATAAGCTAACAAAGTCATGGGCAAAGGAGAAGTTGGAGCTACACTCTACTTCTGTTGGTCTTCGAGTTTGAGACTTGAAGAGGAAGAAACAAATCCATGAGAGGAACCAGGATGGAGTTGTGAGGGATAAGATAAACAATTTATCTCCAATTGGGAGATTGTTGAGATTATGGAGCTGAATTGCTTCACAAAGGAGCTTATTTACAACTTGCAAGTTTACACGAAGAATTAGCATCGGTTGGCTGACCGGCCAACTCACCTAAAGCATACTAATCAAGATTCGGTTAGGGTAACAGCGTCGGTCACCTAGCATACTAATCAGTATCGGTTAGGGTAACCGGCATTGGTTACCTGTGTGTGATTTTTTATATTTAAGTCACAAGAATTAGATCTAATATTTGTTATAAATTTGATCTAATGGTTGTAAATGAATGGCTAAAGTGCCCTAAGTTTGTATAGGCTTATATAAGCTAGGAAACTAGGGTTAGAGGTTAAGGAAGTGATTATTGTAAGAAGGAATCCTTTGTGAGAGCTTAGAGAATCTTGTGAGAGGAAAATTATTGTACATCATGTAAGGTGTGGAATATTGAATATATTTAATTATACAACCTTTGGAATAATATATTAGTTGTTTCTTGGTGGACGTAGCCCACACTAGGTGAACCACATTATATCTTGTGAATTTTCTTATGTTGGTTATTTATGTTTATCGCTTGTATGCTTTAATCTAATATATATTTGTATAACTAGTTTGGTCTAACCCCAACATAATTGGTGATTTTACGTATTTACGGGTGTGGGAATAAAATTATTACGAGATATCTTCTAATAAGAATATATTGTAGAGAAGGTGTGAATTTAAATATGTACAACTAAGAGCATAAGTTGTGAATGAAGAAGAATTATAAACCGAAGGACGTGTAGATTGGATTTTACATGTAATTAGTAGGATGGGGATTAAACCAAGGAAATTAATGAAACTCTTAATTTCATTGAGAGTTTGATCCTGGCTCAGGATGAACGCTGGCGGCATGCTTAACACATGCAAGTCGAACGTGAAGTGGTGTTTCCAGTGGCGAATAGGTACATAAGGGTGAATACCTTGAGTTATTTGTAAGTCTCGAAACTGGAAAAAAAAATTATTGGATAACAAAACTTGAGAAGTATTTTAAGGATAAGAACATTAAAGATCCCAAAGGATTCAAATTTTCTTACACCGAGATGAAAATATATGCATCCATTCGGTGAGAACATATCCAAACAAGAAAATTTAAAAGAGGAAATTTGAATATCAATACATGATATGGGATGATGGTAAAGCTCATGGAAAAATTAGTACTTATAGACTACCAACTCATATTTTCCAAGAAGTTGCAAAATCTAGGATAGAGAGAGATCATTGCAAAGGAATATAATAAAAAGTTTTATAAACACACCATTTAAGTGAGTCATATGGATGATGACATGGATAATATCTCTAGATATATAAATGTATTAAAAATTACAATCCATGATGTATTATAATGATCCAAATACAATCTGCAGACGAGGCTTACCAATATGCATGAAGGTGGAGGAAAAATCAGCAAAAATTAATCAAAAAATATGAGAGGAAAAGGAAGGTTCATGCAAGGACATGGACAAGGTGGTGGGAAACCATACACATGAAAGGGATGCTAAAATGATGTTACACAATAGAGGAACACCCATAGGATGTGGAAACATATCTAAGAGAATAATATACTTTGCATATGGATTCAATGATGCGTGTTATAGGTGTGGGGACATAGGCCATATAGGTTTTGAGTTCTTACACACCCATAATGATGGAAAATTTAGCAATGCAAGTGGATACATTGCAAAATCCAATGAAGATGATGTAACAAGTCGCATATAAGACCAAAATATGGAATATGCATTAGTTTTCAAGAGTGTATTGTTGAAACTGATAAAAGAATAGGCTGATTTGGAATAGAACTATAATTCATTCAAAACAACATGTAAATCAAGAGGTAAAGTCTACATATTAATGGTAGACACCATAAACATTCACAATTTGGTTGCACAAGAAATGGTAGGAAAGTTAGGGTAGAAGAGGATTGTGAACACTAATCCTTACAAATTTCATAATTACGGAATGAACACCAACTTTTGTGACTAAGAAATGTCTAGTCAAATTCTAGATCGGGAGATATGAAGATGAAGTTATGTGCGACATCATTCCTCCTGGACTCATGTCATGTGATAGTTGGAGGTTTGTGGTAGTTTGATGGGAATGCACAAAGCATGATAGTTGTACAAATACAAGGTGACTAAAGATAGAAAGGAATGCACTCTTAAACCTATTTGGGAGAAGACCGAGGTAGTGGAGTAGGGTCCATAGGTTTTTTTAAGAAATAAATTCCTTAGTAAGATAAAGTAGAATGATGCATGTTTTACACAAATAGTGAAGTCCACAAAAAGGAGATTACAACTACAATGGTGAGGAAAATATGAAACACTATCGTGTGTAATGAAGGACATGTTGGGGGATTTTACGAAACAATCTCAATTAAGTTACCATAGGGTCATTTCCCATGAGAAATATAATTCACCACATGAATTTGATCACGTGATCAAATTTTCTAAACAAGGTGGCATACAAGATGTCACCACAAGAGAATGTTGAGTTATACAAGAAATTATAGGATTTTTTAGATAGAGGGATGATTAGAGAGAGTCAAATCCCATTCACAATTATGACAATTATAGCATTGAAAAAGATAGAGAATGGTGTATGTATACAAAATCCTAAGAAACCAAGATCGTCATAAAGTACATGTTTCCATTACAACATATGGATGACATCAGGGATTTTTTGAATGGAGTGAGATACTTCAAAAAGAATGATTTTAAGAGAGGATATCACTATATTCTCATAAGAGAAGGTGGTGATGTGAATTATGTGTTCAAGATACAAGAATGGTTGTATGAGTGGTTTATAACGCCGTTTGGATTGAGTAACACACTAATTACTTTCATGAGGTTGATGAATGAAGTCCTAAAACCATTTTGGGTAAATTTTTTAATTGTGTACTTAGATGACATTCTAATATTCAAAAAGACACGAGAATAACATTTAATGCATTTAAGGCAAGATTTACAATGGTTGTGGGAGGAAAAGTTGTTGATAAATTTGAAGAAGTCACATTCTTCCACTCATCACCTTATCTTATTGGAGAATTTCATGGATAAACTAAATCAAAGCACATGTATCGATGTTGAAAATTCAAGAAAATGATTACACCAAGGAAAAATGAGCAGACGTACACACCGCAAATTATGGATAAAAATGAGATAATTACAAAACATGTAAATGGTTCCACTCAACACAATGCCATGAATCAACTCAATGACCATGATATACATATATGAGGAGGGAATTGCAACTACCACCTATAATAGTGGTGAGAATTTCCACTAATTGATACTAGCAATTAAATTTCATAAGATTAGTAGGCTAACTTCACGTGACTAGCAAGCTAACTCCACACAACTAGTACACCTAAGCAAGCTAAAGAAAAAGTGTAGGGATAACCAAAGTGCAATAATTATCCTAACAAACAAATAAAATGATAAATAATAACCTACACTAACACCTCTCATAAGCGTAGATTACAAAGAAAGTGGGTCTCAACAATAAGGCCTAATAAGGTACCCATTTACAATAACTGGCAAAAAATGAGTTACCATGGATTAAAAAAACATCGCAAGGTACCCAAAAACTAGTAAAATCAACAAAGTAGAGAGAAAAATCTTGTTACAAGGAATCCCAAGAAGCACAACTCAAAAACTTTTACTTTGCTTTGACAAATAATTTTGGTCTCGCACTATGCTCTAGATCCATTGCTTGATCACAAAACTCAAAAGCAACTAACACTACGATACAACAAAATAGATCCATAATAAGAGATTGTCGATGGAGTCACCGGTGTACTATCATTCAATAGAAAAGCTACCCTTCGAAGGAGAAAAATATCAAAAACTAATTGAAGGATCTTGTCGAGGTGACATTGAAAGTGCAAGAAATCACTAAACATAATTTCATCAATCGCTAGAATATGTGGTCCACTAAATACAAAATATAAAGGAACACAACACCCAAGGAAAAAGGATCAACACCACACCCTCCCATACTGTTGAATGGGTGGAGTGATACTTAAATTTGTATGAGTGGCCACACCACTACTCGAACACCAACAAGGTGACACTTTGGGCTTCACCATAATATCTCCCCGAGAGAGACTATTAACATGCTTAAAAGGTGTCAAAAATATAGATAAAAAATCTCTCAAAAAGAGATACACTCTACACCTACTAAAGAAAATAGCTCAAAATAATGAGTATTACAATGTAGGAGGAGAAGAAAGTGGAACAAGAAGTTGAATGGTGGAGGAGCCATGCTTGTAGATTCCTCTCAATTAATGCTTACGTCTCCACCATAAGTGATTATATATCCATCCCAAATAAACATGAATGACTAAATAATATGTCTCCATATGATTCAGTGCAAAGGGCACAACTAAAGCATACAAAGTAACATAAAAATGTGTGTCACGATGATTATGTTTAAGAGTTGAAATATCATGTTTTTAGTGTTGAGTGAAGGTACAATGAAATCATGTGTAGCTCCAAATCCTCGTAAAGAGTCGAGTGAAAAATCAAGATCTCTATCAAAAAAGTGATCCCAGTGAATTATCGGTTTATAACCAATCGCATAGTGAAAATTCCATTTAACAGTGAAAAGGGGAAACAATACCTTGTAAATGTTTGTCACAATACATCCAAAGAAAAATCCATAAAACTAAACATGTGAGAACCAAATGCGGTAGTATGCTTCTCAAAGGAGTCATGCATGTGATTAGAAGGAGATGGAGTGGGATACATAGGGTGTGTAATTGAAAAAAAGCCACATGTGTAGAAGTAGAACATGTGATAACAAACTTAATAGGCTTAAAGGCGCATTAGAAGTAGGACAGTGCTAAGAAACCGACAAATCAAGGTCAATGGATGTAGGATTAGTAGTTGTAAGTGGACTATAAATAAGGGTATGAGAGTCCATATTATTATGATGATGTTGTAGGATAACAAGTTTATGTTATAGAGAGTGTATGAGTTCATCCTTACTTTGAATGAGGTAATGTAGAAGAGAATTTTGCTTCTTGAGCGATCTATTTTCTTCTAAAAATTTAAATATGTCCTCCTCAATGTCACAAACTTCGTAGAAAACAACATCCCATTCCCATACTATAAAACAAATATATACGAACAAGAATACATGATAGATGCAAGAATACACTCAAAAAAATGCAACAACCAAAAATCAGGTGTGGGCTTAGCGAAAATGTGTCTACATGTGATTATAACACCCCCAAAAACTATATTAGGTAGCCCCCAGATTTGACACTTTATAAATTAGTGTGGTTTAAAAAAGAAATAATTCCAATGGAACAAACATAGAAAAATAAGCACTTTTGAAAAAAATGGCACTCGATTTCGAGTTGCCTATCAAAACTTACAAGCTTATTAATTTTTTGGTATAATATTTATTTAAATTTTCTCTTCAAAATAAAAATCTGCCTTCACAAATAAAAATTCTATGGGGGCTACAGTTAAGCACCCACCGTAGGAGAGACAAAAATCTCATCTTAGGATCACTCTTGCAAAACTACCATTACCACAACTTCAAAACATGCAAGTTTAGACATATGCACGACATAACTATTAAGTCAATAATGGAGCAGACAATGTTTACATGATTATTGAGGCTCAAAAATATACAATAGCTTGATTATGCCTACAATGAGGGAGTTCCCATATTATAGGCTAACAACAAGTTATCTTCAACTAGAAAATAGGTTGGAGAGATAATATTAGGGAACACTACAAATCCCTAAAATCATGCTCAAGCCACCTACATGAGAATAAAATATCAAGTTGTTAATAAAATTATTATACTCCCAAAATAATCTTCACTCAAGTGAGTGGTGTGAGCACATGCCTACAACTAAGTAGACTAGAAAATATCATAAACCACTTAGCAGTGTGAACACATCAACTCTAACACCCTCCCATAAGCATAAAATTGGGAGTGAAAATGAGAAAAGCTAGGAAAAATATCCAAATATGAGTCCCGACAATAAGGCCTAATAAGGTACTCATTTACAATAACTAGAAAAAAGAGTTACCATGGATGAAAAAGAGTCACCACAAAGTACCCAAAAACCAATAAAAGAAACAACAAAGTAGAGAGAGTAAATTATTGCAAAAGGAATCCTAAGAAGCATGGCTCAACAACTCATACTCTGTTAAAGAAGAAGTTTGATCTGCACTATGGTTTGAATCCACTACTTGATCACAAAACTCAAAATCAACTGACACTGTAATACAACAAATAGATCTATACGAAGATATTGTTAATGGAGTCTCTAACATCATAACTCAACATAATTATTACCCTTCATAAGGAGAACAAGCTCGAGAATATAACCCAATGAGTCTATTAGAGGTGATGTCAAAAGTGACAAAAAACACCAAACATAATAAGATCTACTGTTGAAAAATAGTGTTCCATGAACCAAGAACAAACAAGGAAAGGAAATGGGACCCAAAAATAGGATATGCACCACACCATCTCTAGTGATTCGTAAACTTGTGAGATGTTAATTCCACTAAAATATAAATTACCCAGATGAATAATAAAGTGTCATAAACTGATTTTTAATGTGTAAATTATGATTACCGATTCATCGATTAAGTTCAGAATAGAATTAGAAAAATAAGAATCGATCAATAATAACAACGACACAAAAATTTGATAATCGTGTTCAAAGCATGCAAGCCTACGTCTCTAGATCCACAATCATGAATTGATCTATTATAAAAATCACTTAGAAGTATAATCACCCTTCCAAAATGAATAATAGATCCCAAGGACCTATAACAAGAGTTGATAATGGAACAAGGACTCTGACAAGATTCAGAACACGATCCCCAAATCCATTTGTGGCTCTACAAGTCTTCCCACGAGCATACTCCGTGCAAATGAGTTAGAAAAACTCCTACAACAAAAAAATTACAAATGCTTAAAGGGAAAATAAATATATCAAACTGATTATCTTGGAATTCTAAGCAACTTTCCAGTTCTGCCAGAAGGTTGGTTCAACCTCTAAAGGCTTCAAAAGACTGGATTTCGACAATTACTCCTTTGGAAATTTAAATGAAGTGACTTCGCAGCTTAAAACGATGTCACAAAAACTCCAAATCTAAAAAAGTGTTATACCACTTTGAAGGTATTGGAGTTTATAAAAACTTTCTTTTACTCCAAGACTCGGTCTTGCATCTAATTCCTTCAAAAACAATTATTTCCCAAACTGCTCCAATCGCCCTCCACAGCCTCTGCTCATGAGGCTTCTTTATATAAAAGAAAGCTCTAGTTTAAGCACGCCAAGCAACACGGTGAGTTGGTTTTGGCACATGGGTGTGAGGTCATTGGTCGTGAGGTCATTGGTCATGGGTTAGACCTCCACTCCATCACTTTTTTATAGCCTTCATGCTTATTCAAATCTTTAGAGTCTCTAAAATAGACTTCAGACCGCCCATTTATCCACGTGGCTTGCCTTTGGATTCAACGTTCTTCCAAGATCTCCACATGGGCCTTCCTCCTTTATGCATGGTCTATATTTAGACTTGTTCATTGGCTCTACGTGGCAAGCCTTATTAAGGATTTAATAAATTTGTAACTACCGTTGGGATTATGAATACCACTCCACATGGCATAGTCATTTCATAATTTCCACCACCCACAAAGTGTGGGCATCCTTGTTTGTTTAGGGTGGTGGGTTTAAATTTTCCCATATACGTGGGTATAGAATCCCCAAAGCACTCTATATGGGATCTATAGGGCCATATCTATACTCTATAGAGAGATAGGGGCAGCGAGGGCCCCCAATCACTCTATCTGCCAGATCTGATCTATAGAGAGGGGAAGAAACCACTTAAGCATTTTAAAAGGTTTGTTGACCATATAAAAACATGGCATGGGCCACACCTTTGCTTGTATTTTTCCCGGCCATAAGTCAACTTTGGCCACATCAAGTTAAAAGTAGAGCCCGAGTTGTAAAGGGATCGGTAGATGATTAAACTACATGTAGTGGCTTGCAAAGATAATGTGAACTCACCTCAATGACCATTTGACAATGTAGACAGAGACAGTGATTAGACAGCGATATAAAACCAAAGTAGAAGTAGGAGAGGAAGCAGTAGTTAAGAGCAAGTATCCATACATGGGTCAAGAGGGTTTTACATAAAAATAATGTAAGTTTGAGCCATAAAAAATTACCCATCCTTGCATACCAGCAAACACTTTCCACATTTTGGAATCAGTCAGGGTCTTCAAATCAGTGTAAAATCAATAGGGAAATAAGGGAGTGAATGTCCTCAAGTAGAACAAGTGTTGGGAACACCGGCTAACCATTTGACACAATGCCCAACATCAAAATCACAGAAATTATATACAACATTGGATAGTATACAATGTCAGAACTCAGGAATCTTAGTGGACCTCAACAAGTGTTGGGAACGACTGCTAACCATTTAACAAAATGCCCAACATCAAAATCACAGAAATTACACACAACATTGGATAGTCTATAGTGTCTACTAACTATTTGACAAAATGCCCAGCAGTAAAATCACAGAAATTACACTCAACATTGGATAGCCTACAATGTCTATTTGATGAATTGCTCTTTTAGAAGCTCTCAAATATTTCCTTTCTATGCAATGGAAACCAACCAAACAAATATTGCAGAACTACTGAGTGGATGGAGACAAATCAATTGGGCCAAGTAAAAATTGCAGCTTCAAATAAGAGCGGAAATGGATATGGGTGAATGTCAAACAATATCGTGGCATTTTAAGGTGTAGGGTCTCGCATCTAAAATGGCTACAAGCACGAAGAAAGAAATCTCAACAAGAGACAAAGACTTCACATACTCAAAAGGTCAAAACCCAACAGATCAGCAATAAGGCACTCAAGTTTGAAATGCCCAGGCTACAAGACAGTGGAGCAAAGGAAGACACAAGCAACTACAGTCCCATTTCTACGCCACTCACTTGGTCGGCACAATTGCTTGTACAGGAGCTCCTATATGTCAAAAAAGCAGAGTTGAGTATTTGGAAAAAATGGAAGACGAAAAGAATTACAAGCTACAAGAAAGTATATTAGCAAACCAATCTTTAGCATAAAGATAACAAAGTATTAAAAGTGCAGATGGCAGTGTTACAAGAAGCTCTAATAGTAGGAAAATGAGAATGGCAAAACATGAAATCAGAATTGCAAAATATGCAAGATTCAATTAAAGCGAATACAGTCACACTACACTCAAAGATAGTAGAAGCAAGGACAGAAATACTTCAACAGGGGTATACTCAGAATTGGATGGTAATAGAAAATGACAAAGATAACAGACCAAAAGAAACCAAAACATGGGCCCAAGCAAGCCAAAGGCACATCAGACAAAAGTAAAAATGCAAGTCAAAGCAAAGGACAAGAAAGGGAAGACAAAGAAAGACAAGAAAGAGCAACTAACATAATTATCAGAGGAGTAAAAGAATATGGCAAGAATGAAAATACCTTCAATATTACAACCAATTTTCTAAGAGACAAAATACAATGGAAAGGTCAAATATACCAAGCACGGAGGGTTGGAAAGATGAGGGAAGGGAACATGCGGCCTATTAAAGTTCACATGGCAAAAATAGAAGACAAACAACAAATTCTAAGCAAAAAGGGACTTTTGAAAGGTTCACACTTCTTTATAGAGGAGGATTTAACACCAATGCAAGTTAAAGAGACAAGAAAAGAATTGATCAAAGTAAGAGCAACAAGAGATGAAGGTAAAAGAGCATGGATATATAAAGGAAAAGTTGTCATTGCCAATTTCATGCCTCCAAACACATCAACTAAGCAAGGTAACAACAAAGGAAGACCACAAGAACATATAACTACAAGGAATGCAATAAGACAAGTGTGGGTTGAGAAGCAAAAAGGCTTCGTTGTAAGTCTTCAACAACAAGATAAATAGCAAACACACTCCCCCTCACCAAGCATGTTTAAAATTGGTATGTTGGAATTGTAGAGGATATCCTTGGAGGAGGGGACTAGGCTTAGACCAGGTTGCAAAAGGAAGAGATGTGATATGCCTCACAGAAACTCATGAACATGATGGTTGTAAGACTCCTTCTTTTGATGGCTATACGAAGTTCACGGTTTGGAACAATACAGTGGGTAGGGGAAAAGGTTATGGTGGCATAATGGTGTTAATAAAAGCAGTAGAGGGTAGTAGGCAGATCCAATTGGAAAAAGAAGACACAAATAAACAAGTATATATGGTTCAAAATATCAGAAAATGGGAGACACATAAGAATTGCAACTTGTTATTTTGCACCGCAAGGCTCAAAAATCTACAAAAAATGGGTTAAATGGAAAGGATCCATATGTAGCTCTAAAAATGATATAGTTGTGTATTCTCAACTCGGAGAAGTTCTTCTTTTGGGTGATTTCAATGTTAGGACAAGTGAATGAACAATCTAACATTTTATGCAACAAGGAGGATCACAATCCCATATGGCTCACCGAAGAAGAAACTCATTCATGGAGCAGATGTTTAGAAGATTACAAGGACACCAATCATTTTGGTGAAGAGCTAATTAATGTTTGTGGAATGTTTGATTTGATTATTTGCAATGGTTTGAATAGATGGAAAAAATCTGGAAAATTTACATGCAAAACCTACAATGGGGCAAGTGTTGTTGACTATGTCATTTGTTCCCAAAGCCTGATTGATAAGATAACAAACGTTCTAGTCGAGGAACCCATGCATGATTTGAAATCAGACCACAACTCAATTTGCACAAAGTGATATCTTGGGGATCACAAAATCAATATACAAATAAAAGGCATACTAGTCACCAATCTCCAACAAAGGGAAGAATTCTCATCACACAGGAAAATCGGGTCGTCTTCAAGGAAAATTTAGAACGTCTAATGCAGACAAAAAGAGTCAATGGGCAGAACATCAAAAGTTATGAGCTGACAAACATTATTCAAGAAGCTCTTGGGAGTTGCAAGAGGTCCAAAAACAAGAGGAAAAAATCAAATGGTTTTCCAACAAATAAGTGGTTTGATGAGGAATGCAAAGCTGCAAGGAAAACTCTTAAAATTTCAGCGAAAGAGAAAACAGACATAAAGGCATACATGCAGATTATTAAGAGAAAGAAGGATGAGTTCATGAGAAATAGGAGAGAAGAACTCATATATCTAGGGAAAAATACGCAAAGTTATTTTGGAGAGAACTTCAACAAAGAAATAAGCAAACAATAAATAACATTACAGTGACTCAATGGCTAGAATATGCAAAAACATTGTACGAACAAGAGCAAGAGGTTAAGGCTCCACCTCTAGTGTACACAACAACAAGTCTATTCACATTACAGAGGTCAAAACAGGTATCCAAAAGTTATGTGCAGGTAAGGCCAAGGATTTAGATGAGCTACAGGCAGAATACCTAAAATGGGGATCAGATATTCTTGCTCCTCACATTTTGAATATATTCAACAACATCATTCAAAGTGTGGTTTCCCAAATGATTGGACCACTAGTATGGCAGTACCTCTTTTTAAGAGTGGAGATGTTGACAACCCAACCAATTATAGGACCATCATGATCAATCCCTTATTTGCAAAGTTAGTTGGTAGCATGGTTGAACACAAAATCAGCAAGTGGGCAGAAGACAATGAGAAGAGAGCAAAAGGGCAAGTTGGTTTCAGACCTAAGCACTCCACCTTAGATCATGGTATTACTCTAAGACATATCATTGAAAAAGCATGGGAGGAAAAGAAAGAAGTTTTTGTTGTTTTGTTGACTTCAGGAAAGCTTTTGACACGGTCCCTAGGGATAAGTTATGGTGCAAAATGCAAGAGCTTGGTATACCATTGCAGCTTAGAGCAAAGCGGTTCATAGACTTTATGAAAAGGTGCATATTAAAATCAAAACCCAAACAAGCATTTCAGAGAGCTTTAGGAGTGACATTGGTGTTAAGCAAGGTTGTCCTCTATCACCCACACTCTTTGGTTTATATATAGACCAACTTGAAGAATTGTTAAATATGGAGGGTGGTGAAGGTATCGGTTGGGTGAGTATGTTATAAGGCTTCTTCTATATGTTGATGACCTTATATTGATTGCTACATCTGCTCAAGGATTACAAAAACATTTGCTCACACTTGAAGCCTTTTGCAAAAAAGTAGGTATGCAAGTTAATATCAACAAGACCAAGATTATGATCTTTAGCAATAGAAGGAAAAGAAATCAACAACCATTTTTCTTTGAGGGTAGTATTCTAGAAGAAGTAACCAACTACAAATATTTGGGGATTGACTTCAACAACAAACTTACTTGGGAGACTTGCAGAAAAAAGAGAATGACAGGAGGGTGGAAAGCCCTTTATGCTTTACAAAACAAATGCAGAGAAGCAGAATTATGGGATTGGAAAACTACTCAAACCCTTTTGAAATATTAGTTACTCTATTGTACTTTATGGGTGTGAAATATGGGCCAACAACATACCATTATCAAAATGGAAGCAAATTGAGAGAATTCAAAAGCATATGATTACCAACAAATTTAAGTTGAAAGTTTCGGTCCCTTATGAGATTCTTTTAGCTAAAACAAGTGCAGTTCCAATTGAAGCCATTGCTATGATTCGACTTCTAAGATACCTCAACAAAATTGAACAGATGACAACAAACAGGTGGCCCAACATTGTCTTCAAAGAGCCATTATGCAGAGGAAGAGGTCATGGATGAACCAAAACATCAAGTGGATGAAGAAATGGAATATTGAATGGAATACATGGCCCAAGGCAATAAAGAAATACAAGCATTTGTTATTGATAAGGTCCACAAAACTATGTGGGACAACAGAGGCAGAAAAAAGAGATACTATCTCAAAGAATTTAACTACACTTGTGACCATCAACAAAAGGCATACATCGGGGCCCTCATTCCGTGGAGAGCTAAGATTCTCATAGCTCAACTAAGGACAAACTCCCACCGGCTTAGATGTGAAATAGGTAGATGGAAAAGGCCTAAAGAAAAATGGGAAGAAAGACTTTGTGTCTTTTGTTCAGATGGGGCAGTGGAATCAAAAAAACACTTTATTATAGAATGCAGTGCCTATAATGACATTCGTTCCAGATATGCAATCAATTTCAAGACTTTGTCATTACAGGTTCTGTTTGATGAGGAGTGGATAACTGGAATGGGAGACTTCATCATCAAGATTAACAAAAGAAGATCTGAATTGGTGAATTCTGAAGAAAGTGGTTTTACTGTCTCATAGGCTATTTTTAGCCTCGTGGACGTTAAAAGAGAAATAACTGAGCTCTCGAGTTAAAGGAATAGCTCGGATCTCTAATGCAAAGTCGATAATAAACCGAGTTAGCTCGTATATATGCCCAATCATCGTGGTGGCGGTGTGGTGAAATATTGATGCACATGTCAAGACACCCCTTCCGAAAAGAGTGTGTCGATCCTGGATGAGGGTCCCTAGCCGTAAAATAGTGGGGTCCACCAATTTTTATTCAACTGTCAAGACCGGCATTTGAAAACAACTTTTTCCATGACAATCAATATTCATTTTAGTACGTGTCACCGCTTAATTGGCCAATTGACCCAGAGATAAAGGCTCCCATCTCAACTTTGATCTTTTACAGGCCATATCTCGCTCCCATGGAGTCTATTTCACGCAAACAAATAGTCGACGGAAAGCTCTCGTAACAATCTTCCACACTATGATGGTTTAGGGAGATTCTAGAAACAAAATTCTTTGAAATGATCCCCTAATCATCTACACATAAAATATATGCACTTGGGTACATTTCTAGGTCCTAAAAGCATGGTAGCATTTACATGATTCCTAAGAAAAAAACTAGTAATTAAAAACCCCTTTGGCATTTTCTTTGTCTTCTACACCATTATTGGTGTATACATCTTGTACTCATGTTTCCATTTGACTATTTTATTATTTTATAGCCTTGTACACTAGCGCACGGTTGGGACACTAGCGCTAGGCACTCCCTGTCCTCTTAGGTGCTCATGTCCTTCTTTACCTTTTTCTTATCCTTTTGGGAATTTTTCACTTCTTGATTACTTTTTACTACTTTAGGTCATCCTTCCAGTTGTTAATTATGAAATTAAAACAAGGGAATCATATAAATACACAGTTATTCTCTCAAATAAGGGACCAAGTACTAGCATTATCTACTATCACCTAAGCTTGCATCCAAAGGCACAAAAATCACTTCAAACCATCCATCTAGCATACTCATTCAAGTGACAAAGGTTACATCACTCATGCATAAACAACAAAAGAGGGGAAGTATATTCTATTCCATTTCACACATTCTATACATTTGCTACATTCTAGATCTAGCCTCGCTATCATTTGTGCAACTTAAAGAAGGGCATCCTAGGGCATCATTACACACAAAACTACATGGATTCTCGAAATGTAGTGCAAAGACTCGGTACTAATTTCACTCTTTGGGTGACTCTTTGGGTCAGTCTAACTCTACATTCGAATCTTTTTATTATATTCGATGTGGTTTGTGGACATGTACAGTAGAAAACTTTTTTACAAGTTTCGGTATATTTGGTGATCAAGGAGAAAAATCAAAGCGATAACCAAGGACTAATGGAAAGCTCCTCATGTATAGAAGACAACATATTTTGAGCATCTCTAGACATTGGTGCCCAAATCTAGGCACTAGCACTCCGGTGCTCTAGTCCTCCGTGGGCGCTCCTGTCCTAAATTGTTTCGAGTTCAAGAACCTCTCGGTTTATAGTGACAAAACTCTCCACAATTTGTTTTTTAGCTATTCACCGCCGATATCATTTCCAAATTGCTCAGAATCAGTTAATTCTCTCTATCTCCCTCTCTTACTTAGGGTTTTACATTTGTACATATTAGTTTTCTTATGTCTCATTCTATATTATAATTTATACATCATTCATTACATTAGTTACTTTGTAATTAGATTTAATTCCATTTATATTAAATCATTTGGTGAACCCAATCGCTCGAACCCTACCTTCCTTTAAGGTTTTCTTTTTATGCCCGTCACCCGTAGTGGTCATTTTGGTTCCTTTGAGTACATTGAGCTTCCTCCATCTATCCATAAGTTCTCTAAATCAATGGTTGAATCTGATAATCCTTTTCTTAACTCAAAAACATTCCTCTTGAAAACATTAAAACTTTTGATAGTGAACAATCATATGATGATGACACTAACATTGATCAAGAATAGTTAGACAAGCTTACTAATTTTTTCTCGCTTTACGTGATCACCCTATGCATATTCTACATGTCCTAAATGCTCTACTTGTTGCCAAACATGCTCCTCTCACCCTCTCATGGGTTCTTCCTCGGCTACCATGGCCTCCACACAACCCCTTAACATTCCTACTTCCATTTCTATAACTACCACTCCCCTCATTACTCCCAATACTTCTTATACACAACCCAGTTCCTCTTCACGTACCCACGACCTAGCTTATTTATACCAGACCTACAAGTTCAAATTTGCCAATTACAACAAGTTACTTCACATTCCTCCCCTCCTCTTGATTCCTCACTTCTCCTTCACAACCCTTTTACACCCACTATATCCTCTCATCCGCTACCTCCTAACTTCATCATACCAAAGTTTCCAACCTTCAATGACATGGTGAACCTTAGGAGCTTCTTTGATTTTTTCATGTGGCATGTCTAGACTATGTGGATGACTTTACATTACTATCTAAACTATTTCCTATAATCTTACAAGATTACGTTATATGTTGGTTATATGATCTACTGTTCACTTGGTAACCTATTTTACATACTTAGTTGATGCTTTCCTTGCACATTTTTCTATTAATATTGGCACCAAGATCTCTTATGCACAACTATCTCAACTTAAACAAGGATCTAATGAGCTTCTATCGACTATGTTTTGCATTACAAGAACAAATTTTCTAAGATGACTAATGTACTAGCTGACTCGAATTACAAGATATCTTTATTCAAAGTATCCTACCTCCACTATAAGAGAGTGTCATCTTTGAGACCTCTCCCTCCTTTGATCAACTATGCCATACACTCAAATTGCGTGAAGGCAAACTTTTATCTATGGGAAAATTAAAATACTATGATATTTCTTCATCTTCATCTTCTAATCAATTTCAAGCAAAATCTAATTTCAAACCATCTCCTAAGCCCACTAAATCTAAGGCCACTATTAACATTGTTTCTACACCTAACAAGCTTCAATTACAACCCACATGGCATACTTTTACTAAACTACCTCAGACACCAAGGTTTCTCTTACCACAACTTATTGAAAGCAATCTTATTACTCTTCCTCCACCACTCAATCTTGATCCTTCTCACCCCGTGGCTGTAACTATGATGAAAATGCACACAAAGTGACTACCACCAATACATTAGGCATCACACTGATCATTGCTTTAAGATTAAACATCTAATTCAAGATCTTATTGATAACAATGCAATCGAGCTCCCTGAGCCATCTCATGTCAAACTGGTCAATGATAATCAAAAGCTAAAAAATTTCAATGACCCTCTACCAAAGCATGAAAAGCAAGCTACTAATTCTTCTACAAACCATACATATTGTGTTGTGCCTCCTCCTTCATCGGGGCCTCTTGAATTTATTATTGCTTTTGTTGATGTGCCACCACCTATTATCACATTCTCGATCATGATTATCACACTACATTTACTTTTGATTCATTGCATATCAATGCCTCTATTGGTTCTTATACTGTCAACAATACTATGGTCTATCCATCAACTCTTACCAATGTATGTTATGTGGCACTCCTCTTAGCTATCAAATGTAAAGTTTCCATTATCACATTTTTGGTTCCTAATTCTTATGGTCATGTCAAGCTTCCCATTATAGTTGGGCCCCTCACCATGTTTGTACCATTCATCGTTACATCTTCAATCAAGGTTGTGACATGCTCTTAGGTCTCCCTTAGCTCTGCATTGCCCAAGCCATCCCCTCCATGCATCACTTATGTCTCAAATTCATCCATAACAAATAACTTGTCACCATCAAAGGTATTCCACCATGCACACCATCGCCAAAGACACTCTTGTTGGTATCTATGCACATATCATGGCATTTCATTCTCCTACGCTTCACAAGTCTAGAGCTACTTCTTCCCCTAGCCCTCCTATTTACACATGGCTTACATCACCACCTTTTGTCATCATCAATGCATTAGTCCACTTCGTCGGCCTAAGTCCCCTATTTGGGAATCCCATTCTCATAGGCATTCTTCACCTTCTTTTCCTCATAGGCCCATTAGTTTACCTTTTCGGCCTAATTCCCCACTCGTAAAACCCCTTTTTATAGGTATTCTCCACCTCCTACCACATCGATCTCCTTCATGTGCACATAGTTACTCTCCCACACTGTAGACACGTAATCATACGCATTAGACATTATTTAGTCTCGGTCTCATAGTACTATTTAGAGGGTTTTGAGTGAAGAAAGTACTAATTAACCCTCGTCTCTTGGCCATTTTTATTTGATTTCTATCGTCATTCCCAACCTCCACCACACACATGCCCCTAGTTAGTTTTCATCATCTTCCGTCATTTTTTCCCCGACAAGGGCACCTAGGTTAGTATTGGGGTGCCCATGGGCACCTGAGATCTGTTTGAACTTTTCCGCCACTTTTTGGGCTCTTTCTAGCCATTTTAGCTTCTTATCTTTTTGGTGGTCGGCCATTTCGGGGTTAATTACGAAATTAGATCAAGAGAACCCTATAAATATAAAGTTATGAGACCATAATGAGGGACCAAGAACTAGTCACTACTATCATCCACCTAGAGTTACATCCATCTATTGCATTAGAGATCACTTGCATCTACATAGCTCCATCACAAGGCACAAGGCTAGGACATCTACATCACACACAACATAGGGGTGGATTCTATTCTATTCCATGCACACATTCTATTACATTTTCTACATCTAGTTATTGCTCGCTACTTCACAAAGTGTGACTAACACAAGAGAACCTAGGGAACATTATGCACACACTCACCAGAACTACATTTGGGTTTGAAATATAGTGCAACACTAAGTTAGTAAGCCCACTATTGTGGCAGTTGAGGTTAGTCTGAACCATTCATTTCTATTCTTGTTTTTAGGTTTTGATACTCCTTTTTGGTATTTTGTGGGTATTTTCATCATCTTGGAATATCGACAACATTTAGAGCAAGACAACAAAGTTAATGCAATAGACAACGAGGGTTTCGGACCATCTGTTGAACCTATGAAGATCAGTTTGGAGCTTTTGCACGTACTCAGTGGCGCCAATTTATAGGCCGAGCACCTGTATATGCCCCGATCCTTTTCAAGGTGCTCCACCCATCCATATTACTTAGATCCATCCTTTTTGGGGCTCCTATACATATGTTCCTACTTCTAGATCCTTCAGATCATCTCTCGCAACATAGTCCTCATGCGGTCATCTTTTATTCAACTAAGTTATTTCCTCTTCTCTCTTACACATTAGGGTTAGCATTTCCTTTTTCATAGTTGTTTGGGTCATCTTTATATTTATTTACAACATCTATTTACTTTATTTACAATTGTTCATAGCTTAGATTAACTAGTACCTATATATTACATTTTAGTTAATCATTTTGGTGAACCCGACTCGATCATTCACACTTCTAGATTTTTCATTCCTTATTGGCCATCCTAGGGTTTGGTCATCATGAGTATCTCAATCAATGATTATTTTCTTGCAAATTCGATTTACTACATAGATTCCAACACTTTCTTACTACTACTCACATTTGTGCTGACATGCATCCAGACTCGGTTTATCAAGCCTTTACCAATGCTTTTTCTTCACATATAATATTCAAGTCTAACCTTCCCGCCGACATTCACACTTTTGATGATGACCCACATCTACATATCATCTCTCATATTTATAATGTTTTTGGTAAGTGTACTTTGATTGATAATGGATTTGAACTTAATTTATGTCCTATGTCATTCCTTGAAGCTTTAAGTCTTTCCACTCATGACGTTAGTCCATATTCTATATCACTACATGTTTACGATGGATTTGTTCGCCATGTCTCTTGTCTCGGTCACGTTACATTACCTATTACTGTTGGTCCAAAAACTATTCACACTGTGTTTTTCGTCATTGATTTTCTAGTCTCCTACAAATGTCTACTTAGTAGGCCATGGCTTCATGTCATGCAATTTGTTGCCTCTATTGTGCATAGTTGTGTCAAATTATTACATGAAGGCATTGAATACACTATTTTTCGTGACCATGACCCCTTCCAGTATTGTGATAGGGCTCATAATACATGCCTCACACACAAATATTACAAATGAGCCTCAACATCAAGAAGAACCACCTCACTTACCACCACCTAATGGTACAATTTGTGTGATAGATGCATTTTCTTCTGTGCCACCTACTACTAATACTATTTTTATGACTCCTTATCAAGTGCATGCCCATTCCATGGATGTCACTCTATCACATACACCTTCATATGTACCATCTCCCTTAGCATGCCCACCATTTACTTGCACACTCTTCATGAATAATTCATACTAGAACATATTCCATTTGATCCTACATGCGATGACACTATATGTACACACACCGGGTTGGATCTCTTAGTATTTTATTTTGATGAACTCTATCCTACACCATATGCTCCTCATCTTTATTATGGGTATGTCACCATCACTGCCTCTTATGGTTTGTGTATCTTTCACCTCACAATATTTCTCACACACACTCCTCAATCTTCACCACTTACATTAGGGAAATCATGGCTTGATTATATTAGGAGCACTCTAGATCTTGATCATACAAATATGTCATTTCATATGCCCTTTGGACGTGTTTTCATTTGTAATATCTCTTTCCTAGGATACACTCAAAATCTCACTCATTGGTATGCACACGGTTGTCCACTTCCTCCATTCACCGATGAGGAGTATGCTATGGGAATGTACAAATTACGCCTTAATGGCTCATTACGTGATCAACTAGACACTATTGATTATCAAGTTACCAATGCTTATCCATTCAACTATGATCTTGAGAGCGATGATCTCCTAGATGACATTACATGATAACCTCTTTCATCACGCATACATTGGGGGCATAGTATTCACATCCCCCTCTCTCATCATCATATCATCATAGGCACATTTCTTATCTTTTCATTATCATTCATTCACATCCTTACATAGTTGTACATCACACTTCTAGCATTTGCACATACCACATTTTCACATTGTTATACATACATCCCATAATCATACGCTTTCATCACTACATACATCGAATGACAGACCTTTGTTCTTCATTATCATTGGTTAGTTCATTTCATTCATGGATACTTGGAGAGCATTGCACCTAATACACTCTCCCCCACCCATCATAACATTTTCATCTTTGCATTTCCATACATTAACATCGCCATTACCCGATGACACACTTTTATGCTTCGGTTCACACTTGACTGTTGAGGGATTACTACATGAACCCCACACACTACACTATAGGACTTACACACCACATTACATTATATATTTCATCTCCAACATTCGACATTTGTACATTTACACATCTTACATCATACTAGTCTTCATCATACATACTTGCATTTAGCATTCCATACTACTCCTCATACATACTACTTTTAGTCTACATCATACATTACATCTTATACATCATACATTACACATTCTACTCATCACATGGTCATATTTCATCATTACATATACTACATTTTCTTCTATGTGCTGCACTCACTACCCTATGATGCACTTTAGTTCCTTGGTTTATACTCAACTACCAAGGGTTTACAAATCAAATGGACCTTACACTCATCACACATTTACTATTTGACATTTCATCATGTGACATTTATATCCTAGTGACATACGCTTTAGGCTAAATCATCATCTATTCTATCATTTTGTAGTGGTATACACCTTAGGTTACATCACCACTCCCTCTTTTCATCTTGTAGTGATATACGCTTAGGGATAAATCATCACTCATCCATTCATCTTATAGTGATATACGCTTAGGATAAATCATCACTTATACGTTCATTTGGTCATGATATACGTATCGGATATAAGGTTCACACACACATCATCTCTATGTCGTATCTCATCACTACACCTATGTATTCATCACAATGTGTTAGACACAACACACATTTTGACCATTTCCGATGATGCACTCTTGTTTATGGTTCATTCTTGACTGGTGAGGGGGAAAATAAATGAACCGCATTGCATACATTTCCATTCACTCAAGGGGCACATGGCTCTTATCACTCCATTTTGTATTCCATTCCATCCATTAACAACGCATCGCATATTATGGTTATTTTTACTCTTGCTTACTTTACGCTTGTTTATGGTCACTTTATTACACATGCTAGTTAGCTTGTATGTCATTTATCTATATCATCCACACATGCATGTTCACTCCTTTTTCTAGTTGTGATCACATATAAAGATATCTTACACGCAACATGGATGCTCGCCTTCTACCTTTGCTACACTAGTCACTAGGGGCATCCACATTCGTCTTTTCTCGGTGTTAATGTTTTATTTTGTAATTATCACTTTACATTACTTGGTTATACATGCTTTTTACATATTAGTATCTTTGCTAACATTCTAATGGTTGCTTCATGTGGAATATTTTTTATGCATGGATATTTTCTTACATACTTGTTTGTTACATTATCTGTCATTATTTCCTTTTGTATGTGGGTGTTTCCCTATGTTTGGGGTGCACACTTGTTTGTTGTTTGCGGCCATGATGACCTTGCGTGTCTTGCAACATAGTGAGTGATGTCCCATGTTTGCGACACGCTTTGTGTGGCTTCCTTGTCTTCTTGCATGTTTACACTACTTTTCTCGATAGCTTATACACTTTTTACGTAGCTTATACACTATTTTCTACATGCATGCTTGTTAATACTAACACTTGTCTCTCGGCTATCCATCCTTGTTGTGCGCACCTTGGTTTCTACAAAACGCATTCCCTTCCCCTACATGGTAGATTTTCGAGTATATGTGGTTGGTCCTCTTTTGGTGTCTCATTCTCCTATCAGCGATGTCACATGTACCCCAAATAGGGGGAATCATTTGGGGTTTTACAGTCTACACAACGCATTTACACCGGTTCAATTCGGTGCACTTTCCGCCCTTGACATTGTGGGTTTACATACAATGAGTGAGTTCAGAACAATCTATGAACTCCATACACAACAGATTTTATAGGACATGGAGTCCTTAGCATTTTGGGAAGTAGTTAAAGTTGGAGGTTACAATGGGTGTACTTCCCTACACTACTTTGGCATGTGGCATTGGATCACCCAAAAAACTAGGACAGTACAAATATCTCTTCACACATAGTTCAAGGAAATAGTTAAAGGTTGGAGGACATAGAGCATTTCCTCCCTATACTTATTCAACCTATGGCGTCGAATCGTCCAAAAACCCCGGGCAATACATAATATCCTTCTACACTCTTTCTCTTGACATGGATCACATGCACATGTTCCATTTACACTTTTCATATGTGCATACTTTTTTACATGCATCTTTTACATTGTGTTTTTACACACATATACATACATATTTGACTACTTGATCATTTTCTCCTTGCAAGTCGACCATATGAGAACAAAAAAGGGGCAACAACAACACTTGGTGAGAGCACACATTGTATTAACTATGTAGTTACATTACACACATCATCAACAACATGTGTGTTCTCGCCCTAGGTTCACTCTCGTAACTTTTTATGCATTTTCATCTTTAGTTTCCACGTTCCATCATATTTTTGTCATTCCACGCTTTGTCTAGTCTTTTGACACGCTTTCTTTGTTACTCTATATTAGAATCGTGGACACATCTCTATCTACTTTATGTTACTAAGCTTTCCACTCACCAACATAAAGTGGGGGAAAATGTAGACACAAAATCATGCACTTTAGAAATTATTTAGTCTTGGTCTCATACTACTATTTAGAGGGTTTTTGAGTGAAGAAAGTACTAATTAACCCTCATCTCTTGGCCATTTTTATTTGATTTCTATCATCATTCCCGACCTCCACCACACACATGCCTAGTCATTTTTCATCATCTTCCATCATTTTTGCTCTGACTGGGGCACCCAGTGCTAGTACTAGGCACCCATGGGTGTCATGGCCGCACCATGGGTGCCCTAATCCTTCTTGAACTTTCCCACAACTTTTTGGGCTCTTTGTAGCCATTTTAGCTTCTTATTTTTTGGTGGTTGGCCATTTCGGGGTCAATTACGAAATTAGATCAAGAGAACGCTATAAATATAAAGTTATGAGACCATAATGAAGGACCAAGCACTAGTCACTACTATCATCCGCCTATATTTGCATCCATCTATTATATTGGAGATCACTTGCATCCACATAGCTCCATCACAAGGCACAAGGCTAGGACATCTCGCATCACACACATCATAAGGGAGGATTTGATTCTATTCCATGCACACATTCTATTACATTTTTACATCTCGCTTATTGTTTGCTACTTCACAAAGTGTGACTGGCACAAGAGCACATAGGGCACATTATGCACACACTCACTAAAACTACATTTGGGTCTGAAATGTAGTGCATCACTTAGTTAGTAAGCCCATTATTGTGGTAGTGAGGTCACCCAACCAATTCATTTTCATTCTTATTTTTTAGGGTTTTGATATTCCTTTTTAGTCTTTTGTAGGTATTGTCCTTATCTTGGAATATCGGTGACATCTCAAATAAAGGCAACAAAGTTGATGCGATGAAAGTGAGGGTTTTGAACCATCTTTTGAACTCCGTGAAGATATGTTTCAAATATTTTACATAGACCATGGCACCCAGTTTGCAAACCAAAGCGTCGTAGGCACCCCGGTTCCTTTCTAAGTGCTCCAATCTAGACTTACTCGATCCATCCTTTTTGGGGCCCCTACACAATCCTTCCCGCTTCTAGATCCTCCAGTCATCATTTTGACATAATCCCACGAGCATCTATTATTCAGTTGAGTTCTTTCCTCTTCTCTCTTACACATTAGGATTAGCATTTCCCTTTTCATAGTTTCTTGGGTCATCTTTATATTTGTTTACAACATCTATTTAATTTATTTATGCCTATTCATAGCTTATATTTACTAGTACCTATATATTACATTTTTAATTAATCGCACACCACCACCTTTAGATCATGGTCACATGCCTTTGTCTCCTTAGATATCGGGTGGGGGCCCTTAACCTTCACTATCTTTAGATATCCTTCTATCCATCACACACTTGGGGGGCATCACACTTTCTCCCCTCCATTACTATCTATTATCTCTAGTGTCTACTACCGCATTTCATGTTCTGTGATTTATGTCTAAACTTTCTATACATACTTACTTCGTTGGTACACACATCAGATCGTCATTTTACGATGACACAATTTTTTTCTACGATTCACACTTGACCGTTGAGAGCCCACATCAATGAACCTCACATTATCTACACTTCACACTCAGTGCTTCATGTTACATATTTTCTAGCATCTATTCTCACGCAAAACAATTATTGCCCGATGACATACTCCAGTGTTATGGTTCGCACTTGACTATTGAGGGAACACTTCATCTATAAACCTCACATCCTCTAAACCTCATGATCTTTGCTTCATGGTATATCTTCCTAGCATATATTCTCACACAATACACTCATTTCTTGATGACACACTCTTGTTTTATGGTTCATTCTTGATTGTTGAGGGGGAATTTATAAATGAAACTCATCTCATACACATCCACTAGGGATAAATGTTACTCCTATCATCATCACACCATCACACTTATACAACATTTTCATATCTTGGTTGTATTTATTCTTGCTAGCTTATACTACTTACATCTTGCACTTTTCTTACTATGTTAGACAGATATTCAAAGTATGTCATTATATTTATCATATACACATGCATGTTCACTTGGTCTTTGGAAGTGAATGCACTTCGCTCTTATAAATCCTTACATGATGTATTATGTTTGACATCGAATCTCTTTCCGGTCCCACCAAGGTTCATGGGGGCATCTACCTTTGCTACTCTCATTCTTTACACATTACAGTTCTATCTTTTCAAGACTTATTATTTCCAAAAACTATTACTCTACTTATCACTAATTTATACACATTTTGACATACTAACATGTGCTTCATGTGTAGTATTTTTTCTGCGGGATCTATATAACCATGGTTATCTACCACCTTCTTCTTATTACTTTCGTACTATTGTTTGTTATCATTTGTGGGCTTTGTCCTATGTCTTTCTTGTTCATTATATGTTTTTGGCCGCTTCGACCCTAATTGTCTTAAAACATTATGAGTGATGTCCCATGTCCGAAACCCGCTTTTCATGGTCCATATTGTCTTCCTACTTACTTGTAACATTATTTTCTATTAAATGGTATCTTTTCTTACACTAACACTTGTACTCGCCTCTCTTGTTTTCATTTTACCTGTAGGTATCTCCACTCATATATGCATATCATATCATGGTTCTCTTATTTGGAATGCATTCTCATATAATCATTGTATGCACCCTAAATGAGGGGGCATCTATTGGGTGAAAAATCACCCCTACAACATCTCAGAGATACGGTAAGATAGAACAACATAGTATAGGAATAACAAAAGAACATAGATTACATGTGATTGCCTTAATCGACTCGGCCCCAAAACACAAAGTAGAGACTAACTCCTAGACCTAAACAATAATGACAGGCGCTTGTGTCCCACCTCGGCGCTTGTGTCCTGGGGAAAAAAATAATAAATTTCTCAGATAAACACAATCTCCAACAATTTTTAGATCAATTCTAACGTAGTGACCACTTGTCTCTAGTTATGGAATTTAGTTTACCAGTACATTTCATTTACAATCAAAACAATCGAGACTAATCGGAATAAATTGGGACATACCATATGTAGTGGTGCTTATTTGGGAAGCGTCATGGAAGGAGAGAAAAACTAGACCTCTCTCCCCAACACTCTTCTCTTGGCATGAGATCACCTAAAAACTCGTACTTGGCGTGAGATCACCCAAAAACTCACACTTGGTGAGATCACCCAAAAACTTGCTCTTGGTGTGAGATCTCCCAAAAACCTCACCATTTGGCAACAAATCCAACAAACTTCAAGAAAATTAGGATAATTTTTTTATCTCTTACACTCTTATACATTAGGTGCACACTTTCCTTTTACATACTTTCACACTTTTACTTACTTATACACATGCATTACTTTGATTTCTCATATACGGAACTTTGACTACTCTCTCACTCTTATTTTGTAGGTCTATCCTTAATATGCAACAAAGAACAACTCAAATCAGTAAATAAAACATGTTATTATCCATACATTTCACCCCTAGGGTCCACTTCCCTTTCCTAGTCTTCATGCTTCACATTACGATCACTCCACGCTTCACTTATCCACTCAACACACTATCGGCTACACACTTCTCTATAAGATTACAAGGTACACATATTCTATCTACTTTATGCTATCAAGTATTCACTCAATAACATAAAGTGGGGGCAAAATGTAGACACAAAATCTATGCACTTGGGTACATTTCTAGGTCCTAAAAGCATGTTAGCATTTACATGATTCCTAAGAAAGAAAAATAGTAATTGAAAACTCCCTTTGGCCTTTTTCTTTGTCTTCTGCACTTTTATTGGATTTATACATCTTGCACTCTTGTTGGCATTTGACTATTTTATTTTTCTATTGTCTTGACACTAAAGACTCACTGGGACACTAGTGCGACATTCCTATCCTCCAGGTGCTCATATCCATCTTTACCGTTTTCTTATCCTTTTGGACCATTTTCTCTTCTTGAGTAATTTTTACTAATTTGGGCCAACCTTCCAATTTTCAATTACAAAATTCAAACAAGGGAATCATATAAACACACAATTATGCTCTCAAATAAGGGACCAAGCACTAACATTATCTACTATCACCTAATATTGCATCCAAAGGCACAAAAACACTTCAAAGAATCCATCTAGCACACTCATTCAAGGGACAAGGGTTATATCACTTTTGCATACACAACATAAGAGGGGAAGTCTATTCTATTCCATATCACACATTTTGTATATTATTTACATTCTATATCCAGCCCGCTATCATTTGTGTAACTTACATAAGGGCATCATTACACACACTCTCACATAGAACTACATGGATTCTAAAATGTAGTGTAGTGCTTGGTACTAAGTTCACTCTTTGGGTGACCACCGAGGTCGGCCTCGATGTACATTTTTCATCTTTTTATTAGATTTGATGTGGTTTGTGGACATGTGCAGGTAGAAAATTTGTTTTGCAGGTTACAGGTACATTTGGTGATCAAGGAGAAAAATCAAAGTGACAATCATGGTCAAACAATGAAGCTCCTCTTGCACAAAAGACATCAAAGTCTCGAGCATCTATCTGGACACTAGCACCTAGATCTAGTCACTAGCACCCGAGAACTCCTATCCTCCCATGGGTGCTCTTATCTTGCATCGTTTCAAGTTCCGGAAGCTCCATTTTACAGTGAGGACACTCTCCTCAAATTTTTTTATCTATTCACCCACCCAATTCATTTTCATATTGCTCGGGAATCAGCTAAGTCTCTATATCTCCCTCTCTTTCTTAGGGTTTTACATTTGTGCATGCTTGTTTATTTGTATCTCAATGTATATTAACATCTCGAACATAATTCATCATAGTAGTTACTCGTAGTTAGATTTAATTCCAATTATATTAAATCACCATCCCATACTACTAAATGGGTGGAGCGATGCTACAAATATGTATATGTGGCTAAACCAACTCTCAAACACTAACAAACCGATACCGAGTTTTAAAGACTAGCTACACTTTAGAAGGAGCACCAACTCAAATACAATATGAAGGATACTATCAACATGCCTAAAAGGTGTAAAAAAACATATAAAAATCTCTCAAAAATAAGAGATACTCACTACACCTGCTAAAGAAAATAACTCAAAACAAGGAGCATTACAATATAAGAGGAGAAGAAAGTGGAACAAGAAGTTAAATGGTGGAGGAGCCACACTGTAGAGTCCTCTCAATGGATGCTTACATCACTACCACACATGATCAGATATTCATCCCACATTATTAAAAATGGTTCAAGAAGATACATGCATATGATTTGGTGTGAAGTGCACAACTGGAGCATGTAAGGATACATCGAATGTGTGTCGGTTTGATTAATCCTAACAAATAAAATCTCATGTTTCTCGGACTGAGTGAAGGTGCAAAACTCATGTATTATTCAATATCCTCACGAAGACTTGAGAAAAAAACTAGAGCTCTATAATCATGTTATGTTAATGAAGTAGTAGTTGCATGCAAACCAATACCATTGCGAGAATTCCACTTAATAGGTTATATAGGTGAAGAAATACCTTGTGAATTTCTTCCAACACCTCTCGCCAAAATAACCCATCAAACAGAGGATGTGAGAACAAAATGTAGTGGTATGATTCTTAAATGCTCCAAGCATGTTAGGAGAAGGAGATGATGTGGAATACATAGAGTGTGTAATCGCAAGAAGAACAGTGCACAATAATATGTAATAACAAGCACATCATGCTTAGGAACATCAAGAGTAGAAGTAGGAGCAGACTCAAAACCGATGGATCAAGGTTAGTGGGTGTAGGAGCATCGCTGCAAGTAGACTAGGACCAGGGGTATGAGGGTCCACAATATGAGGATGATGTTCAAGGCTAGAAACTTTTTTCTATAAGTGGTGTATGAGGTCATCTTTTCCATGAATGAGGGAATGTAGAAGAGAATTTTGCTTTTGAGCGATCTATTTTCTTCCACAAATTTGACCATGTCCTCCTGAATGACACAAACTTCATTCTCATAATTAAAAGTAAAGATGTCAAGGTAAGAAGCCATGATAAATGTAAGAATACACTTGAAAAATAAAGCAACACTCAAAAAATATAGGACATTGGGCTATGCCAAAAATGCGTCCATAACACTGTGGAGTCCTTTATTTTTCTTATATCTTAGCTCTAGACCAAAGATGTGTGAGCTCTGAACCAAATATATGTATCTCTATATGAATAATATGGGATCTTTGGACCAATATGAGGTCTATCTTTGGATGAAAGGTGTGGGATCTCTGGACCAAATATGTGAGCAACTTCTAGACGAATAGTGTGGGAGTTCTAGACCAAGTGCGCTAAAGAACTCTAGATGAATATTGTGGGAGCTTTGGACTAAATGTGTTCATCGAGATTAGTAGTTGAGTGAGTTGGGAAAGCTAACAACTAGGTAGTGTTAGTTCGGTTAGAAAGTAGGCAAACCGAAATGGGCTCGGTCGGTCGAGCAAGTTGGATTAGGAGCCCACGGTGAGTTAGGTTGGTCATCAATAAGATTCAAACTCAGACCTCAAAATATCCAACTAACTATATTACCAATGCACCATTCAATATTCTTTACATTTGAGTTGAAGTATATTATATTTGTTTTAGGATATTAAGAAAAAGAAAAAACTAAGCCAAAATTTGTCAAAGTGGGCGAGCCAACACATGGCTGGGAAAATAGGAGTGTGGGAAAAGCTTTGAAGGATGATTTGATTATAAATCTAGGAGCATGCTAATTTGATTCCGACCCTTGTAAAGAATTGTCAAGCCACGTTACCACTAAACTAGAAATCGAGCTGAGGACTATCATATCAAACTAGGAGGGTCACAAAAGTATAGGTTGAGTTGCGTAATAAGCTTGGCCACTTTGAGTTACACATGGGTTGATGCCAAGTTCCAAAAATGAGTAGATCACAGGGACACCACCAAACAAATATTGAGGCAAGGTTGAGCTAATTGGGCCAGAACCTAGTTAGAGTGTGTCAATCATGGCAAGTTAGTCAAGCTAGCACCAGAGATCGACAAGCTTATGAGACCCATTAGGATCAATCCACCACCATGTTAGGGAAGATTCTAAACCGCAAGGAAAGGTAACCAGAGATCCGATCTTATAGAACTCGAGGGGGCCAAGCAAGCTAAATAACTCCCTGATTTGGAGCCAAGACGAGGTTGGATCGAGTTGGGATTCAAAGTGAGATGAGAAGAGTCGATGGATAGTGACAGAGTCGTCGAGTCACATTGGGTAGTGACCGAGTTAGGAAGAGTAACTTGCCGAGTTGGAAGGCGAGCTATGCCAAAAATTAAATCAACACAAGCCTTTCAAGAAACTCTTGACTTTGTAACTAGATTCAATAATTACCTCTAATCTTCAAATTATGAAAACTAGAGAGATCCAAATGCAACCCTCATGCAATGTGCCCAACAGAGATCAAATCAACTTCACACAACTACACAAAGCTCTACTATAAAGATGCAAATTATCAAAAAATCATAATTTCAATAGGGTAATGGATGCAAGAAGACTGATTTGATACCATGTCTGAGAGATGAAAACTCTCAGCCCATAATCAATCCGCTAAACTACCATTACCACAACTTCAAAACATGCAAGCTTAGACATATGCACAACAGAAATATTAAGCCAATAATGGAACAAACAATGTCTCCATGATTATTAGGTCTTAACAAAATATACAATAGCTAGATTATGCTTACAAGGAGGGAGTGCCCATATTATAGGCTAACAACAAGTTATCCTCAACTAGAAAATAGGGTGGAGAGCTAATATTAGGGAACACTACAAATCCCTAAAATCATGCTCAAGCCACCTATGTGAGAATAAAATAACAAGTTGTTAATAAAACAACTATACTCCCAAAATAAGCTTATCTCAAGTGAGTGGTGTGAACACAACTAAAACTAAGTAGGTTGGAAAATATCCTAAACCACTTAGCAATGTGAACATGTCAACTCCAACACCTACTAGTAGAAATATCAACTTTAAGCCCTCACGTGATCATATCATATGACCAAGGGGATAAGGTTTTAACAAAGCCTCCAACTTCAACGCACAAAAACCAAAAACCTTTTTCTTTCCCGGCCTCCAAAAAGAATTTTGTGTGTGTTTTGCAACCCTACAAAACCAAATTAAAATTTTCCCAAATTGCCCGCCTCCGACAATGGCCGAGCTTATAGTTGACTTTGGGGTTTTGACACCTTCCAAATCCAATGAAATACTTTGTTTTGTATAGAAATACATGCTACACAAATACTTCCAATAGAAACAAGAAATTCCAAATATATGATTAAATCAATCTCCGTGTCTAATTATGCAGTTGTATAGACCGTGTAACCACTCTAGATACCTATAAATGTGCCGCAAGTATACCCAAATGAACCATAACCAAATCGACTAACACAAAAATGATTACAAATAACAATCTCAAATGAAAAACTTGTAGAAAAAACACCTAGACAAGCTTAATACAAAATAGGCTTCGATACCATATTGAGAATGACACATATCAACTAGATCAAAGCATGCACCAGTGTTGAAACTGCGAGACACAAATTTCACCAAGGAAAAATCGAGCAAACATACACACTGCAAATTATGAAGAACAAATGAGATAATTACAAAACATGTAAATGGTTCCAACTCAAAGACAATGTCATGAATTAGCTCAATAATCATAATGTACATATAAAAGGAGGGAGTGTAACTAATACCTAGAATAGTGGTGATAACTCCCACTAACTAATACCGACAGCTTAAGCTAACTCCATAAGACTAGCAAGCTAACCGTGCATGACTAAAAACTAACTCCACATAACTAGTACACCTAATACATCTAACTCAACAGTGTAGGGATAAACCAAGTGTAAGAATTATGATAATAAACAAATAAAAGGATAAATAATAACCTACACTAACATTTTGATGTAGGAAGAACTTGTGTACTTGGGATTTATGACTTCCGCATGAAGTTTTAAAAATGAATCTATAGAAGATTCGAAAAATAGTAGAATGGCCATCACTTATAAGTTCTTTTGAAGCACACAATTTTTATGGGTTGGAAAATTTTTATTGCAAATTCACAAGGAAATTCAAGTGAAACATGTGCGCCTACCAAATATGCCATGTGAGGGAAATGATTTTTTTGGAGTGTAGTTTGTAGATAGATGTTTTCATAGGAAGGTGATCGAACAACCATAGATGACATTGCATGATTTTGTGAAATTATTATAGGTAAATTGTGATGTTAATGGTAGGGAAATTGGTGCAATGTTAATCCAAGAGGGAAGGACATTAGCTTATTTTAATGAAAATTGAGTGATAAAAAGAAGAAGTATAGTGTATATGATCAAGAGTTCTATGCAATAGTGTAAGTGCTTAAGAAGTGGAGGCACTACATATTTCCAAAAGAACTTGTGTTGTTTACTGATCATCAATCATTATAGCTCATAAATAGTTAGGGGAAGAAGAATTAGAGACATATGAAGTGAGTATAGTACCTATAGGGATACACCCTTGCATTGAAGCAATGGAGTGGAAAATCTAATAGGGTAGATGATGCATTGAGTATGCACAATATTTTATCAACATAGATGAGAGTGGAAGTTGTGATTTTTGAATCCATTAAGGAGCAATATGAAAATATGAATATTTCAATGAAGCATGGGAAACACTCACAAATGTTGACAAAACCCCTTGGTTGAACTATTTTGTGTAAGAAATCTTATTGTTTAAATGTAAACAATTATGTATTCCCATATGATTAATGTGAGAAAAATTAGTCGAGGAAAATCACAATAATAGATTTACAGGAAATTTGGATTGGATAAGACCTTAACACAACTAGTAAAAAGTTAATTTTGGCCAAATATGAGTGTGGCTATGCGAAACTCGTACATGAACGTAAAATATGTCAATGGCACTAAGGGAGAGCTCAAAATACAGGCTTATATTGACCTTTACCCATACTAGAGAAGCCATGGGAGGATATAAGCATGAATTTTGTCTTGGGTTTACCTAGGATGCAAAGAGGAGTTGATTCCATCTATGTTGTGGTGGATAGATTTTTAAAAATGTCACATTTTAGTGCTTATAAGAAAACTAATGATGTGACTCATGTCATGGTATTTTTCGTGTATTCAACATATCATTCACAAATGGATGGATATATGGGAGTCATAAATAGAAGTCTTGGAAATTCACTCAAATACTTGCTAGGAATAATCCAAGAACATGGGAGTTAGCACTAAGCACTAGCACTAGCACAAGCATGATTTTTATAACCAATCAATTAATTAGAGCAAATGAAAGACACCTTTTTATGTTTTGTTGAGGACTAACCCGTGAGGAATTATGGAATTATGAGACTTACCATGCAAAGACGAAAGGGTTGTAACAATGGAATATTTTTCAGAATACACAAGAAGTGCACCAACAAGTGCACAAACAATAGAGAAAATGAATGTGGAATACAAGTAACATACAAATGAAAGGAGAAGGGAAGTTGGATTTTAGGTTGGAGATTTGGTCCTAGCCCATTTTGTGGAAAGAAATATTTCCTAAAGGTACTAATCATAAGCTAAAATGGAAGAAAATAGGACCATTTAAGGTTTTGAATAAGTTTACATAAAACAACTATGTGATTGAATTTCCATAGAGCATCAATATCTCAAACATATTCAATCTGCACTGTATCCATAGTGAAAAGGTCAAGAAAATGCCAAGGATTCAAACAAATAAGATAAGCGGGGTGGAATGGAGATGACAAATGCCATAAAAGGTGCATAAAGAGGTAGAGAGAGTAATTGACACTAGAATTAAGAAAATACACAACAAGAAGTACAGAGAATACTTAGTCAAGTGGAAAATAAAGGAGATTATGGATGCCACTTGGTTGGGTGTGACATATATAACTAGACATGTAATTATGACAAACTAGGTCATTGAACAAGGGCTCAACCTATTAAGATTACCCGAGATGCATGATGCAAAAACATTTGGCCTCATAGGCAATCCCTGTAACAAAAAAATAGATAAGTTTGTGTAACATTTTGTGTTGAGGGTGGGTTTTATAAACCTAGCAAAAGTTGTGAAATATGTTGGAAGCCACATAATACTACAAGTTTGTTGAAGTTGTGAATTACTATATGAAGTCGTGGAACACTACAAATTTGTTGGAAGTTGGGAAATACTAGATGAAGCCATAAAACACAAAAAATATATTCGAAGCTATGAAGTACTAAAGGAAACCATGTGATACTATAAGAAGCCATAAATAACCACGAAGATGTGCCAACACCATAAAGATCTTGGTTAAACCTATTGATTATGTTTTTATTCTTATGATGGCTCTTTTGAGGCTTGTCTTATGATCTTATGTAATTTTAAGAATCTAGTGGTAATGTGTAGCTAAGTTCAATGTAACATTTGAAAATTATTATGAAGATGTGGATGAGGTTCTAGAGTAATGTAGTCCATTATGCACAAACTACATTGAGATATAGCTAGAGTGTGTGCAACATTTGTTGGAGATCGGTGAATGGTCTTGCAAGTATCATGAACCTATGGATGAGGTTCTGAGTATCCTAGACTATTAAAGTTCAACCAAAAGTTGTGAAGATAAGTTTGGTAGTGTTGCGAAAACCTCTTGTTGGCGAGATCCTCCCAGCTCAAACAATTAACATGTAAATGACGACTCAACAGTAACCAAGAAGATTAATTATAAGGATAACACCAAGGATGCCTAACCTAAGAAAAGGGCACAAGACTTGTCGCAAATGTTGGCAATGACACTATCCTAGATTGTGAAGACTGCTCTTGGGTGTATAAATGGATACAAAAGTGGGTAAGATAATAGCCAAGGATCCTGTGACAAATGAAAGGTCGAGAGAGAAGAAACAATAGGGTGTGTGATCAAACTTGGGCAAAAAGAGAGTACAAGACTAAGACCAAATGTGCTAATAAGTCTCTAATTTGGAATGAGTCAATATGTGCAAAGTCACACAAATAACATTGTGCATATAAGGCTTGTACCAAATTTGGGTATTTATAATAGCCAAAATTGAACTGGACTATCTTGACTTATGTTATGATTTGTCGTCACACCAAAAGCTCGACCGGAGTGGAGAGGATCACATTGTGTTAACCAGCTGCTATGCCGACACACCCCCACATGATGGAGCCAGATGCAACCACGTGAGCCCTAGGCCCACCATGTATTCACCAAATTAGGCCCAACGACATTAGGAGGCAACGACACTGGGACTTCTCGGGAGGTCACCCATCCCAAGATACTACCCAAGTCGGCGTGCTTAATCGCCTCACTCTAATACCATGTAGTTAAGCGTGCTCGACTTGGAGTAGTACTCGGGATGGGTGACCTCCCCGGGAAGTCTCGTGTGTTGCCTCCTAATGTCGCTGGGCCTAATTTGGTGACTACATGGTGGACCTAGGGCTCACGTGGTCGCATCTAGCTCCATCATGTGGGAGTGTGTGGCGTAATAGCCGGGTAACACAATGTGATCCCTCTCCACTACCAATTCGAGATTTTGGTGTGAGGACAAATCGTAACATGGTATCGAGCTGACAGCAGTTAAGCACGCCCAACTTGGAGTAGTACTAAGATGGGTGACCTCCAGGGAAGTCCCGGTGTCATTGCCTCCTAATGTCGTTGGGCCTAATTTGGTGAATACATGGTGGGCCAAGTGCTCACGTGGTTACATTTGGCTCCATCATGTGGGTTAACAAAATGAGACCCTTCTCCATTGCTAGTTCGAGCTTTTGGTGTGACGGAAAATCGTAACATCTTACCTCTATCTTTATAATTTTCAAGTTGGCTATGGTAAATCTCTCGAGATGTTTGATCAAATCGCAATGACCAACTTAGATGACTCTTGCACATGAATTCATAAACTAACATTTAAAATAATAGTTTTGGCATTATATATCCCCATAATTGGGTTTCTATTCATTCCCTTCTTTCATTCAATTTTTCGACCACCCATCATGGTTCAACCATTTTCAACATTAGCTCGAACCATCACAGACATTAGCTTGGAGGTTGTTTTGTTATAAGCAACGATCAAAGTCATTTTGATTTGTGTTCAAAGGATTGCCATCAAAAAAAGTGTTGGGAAACTATTAGTTGAATATGATCGATGGTCCTTATCTAATTGTCAATGGTTTCTTTCAGTCACGAGAGAGGTCAACCTCGATAAAAACCCCTTTTAAGGATAAATTAAGTAAAAATTAGTTGGCTCATGAAAAATAACATGGCCTAAGGACGCAACCAATCGGGTCAAGGAAGTGCCATCATGGTAAATGAAAGCCCAAAGAATTCAACCCAAACATGGAATTTATAGGTTGTTTACTAAAAACAATGCAACACATCATCCACGGGGATAAACAAACAATGATCTACAAATATAACATAGGTAACCCAAGCGGTTTGCACCTAACTTTTAAACATATTTTCAAAGACAACTCGCTTGACAAAATAACCTCTTCTTAAAGTAAATTTTAATATCCATTTGCATACATTATAAAATTTAGGAATAGCAAAGACAATATCAAGCAATGTGATAAAATTATTACCTTATGGAGGACCTTCTATACAAACTTCCAAAACCTCTTCACTAGAGGCGCCATTTCCAACAACTTCATTGTCCATAGGTTTAATATTAACAACTACATTGTTGATGCAAGGCAAAGGGCCACACGAATGTGACAAACCAAAACGGAAAACAATAAATACAAAACACCTAATTCAATCCTATTGACCTTGCTTTTATAACATTTTATTGATTTTTTTTTCCATTAATTATACGTTATTATTAATAACTTTTTTATTGGAACACATCATTATATTAGCTTGGAAATACAATATGGTTGCAATATAAGGGTGATAGAGAGATCACGGTCTAAAAACAACTAGAACAACACACAACCACCAAACATGAGCCACAAAGGGCAAACATCCAAGAAAAGAAAACTCTAGAGGGACCCACGACACCAAGGAAACACCAACAAACACAACGGAAAAGTCATATTACATTGTAAATAATAAGCACATGTAACAACCATACTAGGGAGGGGGAGTTGGTGGATTGTCCTTTCGTGGGAAACACCCTCCACTAGGGGCTTCTTTTAGGTGGATCAACAATGGTCCACCTCTCACAATTCTATGAATTGTCTTGTACAAAAAGAGAATCCATGATGCCCCATCTCGGTGGTGGGGAAACAACCATGGTAACTCCACTGAGTCGACTCGTATCTATCGTGAAAACCAATTGCCTTGCTCCTAGGAGGAGTGTCAATTACATCGAAAACTTTGATATGAGGTGATTTTGGTTTCTTGAAGCTTGCATAACTCAATTTGATCTTATTCACGAGTGTGATTCTGTTTCCACCCGTTTTTTTTTATAAAATTATTTGTCTTATTATTTACTATTAATAAAACACACTTCTCAATAAAAAGTAAATATAAAATTCAAATTAAGTGTACGGTTTATTGATGAAGTTGCTTGGCTTACAATTTTTTTACTAGAGATCAAGCCTCGCTAAGTACAAAAACCCAAATACCAAAACGACAATGAAAACAAGATCATGCCACAAGTGAATTTCATGATAAATACCCTCATACCTCAATACTAAAGTAAAGAAGGCGTGGAGGCTATTCTCCCGATAAAATGCACTCGCCCTACATAAAAACATGCATACATCCATCTATGTCCATCCACTACCACGTGATAGCCACCTTCACAATTAGTTTTTTTTTTTTTTTGCAAATTTTTGTGTTGAAAAACACACTGTGTTTTTCAACATTATTGTAAAAATCTACACAAATGCTTCCAAGATTCGAACCGAAGCCTTTTCATGTAACAATGCACGTTCCCACCGATTCTACTATCACTGACACATGCAACTACATCATTTTAAACCTATACATTTAAAAAAATTCTGCCCATGATTTGATGGGATTTGATGAGGCCCTCCCATACATGATATGCATGTGTTGATAATGAGACATGGATGTAGGGCGGTGCCTTTTATCGGGAGAATAGCCTCCTCCTAAAGAAAATATAAATCCAACTTTCAATAAAAATAAATAAACAACCTGTTGTTGTCCCTCAATGAGTTTTCAAAGAAAAGAAAAAGTCATGGATGAATCAAAACAACAAATGGCTTAAAAATGAAACATTTCCTTACATGCATGTCCTAATAATAACCAAGAGATAAAAACTTTTGTTATAGATAAATTCCACCAAGTTATGTGGGGAAAACCATTAGGGAGAAAAAAGAGGTATTATTTGGAGGAATTTAACTCTACATGTGATCATCAACAAAAGGCTTTTATAGGGGCTAATATCCCGTGGAAAACAAATATCTTCATAGCTCAATTGAGAACTAATTCACATCGTCTTCGGTGTGAAACAAGAAAATGGAAAAGACATAAAGAGACACGGAAGAGACAATCTATGTCTTTTGTACGTCTGGTGTAGTGGAATCAAAGAAACATTTCATGTTGGAATGTAATTACGGCCTAGTTTGCTAGCACGGTGGCTACTGCATCCTTTCAAAATATTTTCAGCGAGAATATGGTTGAAAAAATAGGGGAGCTGATTATCAAACTCACCAATAGGAGATTTGCCAGAAAGATCTTTAGCAAGCTCTGTTGTCCCATAGACTGTCTTTGGTAGCCTCGTGGACGTTAAAATACCTTTCTTCTTCTCTTATCTAAAATCCGAACTTCTCATAGTGCCGTCTCACTTCAACTCTCAAAACACTCACTAACTTGGGAGGTTATGGCAGACCCTAATGACGCTCGCACCCTATTCTAGCACAAATAATTTCATTAATCGTAATCTTTCAAATAAATTTTCAGTACACTCAGAACTCCCAATTTATCGTCAATTGACGGAACATTATGTATTCTTATACCGTATTTACCATGTAAAGGGCAAGAAAATACAAACTGAATTCCAACATAGACATATATGCTTGGCAAGGCCAGACCTTTACAGTCAAAATCTTGTTTATTCTCAGGCCCACACGAGAGATGCTTTAAATCATTTCCTAAAACGTCATTAGGCGGACATGACATTCGAACCGCCGACGTATGGTTAGTTCAAATCTCACGGGACATGTTAACAAATCGTTTTTCCGCAGACATTTCCCGCAGACATTTCTTCAGGCAGCTCAACGCCATGTCTCGCGCCTTAAATTTCCCGTTAACGGATGGACATGGCGGTTCACTTCACAAATGCCTGAATGGCTGCACGGGGAATGTTGTACAGCGACAGAAAAATATTCGCTTCTTTTCGACCTCCATTTTTCTAAGCTCAGAGCATTTCAAGGTTTATGTCTTTTAGTTTCAAAAAATCATAAAACATACTTTTGCTAAGAAATTACACCATAAGTCGCGCTTGACGGAATTTCGGAGATTGGAAACTGAATATCTGATTTTGTCTTTTGACAGAACGGAATTTTGCGCAGTAGTTTGCATTTAGGCGACCGTGCTGCTGATAGGTTAACAGCAGGGATTCGCAGAACATATAGCGGTAAGAAGCTTTTTGATATTTTTGTAATTAAGTTTCTTTGTTTTCTTCTTTATGAATTTTCTAAGTTCTTCAAATTTTTGATAAGGCATAAAATCTTCAACAACAGTGCATTTATGGCAGCTAGTAATGCTAAACTATGTCTCAATAAATATTGCCGATTCTCACAATTCTCACAGTTATTCTTAAATCTTTGTAACTCTGAATTTAATAGGTCACTATAAATACTATTATTTTTCCGTAGGATTAATTTCTTGCAATAGTTATTAGGAAGTGATTTAGGCTGACTGTTTGATTGACCACCGGTCTTAAGCTCTAAATCTCTATATGTATGTGCTAGATTATTTCATAGAGCCTATCAGCCCAGCTTAATCTAGTAATTTTAGCTTAATCACTAAATGTATGCAGCAGTGTGGTAAATTATTCTTCATAAATGAGTAGGCTTGCTTAAATCTAGTACCTATTCTTTGTACTCCCTGCATTATTATGCCAAATTATTCTTCACAGCTTAGCAGGTTAGCTTATATTAAGTATTTGTTAGCTTAACCTGATAATCTCTGCAATATCGTGCCAAATTATTCTTCATACCTTAGTAGATTCGCTTGAATTTAGTAATTTTCAGCTTCTCCTCTGAAAATCTGCAATACCATGCCAAAATTTTCTTCGTAAGTTACTACGCTCTCATAAATTTAGTATTTATTAGCTTCATCTGGAGATCTCTGTATACCGTGGCAACCTATTTTTGATAACTAAGTAGGATCACTTAAATTTAGTAATTTTTAGCTTAACTTGTAAATCTCTTCAATAGTCTGCCAAATTTTAATTCATAGCTTACTAGGCATACTTCATTTAATATTTTTAGCCTAATCTCCAAATTTATGGAACAGTATGCCAAATTGTTCTTCATAACTTGATAGATTCGTGTAAATTTTATCTTTTTAGCTCAACCTCTAAATCTCTGCAATAGTGTGCCAAATTACTCTTCAGAACTTATAAGGATCCCTTAAATTTAATATGTTTTAGCTTAACCTTCAAATCTTTGTGATAGTGTGCAAAATTATTCTTTAGAACTTGAGAGGCTAGGTAAATCTAGTAAAATTCTAAATAATGGCTTTTTTGCAATTGGCATCCAGTTGGATTGAAATAACTGTGGACTGGATAACCTTTTATGTTGATGGAAATCTCTGTAAGAGTGGGCCATATGATCTTTCAGAGTATAATAGTCTAAGGTCACACCTTAGTAGCTCTTTGCAAGAATGGATCCTTGCAATTGGAAGCAGGCTAAATGTAGCCTTGCTAATTGTGCAATGGATAGATCTTGTGTTAGTATGTTGGATGATTTCTAGGAATTTAATAGGTGAACTCAAATAATGTAGTCCTAATCAAGAACACCTGGCTAATCACCAGTTTAGACTAAATCTCTAACAATATATTACCAGTTAAATTGTGCTAAATTTCTACGACGTGCCGTATGATTGCTTAGAGTGAGATATGTCTGTCTGATTCTTATTGGTTTTCTGCAAGAACAATTTCTCTAGGGAGTAGGTTAGGTTCGATCCAGACGGTGCACCAGAGATTTCTTTTGTCTTAATAATAGCTAAGAGCATATGATCTTCCTGTCTAATTGATGTGTTTGAGCTAATATATATATTTTTAAAGGCAAAATAAAATCAATATATTGATTTCTCAAAATGTACAAGTCTCCCTACTCCATGAGGATGTGATTCCAGAGCCTACTTCACTCCCAACAGTTGTGACAGGACAAAAATAGGGCAAGAGAGAAATATAAACAAGTTTCCCTAAGGCCTTGCTGAATGCATTTCCAGATTTGATCTGAAAACCTAGATCTGCCCCGGAAGATCCATTTAGTTTTGTTTCATTCTTACCAAATTTGCTAGTAGCTGAAGCCTGGAGGCCATCTTCAGAAGGGAGAAGGTGAGTTGAGCTTGTTTCCACAGATTCCATAAATCTTCAAAAGACGGACATGTGGTAGATTTCTGTTTAAATCAGTGTTCCCACAAATGGTGGAAGAAAAAGAGTCTAGGAAAATACAGAATTTCCAGATTCTTCATCTTCCTGGCAAAGAACACATCTGGAGGGACTAGCATACCTTTACCTTCTGGTGTTATCAAGAGTCAGAATTCTTGTCTCAGTAGCCAAATAAAGGTGTTAGAATTCTTGTCTCAGTAGCCAAATAAAGGTGTCAATCTTAGTCCAGGTACCTTCCATTTTCTGTGATCTTCTGATCCCGCTCAAAGGATATGTCGCTGAAGGGTAGTTCTCCTTGCCAAGAAGAACCGCCCACAATTGAGTGGTTGATTCTCGTCCTTAGCTTGTCAATCAGATCTTTCCAATTAACTTTCATAAGTTAGTTTGGGAGAGCAGAATCCCCAAGTCTGTTAAAGCGAAGGAGGCAGCTTGGAATCCCAAAACAGTGCAGACTCTTCTTTGTATTTATCTGTCAGTATTAAAAAAAAACCAATGAGATTTGTTTTTGTTGATCATTGACCTGAGGCTGAGAGGTAGTCATGAAGAAAGTCCCTATGATTGATTGCTTTAGTGATCCTGGCTTTAGTAGGGAGGGCTATGTTGCCAGGATACGGGTTCAGGTACGGGTTCGATACACGGATACGTCGATTTTAAAAAACCCTTGGGTATGATACGTCTTGGATACGTCTGTATATATATATATATATTTTATACATATACTCATTTTACTCATTTTTAGTCCATAAGAAATACAAAACTTGAAAATTATAGTAGGATCAATGTTCAAAACATTCAATATACTTAAGACTTTACATTTTCATTGATCATGTGGCTGCCATACATATGATATACAAATATCATGTCAACATGAATACAAACAAAACTTGAAAAATATACTAGGATCAATGTTCAAATTTTCAAAACATACAATATACTTAAGATTTTACATTTCATTGATAATGTGGCTGCCATACATATGATATATGAATATCATGTCAACATGAATACAAACAAATCTAGAATATATCATCTAGATTTTCCTCAAAATCAAATTCTTGCATGCCACTTGCGCTAGCTCCACTCTCCACTCCTTGCGAACTCCCTTGAATGTCATCTTTGCCATCAAATATTGAAAGTTGGGCAAGAGTGGCTGCGGAGGCATCCAAGTCTGTGGTCTTTGGAAGAAGATCCCAAAGTTTGTGAGGACCTCTAACATAGTCCTCAGACTTGTGTGACAAGAGGCGCAAATTGGAATGCACATATACCAAATCCTCAACTTTTTTAGATGCCAACTTGTTTCGTTTAGCTGAGTGGATAAAGGTATAAGTACTCCAATTCCGCTCTGCGGAAGAATTACTAGCCACCTATTACAAAAAAGTTTGTTAGAAAATTCAAATTAGTAACATACTAAGAATGTGCGGAAAATAATCCTACTAACTTAATAAAATTTAAAATTTTCAATGATTATAAATTTATAAATGTTATACCTGTGAAAGAATTTTGATGGCAATAGGTCATAAGTACTTGGCATCATGGCCATGTACACACCACCATTTGGTTGGGCTCATGGTGTACTTGTCGAAAAGAGCCTCAATCTCTCCCATGTTGCCTTCTGAAGCTACAAACATGCCCATTTCATTTCGGACCACACTGGCTATAGATGGATCAGGAAAAAGTCTTCGAATGCTGCCCTGGTTCCATTTGCAACTTCGGAGTCAGAGAATGGTGGTTGCTTGTTAGGTAGCTCAAGTATTTGAGCTATAATACTTTGGGTTCAGTGCATAAGCAAGGAGATGTAATGGGGTGGTCATTTTATTCCACCTCTTCATGACCACATTCTTGACCTCATTGTAGAAGGTCTCTTCTGGATCTTGCTCTTTTGTTTGTATGACCTCTCTCATACGTTCAAGCATAGAATCTATTCCATCATATATCTCTCCCATGCATGCTGCATCAGTATCTACGTATTTGATCATGGAGAGAACGAGCTTTGTAAAATTGAGCAAGTACTCAACCTTGGCCCACCACTCATCATCAAGGACCAATGATTTTACCTTTGTAACTTTCTCTGTATTTGATTGCCTCCACATTGTCCAAACATTGCTGATCACCATACTGCTTAAAGCCTCTTTCACCTTCACAAGTCGTCTCAAAACGAGTGTGTGAGAGACAAATCTTGTTTCTGCAATCTTTAGAACTCCAACCTTGAGAATCTCTTGAATATGGCTGTGACATATGATGGTTTGTGATAAACATTTGAATGTCATTTGCCTCTGTGTAAATTTGCTCAATCCACGAGATTTTCCCAATCTTTTGGAGCATCAAATTAAGGGAGTGGACAACACAAGGGGTCCAAAATATGTGCTCATATCTACCCTCTATAATCAATCCTATTGCTTTACAGTTTTTAGCATTGTCTGTGATGACTTGGACAACATTTTGGGGGCCCACCGACTCAATAGCCTCTATCAAAATGTCGGCAATAAATTGTGCATCTTTGACTTGCCCTTCATAGTCAATGGCTTTTAGGAACATTGCCCCTTTAGGGCATACTGCAACAACATTTATGAGGGGTCTATTTCTAGCATCTTTCCATCCATTTGAAATGATGGAAACCCCGAATCCTTCCATGAATCTCTAATTGGTTGTAAAGAGGTGTGAATATGTTCCACTTCCTTTGCCAAGAGTGTGGTTCGAACCTTTTCATAACTTGGGCATTTGTACCCTTGTGGAGCTTCATTGATAGCCTTCACCATCTGATGCCAATATGGAGACCTCAATACATTAAAGGGCAGCCCACATGCATAAATGCATCGAGCAACCACCTCATCAACAATATCCCTCTTGTCATTATTAAATGCTTTTTCCAATGCTCCTTTTGGCTTTTTTCCGAGATCTGTTGACTCTCTTCATCAAAAGGGGTATCAAGTGGTTGACTTTGAGTTTGGATGAAAGGATGAGTAGTAGATTTAGGTGTGGGTGATCGTAATGAAGGCTAGTTGCTTTGTAGTAGGACACGTAACACTTTTACGCTTCTATCTTTCACATAATGTTGAATCAGGTGGAATTTGGTGTTTATGTGCTTGGTTTGGTTGTGAAAGATTGAATTCTTTGCCATTTGAATTGTAGATGTGTTGTTAACTATGAGTGATGTTGACGAAACCGTTGTTCCCGCAAGTGTACAAGAACCCTTCTGAGCCACAAGATTTCTCTGGTTGCCTTTGAAGCTGCCATGTATTCTCGCTTCTCGCTAAAGAAATTTCCGGCACTCATTGCTTCTTTGTTATGTTACCAGTTCCTCCCCTAAAGCCCCGTACCCAACTTGGGTATGTAGTATGTACATGGTATGGGTAGGGTACCACTTTGGTACCTCCCGAGTACGTCCTGGGGCGTATGCGTATGTCTCGCACATATCCGGATGTACCCGTACGCTCGGGACGTACCTACTGACCTAAAACTTTTTTTTATTTTTATTTTTTTCTTTTTCAATAAAAGCATCATAAATACATAAAAATACAATAAAAATTAATTCTAACCATAAAAAGCAACTCAAACACAAAGAACAAAGATAGAAGACCACAAAACAAAAAACACAAAACCGAAACACAAATGCGGTAGTGGTGGAGCTTGCGGTTCTAGTGCACTAGATGATGTTGATATTGATGCTCTCAATGAAGAGCAAGATGACTATGAATATTAATTTTGATGTAATTAATTATGATCAGCACATGACATTTGAGATATTTGATTATTATGACATTTGGCATTCGGATAATATTTTCATTTTTGTGGTTATTTTGTATTTTATATGCATACTTATATGGTTATTAATGACAAATGTCTCTAATTTCTGATTTATTAGGCTATAATTTCTATATTTTTTATTTTTTATATATTTTTGTATGGACGTACCCAAGGCAAAAAGCAAATTACCGTACCCACGCATCTTGGGTACTTTGTACCCGTACTTGTACCATACCCAAACCGACTACTTAGCTTCTTTGACTTCCAACTGACAATTGTTGTTCCCAAATTCATTAGAAAACCTAAAGTGGATTTCCCATCTTCATAATCACCAACATAGTCAGAATCTGAATATCCAACCAATTTGAAGTCTCCTTGCCTTGGAATATTTGAGCCCAAAATTGTGTGTTCCTTTGAGATATCAAAGGACTCTTTTTGCTGCTACCCAATGACTTTCTTTGGGTTGTTGCATGAATCTTGAAAGAACACCAACAACAAAGGATATATCTGGTCTAGTTGTGGTCACATAAATCAGACTTCTAATGAGTTGTTTGTGCTAATCTGTGGTATCTTCTGATGTCAATTTTAGATTTTGTTCCATGGGCGTATTGAGAGGCTTACAATATGTTATTCGAAATTGCTCAAAATTTCATTAACATATTTATGTTGAATGCTGAAGATGTATTTTGGTTTCTGAAGCACTTCAATACCCAAATAGTAATGAAGATAACCCAAATCTGTCATTTCAAACCCTTTCATCAACTTTGCTTTGATTTTTGCAGTGTATTTCTCATTATTTCCTGTGATGAGCAGATCATCCACATACACCACTAGAAATACAATTGTTTTGACAAAAAGAGTTGCATCTTCAAACTCAAATTGTTTGAAATTCATGTTCAAGAGGTGCTCAATTATCTTTTCGTACCACGCTCTTGGGACTTGTTTCAAACCATACAATGATTTTTCCAATTTGCACACTTTGTGCTCTTGATCATCTACTGCAGACCCTTTTGGTTGTGTCATGTACATTGCTTCCTTGGTCACCATTGATAAATGCAGTTTTTACATCCATTTGATAAACTTTCCATCCTTGGCAAGCAGCCATAGTCAACAAATTTTGAGTGGTAGTCCATTTAGCTGTAGGTGCAAAGGTTTCATTGTAGTTAGTTCCTTCCTTCGAGCATATCTCTTTGCGAAAAGCCTAGCTTTATGTTTATCAAGTGAGCCGTTAGCGTTGTATTTGTTGCGGTAGACCCACTTGCTTCAAATTGGTTTGTAGCCAATTGGAGGATCAACCAATTTCCAAGTTCCATTTTTGACCAATGCATTATACTCATCTTTCATTGCTTTTCTCTAGGATTCAAGCTTTTCAGCTTGTTTGAAAGAGGTTGGTTTTGAATCAAATGCAACATTGAGTTCTTCTTACGGAGGGTCATCCAAGGTAAGTTTTTTGATCTTATCTTGAAGTTCATCAAGGAATCTCTTTGATTGAGATGCAACCGCATGTGAACTTCTTGTGCCTGTTTTCCCAATTTCATCTGGTTTGACATATTTTAATGTCTAAGTAGCCCACTTAGGCATCTTTTGTGGTTTTGGTGCCTCATTTGCTTGTGGCCCTTGGTCATTGTTTTATGAAGTTGCACTTACTCCCTTATGAGGAGCTTCATTTTCAATTATGGGAGTTAATAAAAACTAATTGATTCCCAATCGCATGCCCCCTGTTTGGAATTTCCAAATCACTCTCCTTATAAACATCAAACTTTGCATATTTATCAAGTCGACGCAATTGTCGATCAATGTTGGCTTTGTCCTTTGTAGTTTCACAAAAGAAAACATTTGTTGCAACGAGAAACGTTTTGTTTTTCTCATCATATAGCCTGTATGCCTTGGAGGATTCAGAATATCCCAAGTGGATGCATTTGCGACTCTTGTGGTCCAACTTATTCCTCTTCTCCTTTGAAATCAATAAATAACAAGTGGATCCAAAAACCTGAAGATGTTGCACTGAAGGAGGATGACCGTACCACCTTTCATATGGAGTCTTCAATTGAAGGGTTGCTGACGGTGATCTCTTGCAGAGGTGCACTGTTGTTTTAGCTGCTTCAGCCTAAAAGTGCAGATTTACCTCTTTGAAGTACAACATTGCACGAACCATGTTCATCACAGTCTTGTTCATCCTTTCTACAACTCCATTTTGTTGCGGAGTGTGAGGGACTATAAGATGATGTTTGATCCCATTTTGTTGGAGATAGGATTCAAACGCCTTTGAAATGTATTCACCACCATTATCAGTCCTGAGTGTCTCAATGTGGGTTTGAGCTTTATTTTCAATAATGGTTTGAAACTTTTGAAAAGTTTCGAAGGCTTTTGATTTTTTCTTGAGAAAATATATCCAATTCGTTTTGATATAGTGATCAATGAACAACATGAAGTACTTGTGATCACCAACTGAGAGAATTGGAAGAGAACACAAGTCTGAGTGAACCAACTACAACTTTTGTTGGCTTTCCATTGTCACTTTTGAAACAGTTCCTAGCGTGTTTTCCCAAAATGCGGGGTTTACAATTTTTTTGAAATTTTGCATGCAAGGTAGGTAAACTAACAACACCATTCTTTTCGCAATGCATGAATGCTGCCATAGTGAGTATGCCCGAATCTTGCATGCCACAACTTGTAGACATTTCGTCTTCAATGAGATGAGCAAAATTCCTTAAAATTGATGGGTCATCCCTTAGCTTTAACAATTTCCCTTCCTCATATTTAGTGAAGACGACTGCATTGTCACTTTTTCTTTTGATAGCGACATCGCCATTATCCAACAAAATGGAATGGCATTACTTCCGAATGAGCCCTCCAAACAAGAAGTTTCTTGTCAATTGAGTATAGTATATTTTGGAGTTTGAAATTTGGAAGCCCTAGACACTTGAGTCGGTGTTGGTTGGATATTTTGTCAAAGACAAAATATGAGGTTCAACCACAACATGCGGGACAAAGTCCCTCCTCAAATAAAGGGAGGTGCCCTGTTTATTACTATTCTAACAACACCAAAGAATATTCACAATATTCACACTAATCTAGCATTGGGGGTGGGATCTCATCTCGTAGATTTATTTCTTTTGGAATGAAAGATAGATTGAGAATGGAAGAAATTTATAGAAGTGAAAGTAGAAAGGAGGACGGAAAGAAAGAAAAGTAGGAACGTGCTTTTTCTTTGGCAAACGCAGATCCAAAGATACTAACACGAGATAAAACAATAATAAACTTGTTTGAGATATAATGAACAATAGACTGAAATTTAAAGAATAATATAACACATTGAACTCAAACACGGTTTGTAATGCATCTCTTATATTCCTTATAGAAAAAGATTGAAAACACAAAGTTTTTCTTCTCTTTACAATTCCAGCTTACTTGCTTTGTCTGAAAAATCTCCCAAAAAATCTCTCTAGTTTAAATGCCACAACATTTTACATTTATAGAGAGAAGGGAAGAGAAAAAGGGAAGTTGTTGAGGTGCCAGTCTAAAAATAGAAAATACACATTAAAGCTCTCTTGACTGGTTCTTGTGCAAAATGACCAAGTCAACTTGTTAATCCAAATGATGTAAAAACATCCAAAAAATTTACATGTTTGATGCAAAAATGGAAAAACATGACTAATCACCAACTGGACTTCTCTTTTCGATCTAGACATTGAAGGATGAAATTGAAAACCTGTCGAAAATTCCTCCGAATTCCCCTGAAACAATAGCCAAAACTTTCAGCTTGATTTGTACAATAGAAGACCGAAACGCCCTATCGGTTTTCCTCTTTGCTTAACACCTCCGGAAATCCGATACATTGGGCGGAACTTGCTTGATGTTTTGCACTTTGAGAAACCCGACACAAGCAAGTCGGGGAAGTGCATCTCGTTGAGCACCCTAAAAGATCCGACACAAACAAGTCGGGAAATGCATTTCTTGAGTACCTTGAAAGATCCGACACAAGCAAGTCAGGGAAATGCACTTGCTGAGCACCTTGAAAAGTCCGACACAAGCAAGTCGGGGAAATGCACTTGTTTGACAACCCAAGAAACCCGATACATTGAGTTGAGTTTTTTTATCATGATGGGAAGGTCCAAAACCCGATTCAATCCAAAAACACGCTTTTCTTCTCTTGACAAGGAAAACAATTGAGAAATCATACTCAACAAAGTAAAACAAGGAGACGAAAAGGGGAGAACAACCTAATGACCATGCAAAACCAACCCAAAAACTAGCAAAAACCTAGGAGAACAATCATACTCACCTAGAAATGAAATGGGTTTGAAGGAAAATCGTGAAAAGATGCCCAAATCTCCAAGAAAACCACCATCGGGGTTTAGAGTCGTGAGTAGGTTAAAATTCAAATTCGCAGAGGTGAAAATGACATGGAAAATATGATTATATATAGCCAAACTGTATTAATTACATGTCGGTTGACATGTGTGGGGTCAAATCCAACTTGGCGATTAATGCGTTGATCCGGGCTCGAGCAGTTGACCGTAGAAATCCCGCCATGCCTATATGCACTCGGGTTCCGAAAACCGGATGCAAAGTGCCTATTTGGTTTCGGAGTGGGGAAACATAGGACATCAAACATGTCGGGACGCCAAGATGTTCCGATGCAAACAAAACCCAAAACCCGACACAAAGGGACAATCGGGGTTCGAGGATCAGAAACATGGATGGTGTCACTCAGATTTCACCCCGAAATCTGTGACTACCCAATTCGAAAAAATTTCGTACTTTTAAAATAATGGGTCATTTGTTGTTTTTATTGCCTGAAAGTTCTTGTATTGCGTCAAGATAATCCCAAAGAGCCATATTAGCCCTTTTCGCCAAATACCCAGATGCCCAAAATTGTTTTATTCTGTCGTCGGGATTTGTCTGCGGGAAATTTGTATTTAATTATTTTGAGCCCCGTATGAGGCTATTTGCGCTCCGTTTCAACTCTGTTATAAGCGAATATGTTATTATTCCTATATACCAGAAGGATTTTAACTTATTTTAAGTTTTGGGCTTTATTTGTAACTTTTGGCAATTTTTCGTGTTTTTGTGGTGTCCCGTTCTGTTTTCTGTAAAATTTCTCTGGAACAACTCCTTTGCCGGGTAAGCCCGATTTTTGGCCTGGAGCAGCTGGAAAACATACACGCACATTTTGCCGGAGGAAGTCGTCATCGGAGGTCTGGATCACTGGGAAAAAGCGAAGTCGTGCACAGAAAAGCCCCTGGGGATGGGCGCATTTTTAGAAAACAAAGGATTTAAGTTGCGATGGGAAAACATAAGCGCGCAGCGGGATGGGAATTGTATACCTGCCTGGCAGGGTACTTTTTCCAGTGTTATAAAAGTCACTTAAGCTGCAATGGGAAAAATAGAGGTCAGCAGCAAAGCGGGAATTTATTGTCACGCCTTGCAGGTAAAATTCCCATGATATAATAAAAGGAAAGTGACTTAAGTGAAATCATGGGATTTTAGTGCTCGCTTTGCGGGGTAAAGAATCCCATTGTCAAAGTCAAATCACTTAAGTGGATCATGGGATTTTGGTGCTGCTGGCGCAGGTAAAGAATCCCATTATGGTGAAAATTCTTAAAAATAGAATTACATGTGCAAAAAAGTGCGCCCCCTTTGGTGATGGATTAAAGTGATTAAATTGATTATTTTAAATAATCTTTCTTCCTTCAAAAAGTGCGCCCAAGCTTGAGGAAGTCAAAGAAGTCAAAGAAGGGATAAAAGAAATAAATTAAATTAATTAAATTTAATTTATTTAGTGGCTGCCCCCTTCTCTCAAAAAGTGCGCCCCATTTGGGCATTATTTAATGATTTTTGAAGCATTAAATCATTAAATTAATTTCTATTTTCAGTGGCTATGGTCAAAGCACACTGTGAGACTTGAGTGAAGTGCTGTGTGAAGGATTAAATTGGATTAATTTAATTTATTGGATGGCTGTCCTTAAACATGCTATTTTTAAAAGAGAAAAGCATGATTTTTAATTAATTAATTGCCTTTAATTGTTAGGGCAATTATTAATTATAGAATTATGAAGGTTATATAAGCATGGGCAGCCATATGGATGAATTATTTAATTCACAGGTTAAGAATTGCAGCAAGGAGAAAAAGTGCGCCCCCATTAGAGGAAGGATTTTGCACAGACAAAGTGCTAACAAAGGCTAAAAGCTTCCAGATTTGGCGCATGCTTTGGAGAAGGTTGATCTTCGTCGGCATAGTTGTTTTCACAGGTGTTACAGGAGCTCAGGTGTTGATTGAAAGGATTCATGCTCTCTTTATGTGCAAATTAAACACCAATTTTTGGGGCAGCAGGCTTGAAAAGTGCAGATTTTTATAATTTAAATTCACTATTCATGCTCCGGTGGCCATTTTTGTCTGAATAAATTGCAGGAACTCATTACAGGTGCTTTATAAAAGAAAAGGAGTATTTATCAATGTCCAATACATTGCAAATATCCTCCGAATCTGAAGAATTGCCCAGATCTGCACCAGTATTGAAGAAATCCGGCCAAATTAGAAGAAAAAGAATTATTCAGACAAAGATTGATAAAGCCATGGCAAAAGGAGATGAAAAAGAGAGCACGATGGATTCATGCATTGCTTCTAAACTTTCAGACATAGGAGACACGGATCTAGGCCCAGAACCTCTTTCTGATTTGATTGACAGATCCAGAGCTGGAAAGACTTCACTCATGCGTGCGGTCAAAAGTAGTGGAATTATTCGAATTGCGGCTTTCTCGTATGACCCAATTGCCAGAGTTTGTGATGGAGTGTGCTAGATCTTATCATCCTTCATCCAGATCAGTGCGTGATGTTGCGGGAAAGACAATAATTCGTTTGGATGCGGAATTCTTCGATTATTGTTTGAAGATTCCGATTTAAAGGTGGTGACTTCTATTAGTATTCGGGATGCGACGATGTAGGTGGGAAAAGCATAGAGTCGATTGTGTGAGCATCATGAATAGCCGGTTCATGAAGAAGCCTAGATCCCCTTCCAAGTTCGAGAACTCTTCCACGATCCAATTTGGTGCGCAGGAGGCGAATGATATTGTCAAGTTCTTTGTGCGGGTTGAATGGTGAAGCGAATGCCTACATTTTACGGACATGGATGTATGCTTTCATCAGGACCATTGAAATCAACAAGGTTGATTCTATAATCGATTGGTCGAAATTATTAGCAGCGAACATCGGTGAGCAATCATGCGGGCGTAAAGCGTACCTTGACTTCAAGATGACTTCATACTTGGTATATCTTTGCACTTCACAGGGGTGTCTTTTCCAATTTGGATAGATGTGGTATTCTTTCCAAGGATCCCATTTTCGAGTGCTACTGCGACTTTTACGGCACTGCGTGCGAGAAGGACTTCAAAGTGATCAACGATGATTTCTTCTACGATTTCATCCGGAGTTAGACAAAGACTTGAAGACTCACGGGGGTAAGCGAGAAGCATGGGAAGCAGTGTCCAAGATTGGCAGTGTATTCATCCAGTTTGCAGATTTCACATACATCAGGGTTACGAGCTTTTCAGGTGAACCAACAAAGATGCCAAGGTACCCGAGTGACAGATTGATTGCCATGGAGCTGAGCAGGCAACTTGTGGAGTTACACGACCTTCAGTCGAAGCGGCACAAGTCTACGGGCTTCTTCCCACTCACTGTGGGATATTACAGTTGCATCAGCATTCACAGAGCTCGAGGGATGGAAGCACAAATGTTGTCCGAGTATGAGCAAGAGTTCTTCCCTGCACGGCTTAATTTCGATCCATTTGGAATAGCCAGGAAGACAATCTCCCAGGAGTACGCACATGTGCCTTCGTTAGAAGATTTCTGGATGAAGTGCAGAAGTGAGTACGAGGTCAGAAAGAAAGATTTCAGCAGGCTGTCGGCAAAGCAAGTATTTGACTTTGGACTAGCGCGGATACCTGCGGATCTTGAAGATGATGGGAACGTGGTACTTGACACTTACCATCAAATGGGAGGAGATAAAGCTCTACTGCAGGATAGCAATGGCGGCTGCAGCACAATAGAAGAAAGATCTGGAGCTGTGTTGGTGAGTACTTCGAGCTGGTTGTTAACGAAGGGATCCGCCTTGATGAAGCATTGATGAACCAAATCACGAGCGTGCAACTTCGGCCACGAGGAGATTCCCTCAGCGAAAGCATGAAGGAGAGAGCAGTGAGAAGGTCGAGAAGTTGAAAGTACGCAGAAGATCTCAAGAGAAAGAGAAGACCACTTCTACGACCATAGCTTTGACTCCGACTTCTCCAGTACGTAGTGGATCACCAACTATTGCACCACAGCAGCAGGATGCTTCCATGCCTTCATTGAAACCAGCAACGTTCATCTTCTCTCCGCAGCCACTTCGTTCAGCACCCGTTCCAGAGGAGATGTTGAAGCTGCAGATGACGGAGTTCGAAAGAGCTTTGTCCTTGGATGTTTCAGAGGATGGCAGCCATGATACTGTGGCACTTTCTGATGGAGAGGATGCAGAGCGGGAGATGGTAGTGCACTCAGCGACTTCTCACTCTCCGAGAAGTAATTTCTCGGAATGGTTAGCTTTGCAGTTGGTTCCGGAAGCAAGAGTAGAGATGAACTTAGAGGAACATGACTTGCAGCTACTTCAGGATCTGAGCAGAAGAGACAGAAGGCCTAAAGTTGCTAAAGCAACTTCTAGGTTGATCATCGAGGATTCGGGAGAGAAGTTTGCTGAGATATCAATCCCGGCGGAAGGAAAGGTAGAAGAGGAACTCACGGCAGAAGATGTGACGGTGACCAAAATACCACTCGGTCAAGCTACCACTGAAGGATTGAAGCAGGACACGCAGACGTTGCTGGATGCTTTGTTCCTTAGGCTTGACAGTGAAAAGGCGGAGAAAGAAGAGCTGCAGAAGCAAATATCTCAATTATGTGAGATCATAGCCAAGGTTGCTAAACCTTCCGTTCAGCCCATTTCAGCGCAGGTGAGTGATCATCTTATGCAGGAAATGGAAGATGCAAGCAATCAAGTAAAGGCTATTGACGAATGGAAGGATCTGATTATTCGTCAAGCTTCTGTGCAACTTGGGGAAGTGCCAGCCCGCCTAAAGGTTATGAACGATGCAACAAATCAACTAAAAAGCTCGATAGAAAGCATAGAAGGAATGAATACAGTTGCAGAGAGTAACCTGAGTATTTTGGCCGAGATCAACAAGCTGCCGGGAGATGTATTGGTTGCAGAACAAATTGTGCCGGATGGATCAGTCGAGAAGGGGAAGCATTTAGAGTTTACTGGTATCTTTCCGTTTGGAGATCTGCAGGTTTTTTGGCACAAGAGGATGCAGGCGCTTGAGAGTAGAACATCAGATTTGCCGGACAGTATTATTTCTTTCACTGAGGAAAGAGTGGATGGAGGTATTACTTCATACGTGCGGATTGTTTCTAACGAGGTGCATGATTCCCTGGAGGGTTCTCTTCTGATGGTGCAAAAGAGGATTGATAAAGCCACCAAGCCTTTCACGATGAACTCTATCAGTAGGCTGGTGACACTGCAGGCAGACATTGCGAGATTTGGGCCAAGTTTGGAAGAAGTGGAAGCATGCAAGAAAGTGTTGAATGAAGGATTCTGCAATTCGGTGACGAAAAGGAAGAGAGTTAAAAGAGATGGAAAGATCTTTGAACTATATGTTCGACAAGTATATCAGATATCAGAACAAGAAGAAGATGTAGATGTTACAGCTGGCATGACTTCTTCTATTTCTTTCTTCTTCTACTTTCTATGTTCCGGATGAAATTATAAACTTCTAAGTTATTGGTTTTGACCATTACTTGAAGTCATGTGGAACCTTTCTATTAGTTAAGTGATACATGTGTCACTTAAGAAGAAGTTAGTTGAGGATGATTGCCAAATGTCATCTTTACTTGTTGTTCATACTTTAGTTCAGTTTGAGTCTTCTATTTGTACTTTCCCTCCTACATTCTATAAGTAGGAGAAGAACCTACGGGTTAATCATCGATCAGAATTTGTAAGAAGCAATCTTGTGTTCTAGACTTTGTGCTGAACCCCTGAGAGCCACTTGTTGCAGAGGAATACAAAGAAGCAGGTTTCCGGAGAACTTTGTGTCACGGCGTACTGTGTTTCTTGCTTTTAAATCTTAGATCTTTAAAGTAAACTTTGTGTTATTTTAGATCTGGATCTAGAACTGCCTTTGCTTTAGAATTCTGTGTGTTCAAATCTATTAAGTTTCTTCTATGTGCATGCAATTAGCTCTGCTATCTACTAATTGGGATGCACATCTTCCTTATTTCTTCTCTGTAATTCCTCTACTTCCTTCTTCTATAATTTTCCTTTCTTAAACAGCTGCTTACTTGCTGCAGAACTTCTTAGTTATGGTTCATGAACTAAGTGGTTAAAGTAAAACCCCTGATAGATAAAAACACATTTATATTGACAAATCTGACACGGGAGCCTCACCGGTTAAATGAGGGAGATTTATCTCATGACTGCCTAGGTTTGATGCTATGCAGAAAATCTAGCCAACAATGGAACAATTTACATGCACTAACCAATGCATGTTACATGACTTCAAAGCACGAAACCCGACACTAAGGGATTTTCGGGTTTTGGGTTCGAAAACACACAACATAAAACATGCAAAGATGCATGATGAACTCGAAAACCTGAAAAACATTGAAAATGGACCCTTAAGGCTAGAAATTTTAGGTTTTTCAAAAGGTGGGAAAATTTCTAAGGCCTTTAAATATGAAAAAAATTTGATTGGTTTTCCAAATTTATCGTAAACTCAAAATTTGGGATAACAGTTGGATAGTACCTTTTCCTCTCGGTTTGCATAGTTGATCTGTCTCGCAAAGTATCCATACCACATCTTTCTTCATGAAACTCCTCAAAGAAGTCCTTTTAGAAAGTCATGTGTTGAGTGGCACTAGTATAAAAAAACCCAAACATCAAACCATGTCAAATTGGCGTAGACTTTGTTTGCTTCATCATCTGAATTGGAAAGCACATATTCACTGGTGAATTGAGCAGAGTTTGGCTTCTTTTCTTTGTTTTCTTCTTCCTTATTGTGATAGGCTACAATTTTTTTCCATGAAGTGTTGCATTCGTGAGCCTCATGACTCCCTTTTCTGGTACATCGGGTGTAGAATAAATGTTGTCTATCATTTTGCTTTTGTTTTTGACCACCTTGATTGTCATTTTTGCCTCCTTTTCCTTTTTTTTTCTTATCATTGCCTTCAATTTTGGAAGATTTGGCCTTAATAGATGTTTTGAAAAATATTCCTTTAGCATAGTACACACTTTCTCTTGTGGCCTCAAATTTTCTTCCAAAGGCCTTTTCTCTTTCTGCCAACTTTTCAACTGATTGCTTTCTTGCAAGGACTCCAAGTAGGTTGAATATGTAGGAAGAAGGGCTTTTATGAATGCGGTCATGGCAATTTCGATGCTGGTGGCATTCACATCATGCTTGATTGCACAAATTTATGAAGCCAAGCTCATCACATCACCATTTTTCAATTCGAGATTGAACAACTTCAATTGCAACTGGATGAACTCCAACTCTGAGTGAGAATCATACAAGTCTTACAACTTCTGAACTGCTTCCCATGGAGTACTGCACCCCTGAATATGATGGAAAATGTCACTGTCAACTGAGGCCCTTATCAAGGCCAATGCTTTCTGGTGTTTCTGCTTCAAGGTCTGAATTTCTTTTGCACTTGCTGTTGGCTCAATTGGCTGTGTATCCCTGTCACAAATATTGAATCATAGATCATTGAAGATGAATGTGTTTTCCACTTGCCGAGACCATTCTAACTGTCTTTTCCAGTCAATGTTTTGACAACAATTGATTTAATTGAGTCCATTGTTTTGTTTTCTGTTTTCTTATTGAAATCCTAGAGAGATGGATTAGTTCCTTGTCACTCCAATGGGCCCCCATTTCTATATACCACCAGACTGATATACCAAACCTTTTGATATAACTGCCCTTCCTATATACCTATCAGTACATGGAAGAAGCTCGTCCTTTCTATATACTCGGTAGTGTGTGAAAGAGACATTAAGGTATGTGAGACAAGATCGGTACGTGCTTCGTGAAAATTATTTGCTCTATCAATGATAGCCACTTAACAAGAAAATAATTTCTCTATATAGTATATACTCAGTTATTTTTGCTTTCATGATTTATGCCTTGCAATAGTTAGCGAATGGGAAACGGATAAAAAGGGTACCTCTCCTTATTTCTCCTTGTTTGTTTTTGCACAACTTTGCGTAAAATAGCTTGCACAATATCAATGCTTTTCAAAAATGAAAAAAACAAATTAAAATTGAATATGCTTTTAGAAAATTAAAAGGCATAAATGACAAACTTATCTTATTTGCTTCTAAAGGAAATCTCCTCCACTTCCATGTGGCTTGAATTGGAAAGTAATTGGGATCAAAAGAAAAAATACTTGGATGAAGCCCCAACACTTCACACAAAACTCCAGCACATATTCTTTGTTTCAACTCCTTGGAATGAAATGCTTCAACGCCAGATAGACTCTTTCAATGCCTCTTCTATGCTTTGAATCAGCAAAAACGCCACCTCCTTTGCCAATTTTAATGCTCCGACTCCTTCAATGCCTTGAGACAAGCAAAGAACTGACGCCGAGGTGAAGATACTGCAGCCTTTGATCAGGAAGAAAGGAGCAGATTTGTGACAGAACCAGCTAATATTCCAACGCCCAGCTCAATAAATTCAAACAGCAGCTGTCCAGCCCAATAGGATGCCTCTATGAAGCCTTTAACAGCTACGCTCAACCAATAAAAGTACATTACAGGTCTGAACGCCTCCACTGGTTGTGAGAGAACAAAGGTTTATGAGAAAAGATGGCAGAAAAAGGCGCAGGTCTGAGCTGATTTGCAGACTGTACAGCTGAACAATAGAAGGAAATATAAAAGAACTGAATTTGCACTTAAAATGTAAGTGACTGGAAATGAATGGAGGATAAAAAATAATGACAAAGCCAGTGCTCTGATACCAATGTCAGGCCAGGTATTAAAATGGAATGACATGAACAATTTGGTACAAGACAATATTACGTTCACATTAATGAATGAAGAGAAATATTACAAATATATAGCCAAGAGGTGACTATTCACTTCACCTTCCAAGAAGGCTCTTCATGTTCCTACGGGAACTCTTGAGCTATCACTACAAGACAAAAGCATTCCTACATCTACTGCAAGAATGGAACTCTTCATGTTCCTACGGGAACTCTTGAGCTATATACAAAAGCATTCCTACAACTACTCCTAAGAATATAAAATATTATGTACAATAATATTACAGTTTTGAGTTCAAATATGGAACTTGTCTTCGAGAGATGCAAGTACATTGTTCAAAGAGATAAGAATACAACATATTAAAAAACAGAAGGTCTTGCTTCCACGAAGACCAAATGCATGACGTTTGTACTTTTTCCTTATATTTTTTATCTCGCCTCTTTTTAATTTGTATTTTTACCATCTCATTCCTGTTTGAACTTTTATTGTTTGGCATGATTGCCTTTCTTTTAAACATCAAATCAATGGTTTCCATGCTTCACCTCATATCAAACCATTATTTATATTTAACTTTTCCAGAATCTTCACTATCTTTAGGGTCTCTTGGATCCTTCACTTTTTGCTAGTAACTACCTTCGCATTTCAAAACATTTATCGTGCTTGAACATGTGAAAGCACTCGGCAAATGTTGATTTCTCCACCCGTTATGTTTGAGATTGACACAATGCTTCTTATGCTTGCTTGTACCCACCTTCCTATTTCAAATATTTTGCTTTCTGCAAGAATCCGGGTTCGAGTAAACTCCTTAATATGTCAAGCATATGGAACTACCTCATTACTCTTGAATCTCGTTACTGAGTGAATAATCATTGTGCTTAATGATCTCTCAATTTTAGTCATAACTTATTAGGTTAAGATCACATATGACTTGACCTCTAATGTTTATGTATGGAACGATTTTCTTATCTTCTTATAGATAGGACAAATATTTTAACAATGTGCTAAATTATTTCTGAATCTTTGTAGTGAGATCAAGCCAAATCTCACAACAATGTCCATGATTATTCCTCTTTGGTCTTGCACGAGGTAGACTAAATGTTTGACAGTGTCCAAAAACTTCCTCCCCATTGTGGTTAGAAAGGTTATATTCAATATGTATACTAAATTATTTTTCAATATGAGTACCGTTTTATGCTTAATGGGTAGGAAGTTTTTCTTTGTCAGATTCTCTTTAATTGCCAAACTATTGACCACAAGTTCCTGTATTTGTCTGCTAAATGAATTTCCCCCTAATATGCTATCAAATCTCAGTAACAATGTGCCGAATGGTTCCTCAAGATCATTTATAGGTTAAACTATTAGACACTGGTACTGAGAAGTGAAAGCTGCCACTGCAACCCGCTGTAGCAGTCTTTCCTATCAAAATTCTGTTGCCCTTACCATGTACATTTTACAGGATGTAGTGAATCGGTTTGCTTCTAATTTCTGATATCCAGTTCTTAATTTAAAAATCTTCATTGTAGGGTAAAATTATGTACTAAGAATGGCCATTGCAGTGCGCCATCTTTGATTTTCTGTAGTATGTTTGGCATGTAACATAGAAAGTGCATAAAGCTGCCTTTCTCATCTTTTTTGAATATTAGTAACAAATCTTTTCTTTCTATTCTTTGTAGACTCAGAGATATCAGACCAGAAGCGCATTGATGATAAAGATGGTTTAGTTGCATTATCAAAGCAATCAATGCACAAGGTTCCTGCCAATGCATCCCCCAGCCAAAATTTGTTCATCCTACGGCAGTTGTGCACCCCCATGCTGTTATAGGCGAGGTGGTTCAAATGTCCCTTTATTTATGTGATAGTCGAGGTTTTGATATCTTTGCAATGGATTCATTTCTTGTTTGAACCTATAATTATTTCTATTAAATATTTGAATATGAAAAGACATTTCAGCAAGCTAGTTGATTATTAGCAGCATAAATACTATTCATGGTTGTATGTTTTATATTTTAAATGAGTTATCTTTTGCAGAGTTAAACATTCTATCCTTTTTATTTGCTAAAATAAAAACACATTCAATTTATTTTTGATGAAACATAATATGACTGTTAGGACCCTTGAGTTCCAGGGTTCAAGTCCCTAATATGAGTAAAGCTAAAAGATTGTCAACACTTCCAGCCCAGCACAAACTGATAACATCATAGAAATTCCAAAATGTTCGTTAGCAAGCCTCCAAAGATAGAACAGAATACTCAGATTACTATTCTCCCTCAACACATCGGTTGAAGTTGTTGGAACTACCTGGGAGGGCTGTAAGATACTAAACAAAAATCCTGTATATGCTACCAATATTACCAAACTCAAACACAGACATTAGTAGGACTGAAACTGATAATGACAGAAGCCAGGAAGGAAACTAAAGATGGGAGCCCTTAAGCATCATTACACATTCGCTCGACCTTTGTCAGTTGTCAACAATCGTGTTCCATACAGACTTGAGATTTACATGATTGCTTGAACACAGCATCATTTCTATTCCACCGCATCTATTTGTCCACCAATACAATAAATCTCTATAATCACCTTTTGTGTGTTTGTGAGGGACTAGAAAATTCAAACATTAAGAGGCCAATTTTTTTGCAGGGTTTGTAGCGGCCATGTGGTTTCGTCTGGATCAAACTGAGGCTTCACATAAGTGCCTCCAGAGATTTTAATAAAACCAGTAGCAGGCACTTTATAATTGAAAGGTGTATCTGCTAAGGTTTGATCCGCACACACTTTCCCATTTAAGCTAAATTTATCCCTCTTCTGCTTAAGCCAAGCTGGAGTAGATTGGGTTTCCTGGTGATGAGAATTGTCAAAAGCTAAAACTTCTCTATCAATGCTTAGGTATATCCACTCGGTGGCAAGATTTGTTTCAGACACTTACAAAGAACAAATTTCTACCTCTTCTATAGCCTGGGTCATCATGGCCCCCATTTCATGTCTTCCCTTTGCAATCTCAAAACCCAGGTGATTTTACCTTTATTCTCCCAATCTTCCAGTATGAAGCGCTAAACGCTAATGAAATAGGTTTAGTGATTTTTGTGACAAATATCTTTAGCCCATTAGCTAAGCATACTATGTTTCTTGGGCCTAGAATGGGAAGCTTTACCAAACTCCTTTTGACTCCCCTTCACTAGAGAAATGATAAACTAAAAATATCAAGGAAAGCAATTGAGAATAACGACTACAAGAAGAACAAAATGTGATTTAAACCAAGCAGATCAAAGGCATATATAAAATGAGGTCCACAGAATATCATAACAAGGAATTTGAGTCCCTTATCATCTAGTACACTTCACTTTGCCACTAGATGCCAAGAATCCATCTTACAAAATGATGCTTCACACGAACCCCATTTCTGTCCATGGCATGAAGAGTCCAGAGAATGATAACATCATTGTTATCTCATGTGCATTATTGAGGATGAAGGAGATACGAATACTCCAGAGTTGAGGAGCCAAAGTGCAATAATGAAAACTAAGCTTAGGGGGAGCAAAAATAAGCTTCAAAGAGAGGCTGTAAGCAAAAACTAAAACTAAAAGCACGAAAAGAACTTGGCTATCAAAGAGGTGAGCAGAAAGTAGATAAAACATAAACATGTCAAAACGATAATGCCATCCTTTACAAACAATGTAAATGGTCACAAGAAGGGCTTATTTCCAAAGAAGTTAGGGTTGAACTTGATGATGGTTAAGGCTAGAAGCAAAAACACCACCTATTCTGAATCTTGCGGTGAAGGGATGACTTCTCTTCATTCACCATTGTGAAACAACCAGTATATGATTTGATAAAATCCACGGGAGAATGGGCAGGATTGAGTAGGCCTATTTGGGGGACCTAGGGGGATTGCAAGAAACATCTCCTAGAAACTCATGTAGCATCCATGGCCAAAGACCTTCCGATAGTAGAAGAGAGGAAACTGGTAAGATTAGTTTCTGTGATCTCTTGGAATGTGAACAAGGAAGGGTAATTACTCCTCTCGATCGAGGAACATTGGATCTATTGCATCTAGAATGATAGTGAGAGGGTTGAGGTGGTTTAGTAGTACACAAAGAAGAAATGTTGTCTCACTTGTCTCTATTGTATCAATCTACAGTATCCAAGGAGTGTGTAATGTCTCCAGCATCTGTGATGGGATGAAAGAAGGATGTAATCGACCTGTAAGGATCTATGTATGAAAGTGAAAGGCTTATGAAGAAAAAGGGCCAAACATCTCTGATCTAGATAGTTGAAGAAAGAGGATAGAAAGGTTGCCCAAATATTTGTACAATGGTATTTTCTCTGTATCTTATGGTAGATAGGGCACTTGAAGATGAAGTGCTCCTCACTCTCTAGTTCCTAGAGGGAGTAGAGTTGGGAAATTTTGTTACCATGCAAAATATGGTGGTTATTATCAATCAATAACTGGTGGAAGCATACCTTTATTTGGCCAAAGGGTATCCCCAAGTTGTGTGTCCAATGATGCTGGAGGTATCTAGGTTGAATGAAATTGCATCCAGTATCTGTAAAAAAATTCTCAACATAGAAAGCTAGCTCAGGATTGAGCTGCCGTAGTTAGCAATTTCAAGTGATTTGAATGTAATGTCTGCACATATATCCTCCGTGATAGCTCAATTGGTGACCTCTTTTGAGGGAAGAAGGTGAGGATGGAAATCTGAGGAATATCTAGATGCATGAAGAAAATGGATAAAGAGGCTAGTAGATTGAAAGATCAAAGTAGCCTGAAGGAAAAAAATGTTGACGTCCAATGGAATCCAAAGATGCCACCATCGTTAACAAAAACAAAGTACCAAATATGAGTACCAGTTGTAGAAGCTAAATCACTAAAGGATTTGAGTTTATGAATATAGAAAGTAAGCTTAAAAATGTTCTCAAGGAAAAGGGCTGAATGCCAAACTTGGCTTGGACAGTACACTGTGGAACTATTTGTTTGCAATGAATCATATGCTTGAGTTTGGATTCTGTAAATCAAGACCAATTAATATATCCTAATTTCCTCTGACCCATAAATAACTATAGGTCTGATGATTTTAATGAAGAGTGCATCTTGAAGGGATATCCTAGAGATGTTTCCGAAACAACTTGCGCTCCAAAACTGAAAGCCAAGCATATCCCTAGAAGGGACACGATTGTGAGGCCATCTTTAGACTAAAGTCTGGCGTGGTAAATTGAAATTCCAAGTATGCATAAACTGTTCTTTTCTCCACAGGGTCTCTTTTATAGCAAATTGAATGTGGAACTGGAAACAACATCCTTTGATCTGAAGTGGATCGTGAATACACACAGAAGTCAGTTCATTTGATACCCCTATGTACACTTACTACTTTGTATGAATAAGTGACTTGAGATACTCTCACTCACTCCCAAGCCACAACTTAATAGAAAACAGAGGTTGGCTAGAAAACACAAAGGCAAACAAAGAATTAGGTAGGCTCAAGTGTGGTATGGACACCCTAAGGTCCACAGACAAATGGAAACCATTACACTTGATGAGTGCATCTATAGCTGAACTTGTCAAGCATGTTCATCTCCATATGAACTCTTCCTACAAAGAACATTATGAACAAAAGAGTTCGCCCTCAACCGAACTCACCCACATAAGACAAAGCATCGGGCTCCTGTGGATCCAAGGAAGCCAAACACTCAGAGTTTTGTCTTTATGAAGGTTTTTATGGATTGGGTTCTTTTGTTCAGCCCAATTGTCGAGTTTATGTATGAATATACCCCATGTGGGTTATGTAATGTATTGGTACCGACAATTAAACCCCAAACTTATTGGATACGAGAAGCATACAATTGACCTATAACTTGATTCCCTTCTCTCTCTTTCTATCTTAGGTAGAGGTGTACAATAGGCACATAGCTGCAGAAAGGGGGTCTACTTTCCTCACATCTGGCTCTTCAAGACCAATGAGGTTTCCCTGTCAGTTTTTAAGTATTGTATATAAATCAACTCATGATGCTCATAAAATCTAAACTCACGAACAAGATCCACAATGCCCAATTATTTGTCACTAACCAACCAACTAAGACACTTGTGCATTCACTTATTTAGATTACAACTTGAACAAATGAACAATCATAATATTTTAGATCAACCGCAAAATGTGAAGCACTTGTTGATTATGGTGCAAATGTTCATCCCATGTCTTACTGAAAATTAGGATGTCATCAAGGTAGATTATACAACAAATGAAGTTGTGAATGGCTAGATAATGCCATTCATCATCTGCACGAATGTCGTAAGTGCACTAGTTAAGCTGAAGGGCATAACCAACCATTTGAACAAACCTTCCTTGGCTTTGAAGGCTTTTTTCTAGATGTCTGGGGTTAAATGGGAATTTGATGGTACACAGACTTAGGATCGATTTTGGTGAATTTTTTTGTACTATAGAGCTGGTCAAAGGGTCCTCTATCCTGGGAAGAGGGTAGTGATTCTTCACAGAGATCTTGTTGAGAGCTCCATAATCAATGAACAACCTACATGTGCCATCCTTCTTCGCCGCGAGCATAATGGGGCTGCCATAGGGGCATGCGCTGGGCCCGATGTGTCCTTTATCCACAAGTTCATGGATCTGCCACTTGATCTCTTCATTCTCAAGAAATGATCTGTGATATAGAGATGCATTAGGTAGAGGTAATCATGGAATCAAAGTAGTAGTATGCTTTACTGCCCAATGCATAGGAACTTCTTTAGGTGACTAAAATATATCCTTGTATGCTTCCATAATGTTGTTCAATTGTTGTATGTTTGTTGAAGGAAACACGGTATGAGTTTGAGCTGCAAGGATGTTGTTACGTTCAGGTCTTACCATTAAGAGTATCAATTTGTTACCAGAATTGATTAGCTTCTTGCACTTGTTTCTGCTAATCAGTGAAAGCTTAGGAACTACTTTTGGTATGCAGTATCTCAAATCACCAACATTTATGATAATATTTCTAGGATTTGCTTCATAGGTCGCATGTTGATGAAACAAATATGGTTGCTCAAGTAAAACATTGCATGCCTCTATTGGTGCTACATTACAAAGGATTGCATCTTGAAAAGGTTTGATTTTGTACATTAGGTGAGACAATTGAGTGATGTGTTTGTCAAAGCACGCTGAACCATCCAACGACAAGTTCGATCTTTGAACAACTTCAAGAAAAATCAGGTTTTTCTAACTCTCATTGTCAATGATGAAGTGTTTTGGTTGTCCATTTACCCACATTTAAGAGAGGAAAATCTTTCTGCTTCCTCTTAATCTGAATTGGAGGAAGAAGTGATGTATGTGGTTCCTACCATGGCATTAGGTTCAAAATCCATGATTCACTTACCTTTGTCAAGTGCCACAGTCATAGTACCAATTGCTTCAATTTGTGCATGTAGAGATTTCCTAGTGTGACACTCATCATTGGAGTGATTGTTGGAGTTGTGAACTATACACTAGTTGATAGTTTTGGACTGCTTATTTTGATCATTTGACGACATGCTCTTATTCTAAGGATGGCGCGAAGGACCTTTTCCTTGCTTAGGATTCTTCTTTATTCCAGACATGAATTCTTAGACTGTGATCTGTCATGAGACTCAAAATCTTCTTTGTTAAACTTTTTTAGCTTTTACTTCAAATTTGCAAGCAAATGTACATGTGATAGGATGTATGGTCTCAACTTGACTTATGTTTCAAAATGAGATTTTGTTCAGATTCTTGAACATTCGGTCTGGAAACTAAATTGTAAAATGCATTTGTAAATTCTTGAATAGATTGATCACAACATTGGTGCGATTGTGAAAACTTGAGGTATTGGTCATTGTTCTCTATAGGATAACAGGTAGATTTCAATGCTTCTACGAGGCCATTCTAGTTACCCACAATTCTACATCATCATCTTCATTTGCAGTGCAATATTAATCCCACCATTTATTTTCAAATAAAAAAAAATTTCAGAAGAGAAAATGTTCTATTTTCTTTTTTAGAGAATTAATTTACCATCAACCAGTTACCTTGGGCATCTTCTATTTTCCTTTGAAAATAGGGATGTCTAGATTTACTTGTACCTTGTAGAGTGTTCGATTGCCAAAAGTTGAATGGGAAACAAATGTGTCGGAAGGAGCATGAACACGATTGTGAAATTGATCTAAGCAATCTATGATTACCGCTCATTCACATTATACTTCCAAATCTTCTTGTTACCTCTACAAGGCATCCTTTGTTGTTTTCTAAAGCATGTATGAAGTTGACCTCTGGAATTGTTTTGTCCATTTGAGGACTCGAAGGAATGTATGATGAAGGGTCATGAGTTTTATGCCCTAAATTCTTGTAATCAAACTTTGTATGAGCGGGCATACCAACAAAAAAGGATTCAAATAGAGACTTCATTACCACTAAGATATGACATGAATTGTGTGTGCTTTGATACCATTGATCCAGGGGCTAGGAGGGACCCGGTGGATAGACACATTTAATAGATTAAATGTGCCATGGCAGAAGCATTTAATAGATTAAGAGTGCTATGAGACAAGGAGAAACAAATGAAACAATAGACACCATGCTAGAACTGTAAGTTGCAAGATTATACTATGTAATAGTTGTGTACAATGATCCAAGAGGTTGGATGTCTTGTAAAATGTCCAACCACTATTTTACTTCATGTTCTATCTCTGCTTATTCAAAGAATGGAAGAACACACCAATATACAAGTGTGTAAGACGAATGGGCATTTGAATCGTTTGAGAATATCAATTGCTTAGCTGCATGCTTATTCAGATTCCTTGTTTTTTTCATTTTATGGAAACGTTGTTGAACCGCTGCACAGAACAATCTTGACACTGTCTAAGTTGTGTGGCATCAAGGAGTTAGGACTTCGTGGTATGACCACATGTGTTTGGGCTAGTCCCAAAGCTGTTTGGTGAAGATAATACATGGTGTGGGGTACTGTTTTTATGCCATGAGTCGAGTAAAGGCGTAGATCCTCTTGGATTATGAGGCCCATCATCATTTGATTTTCCAACTGAATCATGGTAAAGTTGTTCACCTAGAATATTGTACGGTAGAAGACCAAGTTGTAGACAACTTTACAAAGATCTTGACTGAAGTTAATGTTTTCATGTTTGGAAACATGCTACAACTTTCGAAAGTTGTAATTAGGGGGAGTGACTTTATCGTGACACCTTCATTGCAAGAATTAGCGCTTCTTAATCTCTTTTCCCCATAGGAAAATATTATGGGGGAATGTTGGTAATAATATTATTTTTATTAGTATGAGTAGTTGTCATATGACTTGCTATGTGATACTACATGGTTTGCATACTTGGACTTGGCAGACCAAATTTTTCTGACTTGGCAACTTAAAAACACTTAAATTTGTTTAAAAACTTAAATTTTCCGACTCGAGAAAGCTTGACAAATCTCGACAAAAACTCATCTAGGAAAGATGTTCAAGTTAAAACTATAAAATCGCCCAATGAAAAATTCTGTGGTTACTCGACATACTTGGCATGTAGTTGAACTAGAATGTGATACCTTATTATTCTTAGTTATTTTTCATTTTTTTCCTATTTGAGGAATCTTCCACATACTTATGCATGCTTTAACATGTGTCGCTTGAGATTTGGTCAAATTGTCTTTGTTTACCTTGAAAAATTCCTTTGTTCTTCCCAAGCCAAGATTTCCACCAAATGAATGTCGGACTATACAAGCCAAGATAGAGGATAGGGGAAGAAAAAGGGGCTTCTTGAAATATGCAATTAATGAACCTAATTACATAATTTTTCAAAGCAAAAAGGTCAAATATCCTATAGAGTTCCGTTGAAAGGTCAAATATCCCATAGATTTCTGATGAAAGGTCAAATATCCCATAGAGTTCCAACAAAAGGTCGAGTTAGCATAAGGCAGGATCTAGCTTCCTCCTCTAAGTAGCAAAGAGTACACTTAGAGGTGCCATAAAAGCCCCTTTTCCTTAGGTTATCATTAGACAACAACATATTGAGGGTGGAAAGCCAAAGGATCACATTAACCTTTTACTATCCCTTCGGGTTCCTCACTTTTCTCCAATTTTCCTTTTGGATTGGAGCATTGATTATTCAAGCAAGACTTTGTAACCTATTGGCACAAAGCAAGCCCTTGAACGCTTCCATCCCCAAACAAGTTGATCTTCAGCCAAACTAATGGTTCGGCATCTTTCCTGCAATATCATATAGAGCATATACTTGATATCTTGATTAATGTTGTCAGGCCATAGATCAAGAGACTTCTACGATTTCGTGGTCATTCCTTTTGCTTGGTTAGAGCCAAGAAAATTTCCAACAATCGTTTCATTGGTCCAAGCCTTCCTTGATCACTACTAGTTTCAAAACCTGCTCAACAAGAGATGGATTGTAGTCCTAAGAGTCTGCTGAGAAAAATATCTCTTGCCATTATGAAGGGCAAAGATGCCAGATTCAATAAGACCATTTCCTGATTTGATGCTTCTTCAAATAGGTGATACATCACCTACAACAAGAACTTTGGCGATCGCTTGCTCTTGAAAATATGCTTAATAGTTACTGGTTACCAAACCTATAGATTCTAAAGTTTTTACACCAATGTGGAAACAAATTAGTAAGCAACTGACTTTCTCAATCCAAGACCTCTCATGGAATTTGGGAGACAAACTTAGTCCCATCCCACAAGGAGCTGGTTATGAACGTCCTATTTAGGAAGGGAAGCAATCTGGTAGCAATTTTGAATTCTTCATTTATCTGCTGCCCTGAACTTACAATGTATTTGTCAATGTGCTCTCTTAAAGAAACAACTTTAGAAAATTTGTCTTCCCCTTGTAGTTCAGTATCTCCCACAATTTGTAAATAGGTCAGCTTCTCATCCATGTTCACAGCCTTCAATCTTCAAATGACCCCAACAGATTCATCCTAACTCAGATACCTTCCTAGATCTTCAACCAACCTCAAAAACAAATACTGGGAGAGGGTCCTCCTACATGCGGTCTCTCTGGAAAATATTAGAACCATCTAAAAGCACGAAGAGAGCTGTAGCAAACTAGTCACCTAGTCCGACCATTTATTACTAAAGCCAAAGTACATTATTTTCATAAGAAAAGTCCAATCAATCTTAACTTAAGTTTATTTTGTATCTAATTTTATGTATATACTTTGGTTGTGTAGGTTTGCACGGAAGGAATCGGCTTTTGAGCAATGATAACACCATTGAAAATATGACAACCTTTAAGAAATCCTTTTGCTTTGAATCTTGTCAAGGCCATGAAGCTTCCCTGCTATCAACTTCGTGATAGTCATATAAATTCTATTAGCAAAGTTCTTTAGCTTACGGGATTTTGATTTCTATAGGGTAAGGACTAAAATGTGTTGTTCAAAGCCTGAACCATTTGCCTAGAGGAGCAAGGTAAAAGGTTTTAGAATTTGTGGAAGAATTTAATTGGATATTCATCTGACCCAGAGGTTTTTTCCCTCTTTTCACACTAAACACAACCTTTTCTAGCTCATCAAGGTAAATTGGTTCTAGGAGAGACACATTGTTAGGTTGAGAAACCAAAGAAAGCAGACAACAGTTTTTTTAAAAATAAAAATATCTTGGAAAGGTTTTGTACTAAGAACATGGAAACAAAACATACGGAAAATATCTTGTTGCTTCAGGTTGAACCTGTTATGTAGTCTCCAAGACGACACCATCTTGAGATTGAAGGGAGATGATAAAATTAGTGCTTCACCTGCCCATGGCAGATCTATGAATGGAGTATTGCAATTTTAGACCTCTGTTTCAACATGATGTTTTCCATGTATTCAAGTTCGTCCAGTTTATTCTGCAGCTGATTTTCTTTTCCTCGGAGCTTTCTGTAGCTAACAAGATCTGAACTAGGCCTCTATTTGACCAAGACATTCTTTAGTTTTTCTGATCTAAGATTGAATACTTCCAAAATGGGAAAGTTCTGGCTTGAAGTTGGGATTTTATGTGTTTTAGCTTCTCATACATATGATGCTGGGCCATACCATATGCTGGAGTACCCTCCACCCACCACTGCTCCATGAAGGGCTGTACGGATTTCTCTTAACCACCATAGTTCAATCTGAAGAGAGCGTTTCTTTGTCTGTTGGAGAAAAGAAATTTGCGACAAATTGGTCATTTCTCTGAACTGGCTCCATTCTAAAAGTGAGATTTCAGCAACCCAGCATTGTAGAATCTAATCTTCATTGACCAAATCTATTCAGATGCTCGAAAATATGGGCCGCTCCAGATCTTCTAATTTTCCAGGTAGACATCCTCTCCTCAGGGAGGATATCCAGCGACTGCTGTTTTTCAATATTGTCCTATTGGAGGTAGCTAGTCTGACCCAAACACCTGGAGCCACCTCTAGTTGCATCTAGATTCAGAATAGCATGAAAATCACTGGAAAGAATCCACGGTGCATCATTCATCAAAGTTCTAATGTGGGCAATAGCTTCTCTCTTTGAAACATTCTCCTTTATTTTAGAAGGGCAGTAAATATTCGCAACCATGATCCACTTAGTTGATGCAAATAGAATTAGACAGAAAATTCACTAATGTTCCAAACGATGCAAAGGTGTCTTGATTGATCACTCACACAAATGATCAAGACTGCCAAGATCTCCATTTTTCTACGAGAGAGTCTGCATCTCCTCAGCCTTCAATTTTGTTTCTTGAAAAAGGGCTATAATGGGATTATCAATCCTAAAAAGCATCTTAGCACTATCTTGGTAGGGTTCACTGCCTAGATCCCTTACATTCCTTGAAATGATTCTCATTTTCAAGATGGGTTAAATGTGAAACTTAATGGTTCTCACAAACTCAAATTCCATAACATGTTTGCTTGTTAATTTCACTTTTTCCTGGTCTGATTTTCTTCCCACTTTCACATTAGTCTTAAGATTAGGTATCTTGATAGTAGTTTGTTTAATGCATAGAAGAGTAGTGCTTGATTATTTTATCGCTTATGCTTTAGGGGCTTCCATAAGACCATGGCCAGAGGGCTTTTCCTTCCATTTCCAAACCAACTCATGCAAAGTAAAGGCTATTATAGTCTAGACTCTATAGATCTATGCTGGAAATTCTCCTTATGATTGTATACCTGAATAGAAAAGCTGGAGGAGGGTTAATGAAAGAATCGCAACCAAAAAGAGTTCACCTTGTTTTAGTTCGGGATGGATCAAGTGCCATAGCAGAAATCTCGTCAGTGGTGACCATTAAATTCCATGCTTGTGTTGTAAGGGATCATTATTGCAAACCCTGAAATTGCCATGAGAGAACCATAGCAGAACTGATTCTCCTTCAGACTTGTAGTGGTCATGCGCTGCAGAGAAAGGGACCTGGAATATGTTTGCAGCCATATCTTTGCATTTGTAGAACTGCCTGAAACTTTCACCCAAACTTGCAGACAACACTGTCATTCTTGAAAGCCCTCATTTCAAAATCTGCAGGTGTTTGTCTGATTGTCAGAGGTTGTAGATCAACCCATGGTGTTGACAGAAGCTGAACTTGCCTCAATGTTTTAGTCATCATTTTTGTCATGGTTGGTAGACTTTGCCGTCATTTTTTTGTAAAGAGACAGTTCAAAGGTTGCAGATTAAGATGGTCGTTGTGGAGCGCCTCTTGCATTGGTCTATCTGCAGTGTTTGAAATTTTTGAAAAGCATAGTAAATCTCATTCTGCAGTCTGATTTTTTCATTTTCTTTCAAAGTAAGATCATGGCTCATAATTTTCTTGCTGCTGTTTGCAGAATACCCTGCGGCTTCAAAGATCAGGCCATTTATTTTAGAAACCACAATATCCCCAAAGTCCAGATTTTGTCATTTGATTATGTTATGTTGTGCAGAGTCTGTAGACTATAAATTATAAGCACTTTACAATGTGGAACATAGTCGAACGAACACAATGATCACATGCAGAAGAAATACAAACGTCACTCGAACATCCCTTTTAGGATATCACTTAAAACTCACAAATTTATAAAAATCTGTAGATTGTAATTCTGATTTTTCAGGACAACAAGGTACAAAAATAAAAAAAATTATATCTTTGAAAATACTCACTTCCAACAATACCCAGAAGCTTCAAAGGAAGTGGAAAAATATGGAGAACAATGCACAATAGAGAAATAATTTTTATTGCAAAGATCTGATTTTATTTAATTTATTTTAGGGTAGAAAATGAGAGAAAAATACAGCTGACCATAATTTCCAGAATAACAATGGAAAAATGATGGAAATGAATTCTAGGGCATCTTCATGATGATAACAATCTCCAGCTCTGAAATCTTGAATCAGACCACAGAAACCCCTCCAAAACTGCTCCTCAAATATGGAACTAAGTAGATAAAACCCTAGAAAATAGTTGTTCCAAATCTGAACTGAAACCCTTGATGAAGAATGGCTGTCCTCTTTCTCTGAATCTGAATTTCTGATTACTCTCTAGATCTGATCCAAAAATCTGAATAAAGCTCCAAAATAGCAAGCTAGGGATGGATCTTTCACCACCGAAGAATGCTCTGCTAGCTAGGGATGGATCTCTCACCACCGAAGCTAGGGTTCCTGTGGGATCTTACTCCACAAGCAAAAAGTATGCAACCAACAATGGCTTCAATATCATAAAAGAGTGAGTGTATGAATGAATGAATAACTCTCCTCAAGAACTCCTTTTATAACTTCACCATGCAACAAGAGGCCCAAAAAAGACCCCAATTGACCCCCTTGGGAAAACCACATAAATATAATATGATTTAAGTTACCTTTCCCCCTCCCCCATGTGCCAAAAGTAACTTAGGTGACCCCCAATGAAGAATTAGAATAATAAGTGCCATATAGTCACCCAACGACAAAATATAACAATTATTACCACCAAGTCGCCCAATTTAATGTCAACGACAAAATATAAGATAAAACAAGGTGGTAATCAGACATACATAGCCAATAGCCTCCAACATCATTAGCCCCTTGGGTATGACCAAGGCTAAGATGAATGAAAAGCCTCTAGACCATTTGCTCGGAATTGGGGATGTTACGGTATCTGATGACACATCTAATGTCAAATGGTCTAGTATTGGGTAAGGGGGAGAGAAAGAAGGACAATATATAACCCACAGTCAAGCCTCTATTTCACCATGGCATCAAACTATTGGGTTTACAAATGGGACAAAAGGTATTTATCAAAACCCAACCCTTTTTGTTAAATTTTGTAGTCATCCTATTAAAAACAGAGGCCTATGATGCACTATTGGGTTGGGGTTGGTTGATAGCAGCCAAAGCCGACCATAACTAGAAAATGAATTCGATCTCCATTGATAACAAAGGTTGGAATTATATCATAGATATGAATAATAAGGCAATTAACAAGGATGTTGAAATATCCCCAACTAGGAGATATTGTCCCAAACTTGCAAAATTCCTGACTTTTAACTTGTAGGCATTTTGTCAAACAATTTGTATGCAATGTTTAGAACAACTATGATAATGATCATAAATCCATCACATAATCATGAAAATATTCAAAGATTGCTTATTGTCATTTTGTCAAACAATCGGCAATCTTTCCATTGAGCTAGAAATGTCATTGACACTCTCATAAGTAGTTTGAAAACAAGGAATAAGGCAAAAATATTTTAACAAACATTTACCATACATCTAGCTGAAGCAAGCATTCTAATATATAGTGTTCAGATTAATAATTTTTGACCTCTTAACTGATATAGCTGCTGTTGGTAATATATTTCTGAGTGTAGTGATCTACGGTACAAGGAAATGGATCAATATTTTGGATCAAACGTACTATGCTAACAATCGATTGTTCATGACCCTTTATAACCTCGAACTCCTTCCAAAGATCATTGTGCACTCAATAATCATCAACAACTTGTGATGTGGCAGCCAACTATGGCGTCAACCTTCAGGGCCCACTCTATGACAAAATACCCCTGTGATATTTTCCCAATCTGTATGGCCAGTACCAGAATAATCACCAATATGTTGAAAATAATCCTCGGTACCTGTGAATGCAACTACTAGGGATTGAGGATAAATCCTCTCACCGAAATAACCCTTCTAGCTAGGGTCCAAAGTCTCCTTTGACCTTTGAAACTAAGGATCCCGAGGATTTCATTTCTTAAGCAAGAGAAATGAACACGCACGCTCACCAAACTTTTTCCAGAGAAAATAACAATTGAACATAACCCCCATTTTGATCTTCAAATCATCCTTATAACTCCTTTGAAACCCTAATTCTCCACTTTTTCCAACACCACGCTATAAAATTATAATTAATATTTCACTTTAGTCGTAAGCCATGACTTAAAGCACCTCAAAGTGAAATTATAATATAAAGTGCATTAAAAAAACTTCTCAACGTTAATGCATATAAGGGTCCAAATATTCCCTTTACATCTCCCATGCCCTAGTTCCCAAGGGAATAAACAAGGAAAAGGGTGGAATAGGACAACTAGGCCTCGATTATTTGGAATGCGACATTACGATGCAACCCGATCGCCTTATCAGATCAGATTTTGAAGAAGGATGCTCGATAGATGGGGCGAGGTATGATGTATCCAAATGATTGGACGGGACTTGGAATTACAATTATCCTCCAAAGATGAGACAACCTCAATGTTTAGTTCCACTTTGGCGAGGAAAGATATGAAGTGTTCGGTTTGATTGCGATAACGTCAAGATTATGGAGGGTGAAGAAGGCAAAGGCTTTCAACAAGATGATTGGAAGAAGATATTGATGATGCCAATTTCTTTCGAATCATCGATGTCATATCGACTTACCCACACGAGTTCACAAAATGCAATGTTAGGGATGCAAAGTTCGATGATAAGTTGGCCCACTAGTTTGAATGTGTAGCCCACATGAAAGATAAAAGTATAATAGAAGGTGAATTACAACCTCCTTAAGTACGACCTATTTTAGAAATATAGTTGGATACAAATTTGGTCGCCACTGGATGAACACTTCATATCTTGGCTAGTTCGTTCTAGCACATTGGTGATCGAGGCTATGTTGAGGTGGTTGGATATGAATATGCTTACTTTGTATATACAAAGGGTCATGGCACGTTGGCTAATTGAGGCTATGTCAGGGGAAAAGGAAGTGTTTCCATGCTCAATAATTACATTTGCACGAATTATAAATTGAGGTCACTTTGTAGTTAAAAAAATGGAGGAAGCATAGGTATGACAAATATTTGAACGTGTAGCTCACATGTGTTAAAAAATGCAAAGTTCGATGATAAGTTGGACCACTAGTTTGAATGTGTAGCCCACATGAAAGATAAAAGCATAATAGAAGGTGAATTACTGACCTCCTCAAGCACGACCTATTTTTGAAGTGTAGTTGTATACAAATTTGGTCGCCTGGATGAATAGAGAGTCATGGCACATTGGCTGATCAAGGCTATGTCGAGGTGGTTCGATATGAAAATTCTTGCTCGTATATACAAAGGGTTATGGCACGTAGGTTAACTAAGGTTATGTTAGAGAAAAGGAAGTGTTTTTGCGACCAATAACTATAATGCATGAATTATAAATTGAGGGCTCTTATGCTAAAAAAATGGAGGAAGCATAGGTATGAAAAATATTTAATGCACACAAATTTTGAGCGTGGGCCACTTACATTAAAAAATATTGGTCGATGATAAGAAAAGCAAAAATAATTAAAATACATAATTGGGCGAGCGACTAATGAATTCGGAGGTGCGCAATGTAAATGTACTGATGAACTAGTTGAATGTTAAATATATATGGACTTTGACCACAACACGCAAATGTGATCGAATTTGAAGTAGAGGCATAAGTCTCATGAGTTCAATTTACACATCGAGCAAATTAAAAATTATCACATTTGACATAAAGGTGGTGGAGACATTAAAAGTTAATGTGGACATAAGACAATACAAAATATAAGTGGTAATATTTAAAGTGAAAACCATATACCAAGTAATAGAATTGTACCCACCATACGCTCCATGCCTCCATACGCCAAAATTATGCCATGCCTAAATCTTTCGGCACACAACACGCTTACCTCTACTCCTTTTCTCACGTGGCATGGAAAATAAAATCTCACGAGTGTCATACGGTACTATAGCACACATCCTTTTTACAAGTCCTCTAGGTGACAAGTTGAACACTTCCAGTGGCGGTTACTAACGCTTAACCGACACATTGTTTGCTCCTACCTCCACATTATCATACTCTCCTATTTTGCCCCTGTACGTCATTCTCTACATACAAGCCATCTACCCTTGCTCCATCCGATCGGGCATACGACCCTCGACACCATTTGATAGTCGGTACTCCCTCACATAGTACATCTAGGCAAAAATCAAACTCGACGTCTAGTCATGTGCAATGTAAGCCCAACTTGATTATAGTTTGAACACTATGGTTACTCCTTGTATGCCTTGTGCTTGAGCTACAAATCTTTTGTATGCTCGGGTTGGTTTTTCATTTTTCGTGCAACCTTTTTCTTTTGCACTATACATCCCTTGCATGTACTAAACATTAATTCTTTGCCACCGTACGTCCCATGTTTGAACTTTGTTGCTTATGCCTTCATTGCAACCGTACACTTCAACTATCAAAATCCATATTTTTCTTGTTGACAACCAATATATATATATGTGTGTGTGTATAAACACGTGTACACATATTTATATATATGCATACAATATGTATATACATGTCTATATACACACATGGAGTCATGACTAAAACAATGCAGCATTTTGTCCTAGTATTCTAGCATGGTCAGGTATATGGAAGTTTAAGAAGTTGCATCCTCTATATCAATAGTAACTTCACCACGATTGTTTTCCATCTTCCCTCTTCACTCTCAACTTTATCATGCTGTATTTGGGTTGTGACGGAAGGGACTGCCTAGTGTTATGTGTGGGAGGCGAAGGGATAATGTAGGCTGTCATATTAGTATTGTCATTGTTATCAAAGTCTTATTAATTATATTTTTGTGTAACTGATATTGTTATATTGTTAATGATAGTATTGTTGGATTTATCAATGTTTGGTTGTTGATGGTTGTGTTTAACCGACAACTACTATCGAGTCTTGTCCTGTAAATAGAATGATGTATGTCGGGGTAAAGGGTACAAAGTACCGGGTCCTCCCTATACCAAACAACTTGTATTGAGTGCTACTTATGAATAGAGTACTAATTACTCATATTTTTTGTGCTATATTGTGGTATTCATTTACTATCTTGTAATTGGTATACCTTGATAGTGTAGTATTGTTAATAAACATCGACCACTTTTCTTTTGAGTGGTAGTACTTATTGTAATGAAGACATTCACTATGTTAGAGTTTGCTAGCATTTACGTGTGAGACATAGTATTTGGGGGAGGAGTTTTTCTAATGCTGCTTGTTGTTCGAATAAGCATGAGTGCTTAAATAAAATTGAGCCCCTTATGAGAAAAGAACTATCCAAGCTTATAGAAGCCAAAATCATCTTTCCTATTAAGTATTCCTCTTGGGTGGAAAACTTAGTCCTGTTAGGAAGAAGAATGGGGAAATTAGGTTGTGTGTGGATTTTAGGGACTTGAATAGAGCCTCCCTCAAGGATCACTATCCTTTACCCTCTATGGACCAAATTTTGCAAACAATAGCAGGGGTTGAAAGGTTCTCTCTCTTGGATGGTTATTCTAGTTATAATCAAATCGAGTCAAAGAAGGAGATTAGTACAAGACAACTTTTCAAAGGGCCATGGATATTGCATTGAGGGCTTCATAAATATATATTTTTGATTTACTTGGATGATATCATAGTTTTCTCAAGGGGTGAAGATCACATGAAACATCTTGAGAAAGTATTTGAAAGGTGTAGAGAGTTTGGAGTGTCACTCAATCCAAAGAAATGCATCTTCTCTGTACCTCAAAGAAAACTCTTGGGCCACTTGGTCTCGAAAAAAAAGGTATTCTTTATAGACCCGGAGAAGATCTCGGCCATTCTTTCTCCTTCATTACCATCTCATAAGAAGGCATTACAGTCTTTTCTTGGCAAGATCAATTTTGTTAGGAAGTTCATTCCTAACTTTGCAGGACTAGTCAAGCATATCACCTTGATGCTTAAGAAAGATGTCGCTTTCAAATGGACCATGGAAAGGATAACTTTATTAAGATCAAGGAAACAATTGCTCAAGCACCCACTCTCATCAACCCCGATTATACAAAGGACTTCATCCTCTATGCTTATGGAGCTAGAACTAGTGGTGCTGTTGTGTTAACCTAGCAAAATGATGAAGGTATAGAACAACCAATTGCTTTCTTCAGTTAGACATTGAAAGATTGTGAGCTGAAGTACAACCAAATGGAGGAACAAGTGTTTTCCATCATGAGAGCTCTAAAAAAATTGAAGTATATGCTCGCAAACAACTACATCAAGGTGTTAGTCTCCCACCCTAGTGTGAGAGATTTCATCATGTGAGCTGAAATCAGCGAGAAGAGGGCTGGATGGGTGGCGAAAATTATGGAGTATGACGTAACTATCAAAGCCACAAAACTGGTCAGAGTTAGAGGATTGTGTGAACAACTTGCTATAGATGCTGGAAATGATGATCAATAGGATTCCTATATCTTAGAAAATAAAGAAGAGACAGGTGAACCTTATACCAACAATTGGACAACTAACATGGCCAGGTTCTTATCCATTGGAGAGTATCCTTTTGGTTTGAATAAAACCAAGAGGCGTCATTTTAGGCTGCAATCCATTCCTTATGCATGGGTAGGCATTGTCCTTTTAGAAAGAATTTGGATGGAGTGCTTTTGAGATGTATTGAAGGAGAACAAGTGAACAAGGTTCTTGCAGAATTCCATAATGGCTTCTCGGCGGTCATTTCTCCCAAGAGCTACAACTATGAAAATCTTGAGAGCAGGATACTTTTGGCCCACATTGTTTGTGGATCCACATAAATGGGTCAGAAAATGCAAAGAATGTGCCCTCTTTACTGGCAAAAAGAAGTTTGCAGCCCTTCCACTCAATCCGATTTAAGTGGATCAACCTTTTTCTCAATGGGGTCTTGACTTCATTGGTATGGTGATTCCTTCATCTAATGTGGGTCACAAATGGGTCCTAACAGCGATTGATTACTTCGATTGATGGACAGAGGTTGTGGCACTCAAAGAAGCAATTGAATCAACCATCTTAGATTTCTTGGAAGATATTGTAACAAGGTTTAAAGTTCCCCAAACTATAATTTCTAATAATGCCAAGGCTGTCTTGGGTTTCAAAATATCGAAGTGGGCTCGTAAACATGGTGTCTATCTCGAAGACTTTCTCAATTATTGCCCTTTAGGTAATGGCCTTGCCAAGTCCACAATAAGAACTTGATCAAGAATAATGAAAAGGACAATGGAGATGAACCAGAGGCAATGGCATACAAGAATCAAGAATGCTCTTTGGGATGACAAAATTACACCCAAGAGAGCAATAAGTAATTCATCTTTTGTTTTGGTATATGGTAAAGAGGCCAGACTTCCATTATCTCTTGAATTGCCTTCATTAGAACTAGCCCATCAATTGGAATTGGAAGGTGAAGATGAAAGAACAATTAGGATGGCGGAGTTGGTCGAGCTTGAGGAATTGAGGCGGTCCTCCATAATCAGTTTAGAAGAACACCAAAGGCTAACCAAGAAGTGGTTTGACAAGAAGGCCAAAGTGCGAGGCCTTTAGAGAGGAGGACCTAGTCTTGAAGTGGGATGCGAGACAGAGCGAGCCGAGGCGACACTCCAAATTTGATGCACTTTGGAGTGGGCCATACATTATCACAACTTGTAAGCAAGCCAATTCATTTGAGTTGTCAAAACTCAATGGGGAGGCACTTCAAATCCCAGTCAATAGGATCTATCACAAACCTTCTTATTGAGTGGGTTTGGTTCCATCTTGTAAATAGTAGTTGTTTTGTGTTTCCTTTTTGTCATGATTGTTTTCTTGGTGGAGGGTCCCTTGAGTTGTTTCTTGTTTTGTGATCGTTGATTGAGATGCCTTCCCTCAATCCTCTTTTGTGGCGATCTTTCTTGAATAAGTGCTGCGTTGCACAAGTTGTTGGTCCCATTTGCGGTTTCCTCAAGTTGAGAGGCCATCGAAGAGATTGAATCGTGGTGAAGAACGAGAGAATCCCGGACGAGGAGATAGTGTACCACGAGAACAAGAGCAACACCGCTGCTCAAAGCAGAAAGTTTTGGGCAATATGCAAGTTCAACGTTTTAAGCGGAGTTCAAAACGAACTTTCAAAGGCTTTCACGATCAATTCTCAAGTTATGTATTGGCTCCATGCCCAATGGATATGCCGAGCTACTAATCGGTTCATTTAGCGAGGCATATGTCCCCTGAAAGTCACCAAAGCTGTTGTTAAATAAGCACTCATGCTTATTCGAACAACTTATTTCAAATTCTAGACTTAAGCAATTTCAAAAGTAAGGCCACGCAGACAGTATGGCACGTTGTGGGGAAAGAAATTAGAAAATTCGCGAGACAAAGGAGAAGTCGTGGAAGTATAAGCCACGGAAAGAACAAGTAAATCCATGCAATACCGCGATGCGGAAGGAAATAAGTAGATTGCGGAAGGAGTAAACAAAGGCATGAAAATGATAAAAGAGTCCATGGGGAAGTAGAAAACTGCGCAAGTTGAAAGGCCGCAAGATAAAGTGAAACAAGAAAATCCGCAGATAAAGTGAGCCCACAAAATAAAGGCTCCGTGGTATAAAGTAAGAGCCGACAAACAAGGAACTCTGCTGGAGCAGATGTGAGTCGCGAAACAAGGAGGCGAAAGGCTGTGGGATGCAAATCAAAGCCACGGGAAGGAAAGGGCCATGAGCAAAGCCATGGATCATTTAAAATCTGCCCAAAGGTCTTTGGGAAAGACCATGAAAGGTAAATACAAAGCCGCATATCATTTAAAATCTGCCCAAAGGTGTTGTGAAAGACCATGAAAGGTAAATACAAAATCGTGGGTCATGTAGGTTTCGCTAAGTAATTCTCTAAGTGCGTAAGGTGAGTACTGAGGTTGCGAGATCATCTAAAGGCTGTGAAGTGGAGGAAAGCCACTCCCAACTCGGTCTCGAATGACCAACCACCCCAACAACCAATATTGAATTTTGAATGACGCTCCCTCTTTTCTAGACGATCGATAGATTGTGATTCGAGCAATGTCGGACACCCATACTTAGTCCGCATAATTGAATGCCAATTGGTGCTTAGTGGTTGGAAGAGTGTTTGATTTTATTCATTGCTGGGCACAATCGTATTCTCTCTTCTCCCTTCTCCATTTTCTATAAATGTAAGTGCAAAGGCACAAGTAAAGGGTCTTTATTTTGCTAAGTTCTAGAGCTCTGCCCTTTTGAGCGCTAAGCTTTTGCTCGCGGACCTCTGTAACGCGTTTGTGAAGTTTTCACGCGCCTTGGCTCTGTGGAATTGTGAACGACTAAGTTCTTGATATTTTGCAAGTGTGATCTCTTTCTTTTGAATGCATACGTGTTTAATGTGAATATCTCAGTCCTCTTGCAATATTTCAGTCTTGTGATCATTCTACTTGGGATTTTTGTGCGCATTCTTCTAAGACTCCATATGCTAAGCTATATTTGTGTCTCTTAGAGTCAGAACTGAACCCTATTTTAGTTTGATGCATCACCTTTCTTTATTTCAACATTCTCCTTCTAAACCTTGGTCCCTTGGAAAACTTAGGTTAGAACTAGTTAGTAGTAGGTTTTAGTGCTGGTTAGATTAGTTGCAGTGAGCTAGAATAGAAGGAACCAACCTTCTCTGGAGATTGACCTTAAAGGCACCATTTTCCCACACTTTGAAGGTCATTCCATGTTTCACTGAGGTGCTGAGCTCAGCCTCAACAAAGGGTGCAATCTCAAGTGACAACATTGCCCACTAATTTACTTGCATTAGGAGAACTTCGGGAAACAAAACATAAGAGGTTGTTCTTTGAGGAGTGATTCATCATGAAGTTCTTGATATCTATTCTCAAATTTCTCTCTCTATTGTGATCATCAATGCCACATCCTCCTGGTCATCATCTTCATCATTGTCACTGTCATCATTATTGCCCTACCCTCTGTTTTTATTTCTTCTACTGGAAATGTTATTATATTGTTTTCTCCCTCAGACATCCCCCATAAGCATGACCACCTTTTTCCTAGTTGGAGTTGGAGGTATCCTTCCCTCACTTCTTTTTCTTTGATGGAACACTTCTTTCTATAAATCAGCTTCCTCTACCCTTTCTTGGGATTCCACAACACTATCCAATTAAAGGTTTGAGGCTTTCACAGTCCATAATGTTAGATAATGCTTTTGGAGACAATTGTGCAATTTTTTTTTGATTTGAACACTACCCAAGCTTTCTTAGGATCATAGTTGGACAAATTTTGATACAAATGTTCCACCACCTAACATTTTTGGTCATCATTCACTTCTAATTCCTTCTTGTGACTACTGATCGGGGATGATTGTATTTTCCTTCGCTTCCTTCTTCAAACAAATGGTGATTGATGGTTGTTTGTATCTATGCGCATTCTCCTTACTTTCCTTATTGACTTTTTGATGACCATTGGTTGGCAATGACTTGCATAGGCTGCCAGTCAGCGGCACCCTCTTTCAACTTTAAAAGAGATATGGGAATCACAAGAATCCTTATGGTTTGGTTGGGATGTTGTTAGATCTACTTGCTTGCATGCTTGAGAGCTGCAATATTAGCTTATGATTGGCATCTAGACTGCCCAGAAACGGAAAGTACCCCCCGTACCAGGCCTGATACGTACCTGGTACAAGTACTGGTACGGGTTCAGTTCGAGTACGCTGTGGGTACGTACCCACAATTTACCCACATGTTGTTTTTAAGTGCAAAAATAAAATAAAACTAGAGGGCTTTGACTGGAATTGAACCTTGGAAATTTTGTGCGAGATTCAATAGTGCCAATAGGATCCTAAGGGTCAAGAGAGATGAAAAGGACTTCATTTGGTTGACTTACTGTTTGGGGGCTTTCTTGTTGCTCCTCATGGGTCCTTTATTCTTCAGTCAATTTGGAAGGCATGGGAACAAGTGAAGCACTTGGTGGTTGGGCAGCCTATCTTCTCTTCCTTTGACACTAGGTGCCAAGCCTACAAATCGATTTCGTTGAATCTGAAATATAATGACAAGATCCTTGCCTTGACAAGAGGCTGCTCTGCCCTCCTTTGGTTTGAGAAAGGAATTAAAATATTTCATGACTTGTACAGATTTGGGAAGTGGATGGAATGGACAGACCTTAAAGCTTTCTATAAGCTTCCTCAATCTCAGTTCAGAATGTATACAATGCTCAGAAATGCTTTCACAGCTCCCTCTACTGGACTAATTATGGAGGATGAGAATGACTTTTGGGATACTATGAGGTGGCTCAAAGCCCCCTCTCCAAGAGGCTACCTCCAAACAACTCTATGAAAAGATTGCCTTCTCCCCAAACCTTTCCCTGGGCCTTAACAATAAGTGGAATGTTTGTGAGCCCATTAGTAGATGGACTCATAGATTTAATGTTTTGTGGTCTTCTTGTATTCAGTCAAAGAAATCTTTCTTTAGATGGCTTCTAATTCATAATAAGCTTGTTGTTGGCTTCTAATATTTTATAGGTTGCTGAGACTATAAGCTTGTTGTTTTCTTTATATTTTTACTTTTAAAAAATATATTGTACGAACGTACCCACTGCGTACTGTACCCGAGGTTTTAATTTTTTTATTCAGCGCACCGTACCCCATTGCCCGTACCCGTGCGAAACAGTCTAGTACATTACCGATGACATTAAGTATCCATTCTTTTTCAGTGTTCTTGTATTGAAGTTGTTGCTGAGCCCTGGTTTGAGATGACTACCTCAGAGAGCAGTTTGCAGTTGAATGGGTAGAGTTATAACACACAACAAGTTCATTCCCTGCTTTATTGGGATATAACCTACCTTAATTCCCTCAAGGCAATAAACTCATCCTAGAATAATAAGGTTGCTACTAACTAGTAATTTTGATTTGAATTATTTTACAGATTTTCTTGATGGTAAGAATCTAACTATGATCAATTTGCACCAAATCTCTGTGCCTACTTACTAATCCTTTGATTTTTTTCTATTTCAAATCTCCACACCTTGATGCCTTATTTGGTTCTTCATTATGTTTGAGAAGTTGCTTCTTGTTCTATGTTTGTTACTCTTGAACTGTTTTTGGGGACTCCAAAGTTAGAGTGATTCTTCAATATGTCTAACTGGTTTGTTATATCAGATGAAGTGGGATGATACAAAAAAATTTCCCCTTCTTGCATGAAACACAGGAATTCGCCCACGTTGAATATTATATTTTCAAATTTCATGTTCTGAAAATTTCGACATAAATTTGAATGGATGGCTGTAGAAAGCAGTTCTTAGAAATCCTTGGGATCCGTTTCTGCACAATCTTCTCCAAGGATGCTACTCTACCCATAAGCATTATATTTAAATCTGTTGTTTTGCTACTCTAGAAAATTCAAATAATTAGAGAACAACTCATTCCTGATATGCCACTTCATAATACATTAATCGAAAAGAATGCTAATTCTTCAACTCAAATTTAAAAATGTCATGAAGCTTTGCAAATGGTCAAAGTAGATAGAGTTTTTGTTTACTGACAAGGAAATGAGAAACTTGCTATGTATGCTGTAAACATAATTGTCCTGCCTTCGGTTTTCCTATAAAATGTGATGCAGATATTTTGAACTTGCAGGGTGTCACAATTGGTCCATTTTGTACTGTGGGTCAGGCAGTAAATCTTGGAAATCATTGTCAGTTGCATGCCGGAAGTCATATCACTGGAAACACGGAGTTAGGAGAAGGATGTGTGGTACTCGCGTAGGTTATCCAGAGAACCAGCCCATTCTTTTTCATGAAGCTTCCTTAGTAGCATTCCATAAATAGATTTCTAAGATAGTTGTCTACAATTGACCAAAAACAACTATGAAATGCCTTTGAAAATTCTCATTCTCTGTTTTCTTATATTGTTTCTCATAGTAGAGGCACCAGTAATGGTTATTTGCATGATTATATGATTGGATTTCTATGTTGAAATGTTGTCAGGCAGTGGTGCAATTGTTGGCGCCGATCTACCAGGCTGTACGGTAATTGGAAAGAACAATTCTATTGGGTACCACGCGGCGGTCGGAGTGAAATGTCAAGACCTGAAATACATAGTAAGGATTGTAATATTGCCCATGGTGTTTGGTTATAGGTGCATTATAGTATTTATTGCATCATGTAAAATGTAATTCATGATATGGATCTTTACATGCAATTAAGTCATACTCTGGTTGGGGGTTTATTCTGGACAACCTTTCTTACAACAATGTGTGAATAGTGAGCGTATAATCACGTTTTCTTATTCAGATGCTATTTTAATTTTCTGAGTGAGTTGAGTTTGGAGCAGAATAAAAACAACAAGAACATATATTTTGTATCTTCTTTATTTCCTTATGGGGATGCTTTATATGCCTTTTCTGATTTTGGCCCTAATACTTCTATTAGTCAGTTTACCATGTAACATCAGCAACTTAAATGCAATGTCAAACAATATAAACATCTAAATGGAATAAGCCGCTCACATGTAGCTTTCTAAGACTAGCAATGCAAAAGAATCAATATTTGACGAATTTTATGTGAGATTCTAGAGACGAGCTGATGCAGAGATATATTGCTTTTCAATGCATTCAACAAATTAAGAAAGACTCGCAACAACTTACCCAAATGCTTTGCAGTGAGGATCTCACCAGTAGCCTTAAAATGGCTCAAACCTGCTAAAAATGGCCTTATTCACCTTAAAGGTCTCCACCATTCACTTATTCCTTGTTTATACACTTCATGCAATGTCAATTGATCCCTCAAATTGATTCAATCTCACGAAAACTTCATTTTTTCTTACCTTCCTTCATTCCTCCTTCACTAGCCCTCTTTGGTCTTAGCCTCAAATGAAGCAAAACTTTAACTTTTAGTCTTGACTGACCATTTCCAAGCCTTGTACCCTGTTTCACAACTTAAACCAATGTCAAATCAATCACTAACTTGATTCCAAAGAGATCAATACATCACTTTCTTCTATCTTGCCAAATCTGCCTTATTGAGGTCTTAAGAACAATGCTCTTGCATGATTCATGGTTGGAAACTTCTACACATACCTAGAACAAAGTGAAAACTCCTTTAAGTACCCTTTGCCTTCATCATGGTGTGCCTTAAATTTTATAACCTAACTCTTAATCCTCTTCCCTCAATTCCATTTTTTCTCTCCTAGCTCCCAAACCTCCTACTACTAGCCCTGCTTCTAGACCTTTTTGAGCATAACTTCTAATGTTTTGGGTTTCAAAACTAAAGAATGGGTTTTCAGGATACCCATTTAGGCCTTTCAACTCTGTGCAAAGTTTTGATATACCTTCTTTAAGAAAAAGTTCCTCAAAATCCAAATTCTCAGTTTCTATTAGGTCCTTATGACTGTTACCAGACTGGGACAGCAGACTGTCAAGCTATTCTCAAAAATCATCCATAGTAAAACTCTAATTCCTTTAAAATCTGTTAGAAGGCAAGGTCCCAATGTTGGCTAACAAATTTCCGGCCAAAACTCCAAGGTTAAAGGATTCAAACCTTGTATTTAGTATCAAAACCCTAACTGTGCTCTGGGTTAACCCGGTAAGGTGTAAAACCCTATAACTATTCTAAAGCATGTGATCAAGGCTTCTAATTTCGTCCATAGGTCTGTCTAACCCTTCTTCTCAATCCTGAGCTGTCAGTGCTCGTGAAAATATTAAGCAAACTCAAAGATAGGTTATTGTATGTCTAATTCAAACTGTGCATGACAGGGTTTTAACCCTCAAGGTCACAAACCAAACAATTTCATACACTTAACTTCTGTGATAGGTTCTTTTCCTACTCATACTCATATTCAACCCTAACTACTTTTACATGACTCACAATGCCCTTACATGGCCAAGATAGGCATAACATATCCTTTTTAACAGTTTATTGTCTCGTACACAATTCTAGGACTCTTTTCACATGTGTAAACACCTATTACATGCTTGAACCATCAACTCTCTCTCTCTCTCTCTCTCTCTCTCTCTCTTTATCACTTGCAAGGTCTATTCCACTTTTTACATACTTAGAAGTTTAAATTTGAAAATGGAGGGAAAACTACAATTTAAAATTTTGAATGACTTAACCACCTAACATCTCTTCTCATGACCTCAAAACACTCTGACATGCTTAGATTGACCTCCACAACCATGAATAAAGAAACATTTTTATTTTTGAAGTTCTTTTGATGACACCCCTGCATCACGAGCTCTGAAAAATTTCCTCATTATCTTGAACTACAAGTCATGGGTTGTTTGAGAGGAAAAAGGTTTCTTGAAAACCATCTTAAAGCCTGTTGAATATTTGAATTGCAATAATGTATGGAGGAAGGTAGGCGTAACTGGTGAAGTATATATGGAGCTCACATTTGTCAAGATGGTGGAGTATATTGCTTTTGGATCAATGCTGAAAAGAAGTAGAATTAAACATTGAAATATACTCGGGAAATGATGGTACAGATTCTGAATCACACACCTTTTCACATTGCCAACTTAACTCTTCCAATCAGCTAGCCTGACTCTGATCACACACACTAAATAATTTCCTACCATGCAGTGCCTTTTCAATGGTAGTCATCCTGTTCTCAGAAATCTGTTATGGATTTTATTAATAAATGCAAGCCCCTATTATAAGAAACACTATGCCCTCCCATATATACTCATAGGCATGAGCCTAAGGGAATAGCAAGAAGCATATAAAGTATGCAGACCCTTATCAAGTAACAGTCTAAGGTGGAAGCAAATTGGCCCTTTCAAACATGGTTATCCAGGAAAACTTAAAAAGCCTAAGTATGTTCACTAAATTATCTATGGGAAACAGAAATACATTGTAACAATGAATCCCAATACTTGTGTAACATCCATATCCATAGTTTTCAAGATATTGAAACCCATATTTGATTTAGTATGGGTACACTCTTGAATCTTGATCATGCAAGTTTTAGTCGCATCTTTTAAGTTTTCACCCTGTAACTCGAATGGGATTTTTCTGCAAGTGCATTTTCTGAAGACTTTGATATATTGATTGTTGTCTGCATATGTTCTCTCATGACATCTCTGGATACCTGACTCTGCTTGGTCGCAATCTTGAATTTTGAGAGGGGTCAACTCATTAGATGCTTTCCTGCCAAAGAGGGGGCTTTTATCTCATGTTAAGAAAGTGATTTAATAAATTAAATAGCTACTATGCAATCTTCTAGAATGGTTACCTTTGCATGTCCGATCCATGAAGGTACTGTTGCAGATGACTTTTATCTAGTAGGTTGTAAATATTCGGAAAGCACATGGTATAATTTTCTGTCTATGAGGGTGATCCACTAGCTATGCGACATCAAAGAAAGCTGAAACACACTATAGTTTCATTTGAACCATGTGTCCTTGAATCATTAGGTGCTCCCAAAAAAGGAATTAGGCAACTAGTTTTTAGACAAATACTTTTAAGGCTTTATGACTGGACAACAAGTAGTTTTTAGGAATAGGTAGATTTTGTGCAGACATAGGATTAAAGATTTAATTCACAGCAGGTTTTGGTTATAAGAAACATCTTCTAGATGCCGAAGGAAATGATACTTATGTGAGTGGGAGAAGAGAGGTGGAAGAATGATGTATATTTGTTTTCAAGAGAAGCTTTGTTTTCGGGAAGAAGTATTTTGTATGTGTTTGAAATTCAGACAATGTTAATTCAATTCAACAATCACTGACACTGTATTTGTTTTATGCTCTTGGTAAGAAAAACGAGAAATTATATCAATAATAGGAAAATATTTAGAAACTCTTAACTAGATACCAGAAGGCCATCAAAAATTTAGTCAGTACATACTTTTTTATTATTTAAAAAAAAGGCAGAATAGGCAACTTACGCTATCATAATTATTACTACCAGGACATGTCAGACAGCTGTAATCTATCATCTCTTTGCATTTACAATTCTCCAACTGATCGAAGAGTCCCTTGGGATTGAACGGGTGCTCATACAAACATAGTCCATCTAGCTAAATACAACAAGAAATAGTATTTGAGAAGAAACTAGAAACCAGAGCCATGCCCATGAAGAGACAGACATGCACACTGCATACCACCAAAGAAAGCCCGGGTTTCTCACATTCCCTGCCTGCTTGCCTAAGCTACTGTCTCAACTGCCATGCAGGTCTGGTGTGCACTGTAACTTCACAGCGACTAACTTCACTTAGGAAGTACCTTTGAAGTGTGATATTACTTTGAACATTCTTATCCATAATCAGACCGCAACTTCATGAAACTCGTATCAATGGATTGATCCTTTAGGCATAGTATTGTTTCCCAACAAAAAAATTTGAACATATTGGTTGTAAGCTTTTAGTTCTGATCCATCTCATTCACCTGCTCCTTTAGCTCAACAAGCTTCATGCGATCCATTTATTTGGGCTGTCAGTATCTGCTCACATTTTCACATGGATTGTAATATCATATACTCTTTCTTATTTCTTGGTGAGCCTATGTCAATTGGATTCAATTGTGTAGATGATAAAACACATTCCTTTTCAGATGATAAGGAGCTCTTTAAAACAGTTTTGCAGATTCCAGCATGCACCATAAGTTGTCTTTAAATATAATTTCCATTAATATAAATTTGACTGTACAAGTATTGTACACTCTTCACTACTGCAAAGGGGTTACATAGTCGAGGTGATCACTTGGAGCCCATATTCTCTAACCATATTATATAGTAATTTACAATATTTATACGATCCTATGGGAGATGATTGTCGTGGCCTGCCAACTCCTGCGCATCAGTTACAAAGAAGTCTTGAAATGACTTCTTGGAAGAAGTGCCAAATGTTAGCACAATCTTGTTCTCCTTCATTCTTTTTTTTTTTGGTACTGAGGATTTCTGTGGTGCAAGCAAGTCTTTGGTGCCGAGTTTTGGTGAAGCCGACCTTTAGCATCAGCTCCTTTTATGGACATATGTGGGTCTTGGTGCTGCACAGTCGACTTTCTTTTCCATAGGCTACAACATCAACAGCTAGTTTGGTGTGTATACTGGCTTTGGCACGAGGTTCCATTTCTGACAATTCCATTAGATGAATTTGGTGTAACTTCAAACATTTTAGCACAAACTTATCTCTTGTACCAATGTTTGGTGTGCTAATGTTTGGGAACTCTGATTTTTTTAGTACTTTGAATTTGAGCAAGTTGATACTTCATGGATTATGCTTTTCCCCTTAAGCTGCTCTTGATCCCCATTCTGCTTGACTAATGATAAGGATTTGATGCTTTAAATTCTTATTTAACATGTAACTTTTTCATATGCTTTACTTTTTTGTTAACATGAAACTTTTGCACCATTTAGATTACTTACCTGCATCATTCTACTTGGCCACTGATAAGAGTTTGATACTTTAATTTTTCGGTAAGATTCAGAAGCTTTTGCACCACCTACAATGATATGTACTAACCTGCCACATTAAGTTGCCCATCCTTCCACCTTATCTGGTACGGTCATTTTGTTTTTGTAGTGATCTTTGTGTCTTCTGTTGTGTGATTGTTTCTTGCTGCAACACTTTTGGGAAGTGGAACACAGGAACAAGTCCTCTACCTGCTAATAACCAAATATAACATGTATAGAATAATATTGAGCAACAATAGAAATCACATGCGCACTAGTTATAGTGTGGGCCAATGTGCCCTAATCTTCAATATACTAAAAATAATTCCCTTTAGGTAGGGTTACACTTACACCATTCAATATTCCTTTAGGATGGAACCATTGCAAGAGATCTCTCACTATGAGAGCTAAACCTGCTTTACTTCTCTTTCTCTACCATAGTTCAAAAACTCGTACTTGGATATTACTCGACAGCCCAAAATTTTGACTCCTACTTGGGACTTTGGCGTTTCTCGGCAATTATTTAGCATTACTCAACAACTTTATCGCTACTTAAAAACATATAAATTCATTAAATAAACTTAAATAACATGTAAAACATTGTTAAATGACATGAGAAATGAATGTAGAGAATGCATAAGTATATTTTCTGTTAATTTTCAACAAAAAAAGAGTAGCAAGTACAATTTTTTTGTATTAACTCTTTGTTATAATCTTGTTATTAATAAAAGCTACAACCACATGCCTTGTAATTCGTCCCTTGAGGTATTTAGTATTATTAACCTAAATGCATGGGAAGTAATAATTGGCTAGAATAAATATGATTTTGAGCCGGTGATGCTTAGGGACAACGCATGCGCTGACTTATTAGAATTAGTATAAATATGATTTGTAGGCTAGTGTAAAAAGCATCCATGAATTTTATTGTATTGAGCTTTGTTACTGGAGGTTTCCCCCTCGAAGTGTCCTGCAATATTATAATGCAAATCTGATCTTTAAATGCAATTAAATTTCTTCTATTTCATTTTCACAACCTATTTCCTCTATATATTTTGTTGTTGGCTTAATTTGTTGTAGAATGGTTCGTCACATCTAGTATCAAAAATCTTTCCAAGTCCCATTCAGCAGTAACATTATCAATTTAGGGTTTATGCAATTATTCACTGTATTCTATCTTCTTGCCTTTAGCTGGACCTTGGTGATTGAAAAATGGTAACAAAAGCAACAACAGTAAGCCTTCTTGCCCCAAATCTGCCTTTTTTTACTTTGTTTTTTCTCTTTTTCTTAAAGTATAAATTGTATTCCAATAATTTAAAACTTACAAATTGCTATAGTTTTGAGCTAGGCAGGAATCATTTTTACTCGATTTTTTTAACACCAACAACAGAACCTTATATTATGTAAAGCTCAAAATTACATATTCGGCTATGCCAAGCCTGAAAGCTATTAGCCCAAGCTTGTGCATTATACAATAGAAAAGCAGAGAAAACAATCATGATAGAGAATCAAGATTAAGAATATGTCTGATATCCTCCTGAATCTTGTTGGACCACCATGGAGGGGGCATGCCATAACAAAACAGGTCCTTGTTGTCTAGAGCCCAGTTAGCTAGTCCATCAACAACTTTGTTCCTTTCACGAGGAATGTGATTGAATTGGACCTCTTGGAATTTTCCTTTTAGTTGTTTTATCTTCCACACCTCTTTGGCAATACGCCAATTGGGAGGGGAATCCAATCTATTATCAGAAAGCAAGTGGATAATAATTTGGGAATCCGACTCAACCTAGATCTTATGCCATCCAATTTTCAAGGCCTCTTGCATGCCTTTGTAAATAGCTTTCACCTCAGCAAGATTATTGGTAGTAGAGCCAAGATTCTCAGCAAAAAGGAACTGCACCCCACCATCAACATCCCTACCAATGCCTCCCATAACAACTTTCCTGGATTTCCTCTGGAAGCCCCATTTGTATTCAACTTACCATATCCTGGAGGGGGATTCTTCCACTGGCCGTCCTTTAGAACTTTCTTCTTGTTTTGCATCCTAGGGCAAGAAACATCCTTAGGATCAATATTTAGCTGCTTACAAATGTTTTCCCATTCAGGGGAAAGATCTTGAGGCAAAGATATCTTATGTTTCAAGCTTTCGATATGTTGATTTTGGTCTTCTCCCACACAAAAGAGTTGTCTTTACTAATTTGCATGAAGATTCTACTGTTTCTTTCCTTCCAAATATTCCAAAGGAGAAGAGAGATACCACTCCATAAAGTACAGGGATAAGATTTTGGCCTTTAGGGAGGGATTCTGCCAAGCTCTAAAAATCTGCTCAAGAGATTCAAAATTTATCCAATGCACCTTAAATAAAACTTACACTCTCACATATGGCGAATGTCCGAGAATCGCTACAAACTAAGGAAAAGAGAGCTATCAAGTTAAGAGAAATTTATTAAGTCGTCATTTGGGACAACACCTCGTCAAGAAAGGTATTGATGGCATGTTCCTCAGATGTGTTGATAAGGAACAACAACCTAGGTTGCTTGAAGCTTTTCACAATCATGCTTGCGGTGGTCATTTCTCTGGACCAATAACATCTCATAAGATTCTCGTGAGCACACTATTACTGGCCCACTATGTTTTTGATGCCCAAAAATGGGTAGCCAAATACGAAGCTTGTCAACAATTTGTTGGAAGACCTAAATTGGCAGCTTTGCCTTTAAAGCCAGTTGTCATTGAAGAACCCTTTCAACAATGGGGGTTAGATTTCATCAGGGTTTTGAATCCAAATTCCAGTGCTGGTCATACTCACGTGCTCACTGTAACTGACTACTTTACAAAGTGGGTAGAAGCCATTTCAGTGAAACAAACATCTACTGCGGTAATCTGTGACTTCATCAAAGAAAACATTCTGGTTCGTTATGGAATTCCACAAAAGATCGTGATGGACAATGCTACCAATTTCTCTTCTACAGAGATGATAGGTTTTTGTTATGGGTATGAGATATCTTTATCTCATTCATCAAATTACTATCCTCAGGGAAACGGTCAAGCAGAATCCAATAAAAAAACATCATTACCATCGCGCAAGTTAGTAGAAGAAAATCAAATAACTTGGCACAAAAAGTTATATGATGCATTGTGGGTTGACCGCATAACTCCCAAAAGAGCAATTGGAATGTCTCCATTCCAACTCTTATATGGAACCGATGCTCAAATTCCCATCACATTGGAGTTACCGCATTACGATTGGCTCAAGCAGTTGACGATGAATGCTTCGCCAATGCGTTGGATAAAAGGATCATGTTCCTAAGCAAGCTTGAAGAGTAGAGAAGTCAAGTGGCAAACAGGATCGAGGAACACCAATCCAAAGTAAAGAAATTGTTCGACCGAAAAACTAAGGAGAGACAATTTCAAATCAATGACCTAGTTCTTCTATGGGATAAGAGTGTGAACCAAAAGGAAAGCATGAGAAGTTTGATTCATTGTGGCTAGGCCCTTTCAAAATCAGGCATTTTTGTGGAGATAACACATATTACTTGGCATATCTGATGGAACTCATTTGCCTCTGCCCTACAATGGGCAATATCTCAAGCACTATCAAAATTGAAAACGGGTTGTCCCCGTATGTACATAGGTAATTAGGATTTTGGTTTGTTTCATTTCTCTGTTTTTTGATTTCCTCTCTTTTGTCGTCTTGTTTTTGTGCATCGTTGTCTTTGGGACTATGTTCATTAAATTTTTGGGTCTGGGTCTATTGCTGCGTCCGTGAAGTCCTTGTCCCCAATTAGAGCCAGCTGTTATCAGCTAATTTTGACTTCGCAAAATTAATAAGCATGAAAATTAATTAATTTTTTTCAAAAGTATTCTTTTGTGTGATTTATCACCTAAGTCGTGATCGTCTTATTCTTGTGGTCGTTTTGGTCTTCGTTTCGCCCATTTCGGGTGAGAACTCCTTGAAAGTCGCAAACTGATTTAATAATTAATTAATTTATTACCCTTTTATTTAATAAAATTAATTTTATTAATTTTTGGGGTTTTTAATTAAATAAATATTAATTTAATATTTATTAAAAATCAATCAACAAGTTTTTTGTTATTGCCATGGGAAATAAAAATTCGCCTCCAATTGCACGGGAATGCCAAATTGGCTTTCCACACCCGGATTTCCTTTTCCTAGAAAAATCTTCTTTTTCCCCGCTTGTGGAATTTCTCCTGCTGATTGCCAACCCAACAGATGGCAAACTGGCAAAAGATCTCCCAATTTCCCACATGGGGAAATAAATGGGAATTGCCATCCTGCTTTGCCATTGCCACGGGAAAATGATTGAGTTTTTTCCCATATTTCCCTGGCAATTAATTATCCCACTACTCGGAGAAAGGGAAATTGGTTATTCCAACGGAAACAAAGAAACGGTTACGGGAAGCTTCTTTAATCCTCGCAACAAATCCTCCGTGAAAGTCTGTTTGAAGAAGTCGTGCGAAGCTTTCAATATTTCCAACTTCTTATTTCCTCTGTAGGAGCGTTTCCGAGAAATATTTTTATGTGTTCCTCACAAAACAGAGCTTATCTCAAACATTTTTCTGCATTTCCACTCACTGGCTAAAGGCAATACACCAGAAGAAAATTGCACTATGTTCAGGCAAAGGTATTGAAGCATCTATTCACGCACTTTCTAGGAGGAATAAGAGTGGTTCTCACGCATTTTTCTACGCATTGGAGGAGCAGCAGTTTCAACGCATTCAAAGCTTCATCTTTTTCCCACGCAAGTTGTGAAAGAAACTGTAAAGGAAAACAATCCACACATACAACAATTAAAAAACAAAGTTCAACGCATTGATCAGTAAAGAGCAGCTCCACACATTTTTCCACGCACCAAAGGAAGTTCAGGCACGAAATCAACACATGCAGCAATAAAGAAAACCAGTTTCAACGTTGGATTTTGAAGGGAGAGGCAACAAACAGTTTTTCAAATGCATTACTCAGCCCATGGGAGAAAAATACCAATGCATGCAAAAAAAAAAAATGCCAACGCATGCTAAAACAGAAAATTACCACGCATTCATCTGATTGGGCAAATTTGTAGAATAAAAGCCAAAACAGGCCACACGTGGGAAAGAGGATAAGAAATTAGTGCACAATTAAATCGGTTTTCAACACATTTTGAAGAATAGGCTGTCCACACGTTTTGAAAGAAAGCCTGTCCTCACCCATTTGAAAGGAGGAATTGCATTCCCATGCAGTTGTTCGATGCACCAGTCAAAGAGCATTCCACGCATTGGAAAAGATTGGCCACACATTTGCAAGAGAGGGATGTCCACGCAGGTTAAAGAAAACAAAAACCGGATTGAATAAACCACACAATTGTTTCTACGGAGGTCAAAGGACTCATCACGCCCAAAGCAAGGTCCACACATTCATCAGGCAGTCCAAGCACAACCACGCAGTTGAAAGGAGGAAATAGCAAAAGCCTTGTTTACACATTTGCCGAAGGATAATAAGAAGATCCATACGCTTTCACTAGGCAGATTAAAGAAAAGATTTTCAACGCAAGTCAGAGATTATTTCCCACATATTAGTCTATAACACATTACCGATATATATCAAAGCAAAAAAATGAAATTAATGAAGAAAAACAATAGATGTAGAACGAAGATTGCCGTGGGTTGTATCTGTCGAAGTAATCAACTTTGGAGCTTGATATCTCGAAGTTGGATGATTTTCGTGAAAAACCAATCATTGCCCGCAATTTTACTCATGTTAAGGTGCTTCCATACTCATTTGCAAATGCACAACACCTCATTTGGTATTTTTCATGAACCCAAATAAAACGCAATTCGTTTGAGTTTCGCCACGCACACTATTTTAGCTTGTCGGAAGGCCTACTTTGAGAATCCGTATTTCGGGCTGAGTGATTGTCGAGAAGAACGGTTTGTTTCTTTGAATTCTCCCCACCTTCATGTACTTCTTTGCCAAGTTTCAAATGTACAACACCTCGTTTGATATTTTTCATGGAGCCAAATAAAACACAATTTGTTTGATTTCGCTGCGTGCGCAGTTTTCAGCCTGTCAAGGAGACTGACTTTGAGAGTCGATATTTTGAACTCGGATGATCGTCAAGAGAAAAGGATTGGTTCTTTGAATTCTCCCCACATTCATATGCTCCCTTGCCAAGTTGTAGATACCCAGGGTGACGTTTGGTATTTTTCCCAGGCTAAAACCAAACGGGATTTTCGCAGTTTTACACCTACATTTTCCTAGCAGTTTCAGAAGAGTCAACTTTGACCTTTAATATTTGATTGAAGAATTTGATTTGGGAAAAAACCCTCTGACACATAGACTTGTGGTACCTTAATAGACTCCCTCATCCAGTGAGAGCTTCTCAGAACAAGATTTGCTATTTTTCCAGGGCAAGTTTCAGAGGCGATTTGTTCAGTTTTGAAGTCTGGAAGTAATAGCTAGAAATCAAGCTTTTATCACGTCTTCACAATCATGTCATCTCCAAACAAAGCGGTGTTGCGGTATGAGTTCTAGGGCATTCTACCCACCTTGCACTCCATTCAGAGTATGAGAACATCATCGATACCAACTTGGGACATGTCGGCGTAAGCTGGTTCCGCGATCACATATCAACCAAAGGCGAGTCAGAATTTTCCCGGTGCTTATTCCTAGTGGTCTCTCATGCACGACAACCTTCCTAGTGTCCCTACAGAGTCCCGAATTGGTCATCACTTACGCGGAGCACTACGACACCTGCACAACGTGGCGATTCAACTCCAACAGCTCCGAAGCGGAAGTGACCTCGACTTGTGAGCTCGGTCTCATTTCTGCGGCGCCGCTTCTTCGATGGCACCAATGGGTCACCTATGACTTCCTCATTATGCTAGTATAGGTCATAGTTATTGGTAGAGGTCTCTTGAGTCAAAAGCCATTGTTATCGACAGAGATCAATAATGGGAGAAACTTGTCTACATCAATTGTCTTCACTTAATCGTTGTACGGATCTATTCATTGACATACCAAGACCAATGACAAGTGCAGTTGTGTGGATCATTAAGCAAGGCCACATCATTCAAGTGTGTCCTTGTCAACTCTCAGTTAGTAGCGGGCATGATACTTCATGACCAATCTTAAAGTTGGAGCGTTCTCGAATTGGATGATCGTGAGTGGATCAGAATGGCAACACTTCGGGATGGTGACAAAGACGAAAGACATAACTCTAGGGAGTGAATTGCAATCTCGACTCTTGGAAGATCTTCTCAATGGAGAAAGATTAGGAGTTGGATTCTGACAAGCCAAGGTGGCGTAATGACTACGGTCTCACGACAAATGAAGAATTCACCATGGGAAGTTATTCAGAGTATGTGGAGAATTGTGTGTAATTGTGGATGCGAATGCGAATAAAGACAAGATTTCTCACACCAGGATGTTGCTCAAACGAAGAGGTGGGTGAATTACTCAAGTTTCAAGCTTGGCTATCTCATCATCCGGAGGATTGCGGAGCACGGTCAATGAGTTCATTCCCATATGACCGGGATAGGCAGACTCTTGGCCCAATGGATAAGGCACTGATCCTAGGTGTCTTGATCTAGGTGGCGCGTTGCTGACTAGGATGTCCATGTGTGTGTCCAAGTCATTTAAGTGGGGTCCACATGTACCCATTGCTTTTATTTATGTACTTTTCCTAAAATGACTTTAAAATTGTTATAAAGTGAGGTTATTGTTAAACTCACTTTTGGCAAACTTTGGATAACTTAAGTGGTTTCTATTTTTAGTCGTTTTTCATAAAGTTGGTTGAAAAAGTCAAAGTCACTTAAAGTGCCCTATTTAATGTGCATGTAAATCCTAACTACTTTGTAACCAACTTTTGGGTTATAAAAGGAAGTCAGGGGCTCATTTATAAAGGATGACTTTGAGAGAGGAGAAGAAAATACTTGTGTGCAAGCTTTGTTTCAAGAAAGAAACTTTGTGTTCTTTTGTGAAGACATTTTGGAGTTAATGAAATATGAACTTTGTGTCCCATTCATTATCTCTTGTAGCATTTGATGTTCTTATGTTCATTAGATGTTAGTGTTTAAATCTTGCATGCAAATATTGTCTTGGATCTTATTGTCAACGCTATTAATATGTTGTTCTTGTTCATAGTGATCAAGCTTTGATATTTACTTGCTCATGTGTGTTTCCTTTCACTTATTCTTGTTTAGTTGATTCAAACTTTGCTTTATTTGAGTTAGTTATTCATTGTTTTCCTCTATGCAATATTAGGCTTTGCTTTTACCTAGCTATTGCATGTTCCTTCCATTCATTCCTTTCCATTTCTTTCCTTCATTCCATTCCATCTCCCTCATTCACATTTCTTTCTGTTTGATGTTCCAAAACACCCCCACATACAATTTTGAATGTATAGATGTAAATATAGTTTTGGTTTTCAATAAAGACAGCCTCACCTTCATTGAGGAGGGACTTCGTTCCCTTATTATTGCATGTCATTTGCATGCGTGCAAATCCATATGCTAACATGCCACAAATGTGTAGAACAAAAGCTGTACTTATTCATTGTGGAGTCACCACTTGAGACTAGTGTTCCACGGAGTCTCAAAACGGGGACGGGGAGATAGGGGATGGGTCTCGGAGAAGGGGGACCAAAGGCCTAGGTTTGGGGACGACGACAAGGCGGTGGGATGGTGGTGCAAATATATATATATATATATATATATATATATATAGTACTTGAAAAAATAGTTATTAAAAGCGAATAAGGAACAACAAATGAAACTTTGAAATACTAAACACATTGCATTGAATAGTGAAAATGCCAAATATCAATATATTAATATTTATATTCAAAATGATAATTACATTCAAAATTCAAATACAGTTGGCCAGTGGCTCAATGCAATGAAGATTTGGCACTTGCTCTAACTCTTGTTGTTACTTGTTGCTAATGTTGTCCCTCTTCCTTGCTAATGCTCTCACTCTTGCTTGCTAATGGTATTGCTCTCACTCTTGCTTGCTAATGCTCTCACCCTCTCACTCTTGCTCGCTAATGCTTTCACTCTTGCTTTGATTTTTTGATTGTGATTTGGAGTGAGGGTGTAACTCTTATTTATAGTTTGTTTTGGAGTGCTTAGGGGTGGGTGGGGCCCATTAAGTATTAGGTTTAGGGTTGGGGGTCCAACTTTTTAAAACAAATTGAATTAAAAAAACCTTTAAGGCAACTTATGTTGTCGAGGACCCCGAGAGTCTCTGGGATGGCCCATAGTCCCCAAAAAATGGGGATGTCTTAGAAACCTCCCTCTTTGAGGGAACCAATCTTGGGGATGTCTCTAAGGTCTTGGGGACGATGGCGAGATGGTGGGGTTGTCCCCCTGGAATCTCCGAGTCTCCGGGAGAACAGATTTTGGGGGATGTGTCTCCGTGGAACACTTTGCTTGAGACCGATGATTGGGAAGATGCCCAAGAATCTCGGGATGAGGAAAAGGAAGGAAGACAACCAATCGGACCCCAAACCAGAGATTTTAGTACATGCGTTGGTAGGGGTAACTACAAATAATGAGAGTTAAATGATATTTCAAGAAGCACCCTCTCACTATTTTAATTGACTTTGACAACACATAATTTCATTGACCTGTGTGCTAGCCAAACAAGCTTCTTGCTTTTTTGTTTCCTTGTTCAAGCTTTGAGGTTATGATTGCTAATGGGGGAACATTACCTTGTAAAGGGAAATGCTTTGTGATGTTCGTATTTCAATGGGGACTATAACCTCGGATCTAAAATATGTGTTTTGCCCTTAGGTGGATGTGATGTGCTTGGGGCCCAAGGGTTACGGACCCTTAGACCCACATTGAGGGATTTCTTGGAACACTGGATGCAATTTTTGAATAATGGGAAGAATTACACATCAAAAGGCCTCCTTCCCAAACCAACCAATGTCAAAAGCTCACGCCATATGTAGAAGCTGCTTAAAAAGGACTCTCATGGGGTTATAGTCCAACTCTATTCCATTTAGTTTAGTGTGTTGCTTGAGGACAACCAACCCAATGACTAGAAAAAAGTTTTAATCAAACATGCGACAATATTTAAAGAGGTCATAGCCTTACCCTCTTGACGGCTTGAGGACCATTGCATTGAGGTCCTCCCAGGGAGTGCGCCCCTGAACATTCGGCCATACTGCTACCCCTTCAGAAAATAGAAATTGAAAAGTTGGTATAAGAGCTCCTAAATGCCGGAGTGATTCACACAAGTACAAGTCCATACTCTACTTCTGTTCTTTTGGCTCCAAAAAGAGTGGGTCTTGACAACTTGGCCTTGATTCACGAAACTGAAAAAAATATTTTTAAGGAAAAATTTCCTGTTTTGGTGATTGATGAGCTGCATGGTGCCAAATTCTTCTCCAGATTGGATTTACACTCGGCTATCATTAGACTTGCATCGGGAAGAAGACATTCCCAAAACAACTTTACGCACACATGATGGTCACTACGAATTTCGGTTCATGCCCTTTAGGCTCACCAATGCCCCGTCAACATTCCAAGGGTTGATGAGAATACTTTTCGATCATTTATCCGCAAATGCATCCTAGCCTTCTTTAATGATACCTTGATTTATAAAAAAACTGGGACAAACATTTACATAAATCAGACACAACATTACAACTTCTTTTTGAAAATCAGTTGTGTGCTAGATGATCCAAGTATTCCTTTGGTCAACACGAAGTAGAGTACCTTGGGTATATCGTCTTAGAATCGTATCGAGTCGATAGGAGAAAATTGACGCCATGAAAAATTGGCCAAAGCCTAAGACGTTCGAAGCCTTAGAGGATTTCTTGGTCTCACAAGATATTATTGAAAGTTTGTGAAGGACTAGGATGCCTTCTCTTGGTCCGACATAGCAAAACATGCTTTTGATGTACTAAACTAGGCTATATCTACTACACCTATTTTGGAAATGCCGACTTCTCCAAGACATTCATTATTAAAAGTTATACATGCAGCTGTGCACTCAGTGCTGCTCTCATACAAGAACGTCATTCCATCGCTTTTATCAACAAGACACTATCTAGGTAGAATTTGGTATGCTCCACCTATGAAAACGAGATGATGGCCATATTACATGTAGTCAACAAGTGGTAGCCATACTTGGTAGGATGACGTTTCTACATTAAAACAAATTACCACAGTCTCAAATACTTCTTAGAACAGCGGGTATCCTCCCAGATCAACATAATTAGGTCACCAAGCTCATGGGGTATGATTATGAAATCACTTGTAATAAGGGGAAAGAGAATGTGGTGGTTGCGGATACTCTTTCCCAAAAATATGAGGACCAAGCTTTCGTACCCCTTCCCGATTGTATGTAGGAAATCCAACCAAGATTGGCACCAAGACCCAACCATATAACTCATCCAACGATTATTTTCTGATCTTGCTTCATCACCCATCTACTCTTGGGATGCACGATACTTAGGGTATAAAGGATGCGTGATTTTAATTCCCAAACTGCAACACAAGATTTTTCTCAAACTGCATGCATCTCCCTTAGCTGGACATTAAGGGTTTTGAAAACATATAAGAGGGCCCATCGAAATTTATTTTTGCAAGGAATAAAGAAAGGAATCAAGCAGTTTGTCAAAGAATGTGATACTTGCCAACATCACAAGGGCAAAACAACTCTAGGCTTGCTATAACCATCATCCATTCCTATAAGGATATGGACAAATATTTCCATGGATCTCGTCGAGGGCCTTCTGAAATCTGGGGGCAAATCAGTCATACTAGTGGCAGTGGATCACCTCTCCAAATATGCCCATTTCTGTGCCTTGGCCAACCCCTACACTTCCACTATTGCTGAAACCTTTCTTGACCAATTTTTCCACCTCCATTGCATCCCTACTTCTATTGTCTCAGCTCGTGACTTGGCTTTTACAAGATTTTTTTTGCAAGAATTATTCTGACACACAGGGACAACTAAAAATGAGCTCTAGATATCACCCACAAACAGATGGTCAAGCGGAAATAGTCAACAAATGTTTGGAAACCTACCTCCGATGTTTCTCTGTTGATCAACAACATCATTGGGTCAAGTGGTTACTCTTGCAGAATGGTGGTTCAATACCACGTATCACATATGAAGCAATCTATGGTTAGAAGCTGCCTTCTCTTCTCTCTTATTTTTCAGGAAGTTCCTAAAGTACAAGTCGTTGACACCACCCTCTATGCATAGGATAGTGTTCTTCACTTCCTTGGGGAAAACCTCAACATGGCCCATCATGACGTGAAACAAGCTGATCAACACCGCTACAAATGCGCCTTCTATCCAGGGGATATGATTTTTCTTTGATTGCAGCTGTATAAGTAGTCCTCGAAGATGAAATTCGCGAAGCTCATCCCTAAGTTTTATGGCCCTTATAAGATCCTCCAAAAGATCGGTTCAGTGGCCTACAAGTTGGAACTTCCACCCTCTTCTTAGGTTCATCTTGTTTTCATGTTTCATGTTTGAACAAAGTTCTTGGGCAGCAAATCACAACTTAAATAGTACACCCCGAGCTCGATGCCAAAGGATCTCTCATTCTTGAGCTAGAAGTTGTGTTGCATAAACACTTCCGCCAACTTTGCAACCAATCTATCACAAAAATCTTGGTTCAATGGCATGGAATGCAACTTGAAGATGCATCTTGGGAAACCCTTCACCAAATCCAGGAGTAGTTCCTTAATCTTCAGCTTTGAGGAAAAGCTTTTAAAGGGGGCATGTTAGGACCCCTTCATCCTAACTATTTTTTTATAATCTTGTTATTAATAAAACTACTGATGCATGCACTTTTTAATTTGTCCCTTGAGCAATTTGGAATAATTCTACATGCGAGGGAAGTAGTAGTTGGCTAGAATAGAATTAGTATAAATATGATGTGTAGGCTAATGTAAAAGACATCCAAGAATTCTATTGTATTGAGCTTTCTCAAAGGAGGTTTCCCCCCTCAAAGTGGCATGTAATATTATAATGCAAATTTGATCTTTGAATGCAATTACGCCAATTATATTTCCTTTTTGTAACATATTTCTTCTATATTTTGTGGTTGGGTTAAGTTGTTATAAGAAGGTTCATCGCAGACTCATGCTTGGGGCTTGGGAGTTTCACAACAATTATTTGGCATTAGTCATCAACTTTATTGCCACTTAAAAGCATATAAATTTATAAGATAATTAACACATGTAAAACATTTTTAAACGACACGAGAAATGAATGCAGAGAATGTATAAGTATATTTTCTATTAATTTTCAGCCAAAAAGAGTAGAGATTACAATTTACAACGCTCATAGTCATAGACTATTGTGACACCCATGAATGCACCAAAATATACTAGTATGATATATGAAATCCTTTTGCTTTGAAAACAGTTTTTTGACCAGATAGAGCTCCATCAAGCTACCTCGTAACCCTCGTAAAAGTGTGGTCCCTAAGTTGAATTCCCAAGTTCTTGGATTCCACCTCCCCAAACTCTTGAATTACGAACCTCCCAAATTATTGGACAACCATCCATATTGAGCAACATCCACAGTGCTCCATCAAGTTGTCTCATGACCCTTGTAAGTGTATAATTCCCAAGATTCATAGACTCTTGAACTAATGGGAAAAAATCCATACCGAGCTTCATCTTCACTAGACCCCTTCTGGTCTTCAAAGTGTTGGGCTTCTTTAAAATCCGTATTCTTCATCAGTGAGTTCTTCACCACTTTCAACATCCGGTGGATCTTCAACAATGACTACATTAAATTCATTCGGTTTGTCTTGGAATTTTCCCTTCATCTTTTTCCTCACAATCTTATCGCATATTTCTTTCAACAACTTGATAATGTACAATTTCTCCACACTTCTTTATCATTGTCTCCAAGAGCATCAAAGCTAGTAGTTGAACCCATAGATTCTTATGACCAATACATGTTTGTACTACTTTGATGACATTTTTGGCTTTCCCATGATCATCGTTAATGGCATCACAAATTTCAAGATTCATAGTCCAGTTAGTGCCAATGAGCAGGTCTCTCATGGCTTTGTCTACAAGGTTTGCCATTGATTTCCTTCTTCCTTCTAGAATCAAACCCTTGGATATAGATCCACGAACCAATGAAATGCCCTTATAAAAATTGATTTCCTCTCGTCGCATACAACAATTTTGTGTTCTAGGAGTTTATTGTGTTCAGGATTGTAATACATGAACAAATGTTCCCGTGCCCTCGATACTTGAAGAATGCAACTGAAAATGTGCCCTTGGAAAGTCGCGACTATGAGTTTGTGCCTTCAATGGCCTTTCAGAATTGTGTATTAAAAATACACTCTTTCCCCTTGGTGAATCAATATGCACAAGTTTAGTAGAAAATATGGATGTGATTCGCAATTTACACTCAGTTTTTCGTTTCCAAAAAATAGCTTTCGTGACTTTATTCCCTTGATTTGCTGTTATTCATGACTGTATTCCCCTGATTTGCTGTTATTTGTGACAGTATTCCCTCAATTTTGGCCCTAAATCGACCCTAAATATTTGTGTTGGGTACTCCTTATACCCTCCCGCGACATTTGCATTCTCCTTCATAATTTGCAACTATGCCCCGCGATTGTATCTCTTCAACTATATCCCTTTCATGCCCTTGAATAGCAGAAGTGCCTAGATTCACGAGTTTTGAAACAATCTTTTTTAATCTTTCTATCAAAAAATTTGTGACCGGAATGTCATGTTATCAACGTGTTCACCTCCTTCACAGCCTTATTCTCACACTAGGAATCCTACTGAGCACCAATGGCTCTGATACCAATGTTAGAATATGTGAAAAGAGAGAATGAAGAAGAATCGGAATTTTATTATGTAAGAGATATTTACAAAATGGTTGAAGTGGTTAGAATCGTTTATTAGCTAATACCTAACTAATATTATCTTAATGCTAAATTATAAGCCTTATATTTTGATAAAAGAAACAATTGATCTTCATATTGTGGGATTTTCAAGAACCTTTGATCTTCGAATAGACAAATCTAGAAATGCATAACGGTGGTGGTTTTTTCAGGAACCTTTGATCTTTGGAATTGATAGGATTATTGGAGTGAATTGGTGAATGTATGAGTGGGTAGCAAGGAGTCATCAATTGTTCATAATTGATACTGCTATATGCTCCTTGTAATTTTTCCATAACAACACTAGGAAGATGAAAGACTATAGAGAGTGGGTGATGTATGAGCTCTCTATATTGCCCCATTACTCATTGGACTGGAGATAAAGATGTATAGTTGCCACTTTCACCTATTTTCCCCACATTAGGGTTTCTTTGTTAAAAATCCTTTGTATTGTGTGGCTTGTTTCCATTACTTTCTTGTTGTTTATGGTTTGCAAATATTGTACTCATTCTAATGCACATTCTACCATTCTAACACACTCTTAACTCACTACCTTTTTATAAATTCAAATAATTGGAACATTGGAAGAAAGTCAAATAATGCACATTCTTGATGTATTGCCCTTATGGAAACATTTGGCTTTGGTGTTTAAGCTTCAATGGAACAGCTGTGAATCCCTTGGAAATATTATGGGCGCATGGAAGGAAGCCATACCTAAAGGACAAAATATGCTTCCAACTATATGGAGTGGCATTTCCCTTCTATTATGGAATACATGGAAGGAAAGAAACTATAGAATTTTTGACAAATCAGCAGAGAAGCTATATATGTTTGGGAAAGAATTAAATCCAATTTCACAGAAAGCCTTAAACATAAGATTTCGCTTCCCGCTCAGTCAACTCCACAATGGGATCATATTTACAAACAACTTTCTTTGGACCCTAAGGAGGCTACTATGCCTTGCTTTCATGCAAAGATTACTACACAAAATCTTGTTTCAGACAGGGATCCGACTGTGGTGTTTCTAGGGGCAATCCTGGGAGAACAACCATGGGAGGAATTGGGCGTAATGGACAAGGAGAGGTATGTTTTATCTTTGCGGAAAATATGGGTATCTCTACGAATAATCTGGCAGAAATAAGAGCTATTCGTAGAGGAATGCAAGAAGCTATCAAAATAGGATGACAAAAGATCAAGGTTCAATTTGATTCCAAAATCATGATGAATTTACTTAGCAAATCTAATAATGGATATCCTCCCAATTGGCGAATTGCCAAAGAAATTGATCAAATCCAAAAATTGCAGCAAAACTTCTGGCAAATTCTTTTCAGACATATTCCTCGACAGCAGAATAAAGTTGCGGATGGATTAGCGAATTGGGCCTTGGACAACAATGATATCCTTTGCTATGGACCACCTCCTTTATGGTGGTCTAATAAGATTCAAGAAGATATTAGGACAATTCTTAATTTAGATTCTGCTTAATGAATAGGAATACTGATTGTATTGTTTATGAGGCTACTGATATGGCTAACAGCTTCCATGCTTGGCATGGGCGAATTTGTACATAAGTATTTCTGTTTAATATAAGGCTGGAAGTTTTAAAAAAAAGAAAAAAGAAAAAGAAAGTCATCTGCATTTGATTTACAACAAGGCAATTTCTTGTGGAAATTACAAACCAAGTCTACTTATCCAAGTGTGGAAAGCGAAGAAGAATGAAATTTTATCCTCTTAGATTCTAGTTGAACCTAAATTGGGTTCAAAACTGGAAGATATTATGTGAAATGCGAAAAGAATGTTAAGTACGCTTACATTGCAGTAATGTTTTATCACTTCCTTGGTCCCAACTATAGAACTATAGGATTTAGTGGAAAGCGAAGAAGAATGAAATTTTATCCTCTTAGATTCTAGTTGAACCTAAATTGGGTTTAAAACTGGAAGATATTATGTGAAATGCGAAAAGAATGTTAAGTACGCTTACATTGCAGTCATGTTTTATCACTTCCTTGGTCCCAAATATAGAACTATAGGATTTATTTGTCTTGTAGATATGTTGTTAGGGGTTTCAGTTATTTCTTTGAATCTTTATCGAAAATTTAGTGCATGTTTTCCATTTTAAATGTTCTCTAGGTCTCTGAATGTGACTATGACCTTGTAGACACTAAATTGAGAGATTCTGGGTTGTTGAGTCATAATTGAGTAGAAAATTGTGTGGGATCCTGACCTAGAGAACTTCAGCATTGGGACTTATTAAGGGTCAAATAATGATCACCACGGGCATCCTCGCTGAGGTGAAGGTCAAAACTAAATTGGAAAATATATTTTCACTGCCTCAAGATGCACCTGACTAGCTACACATCCTCAGTAGGAGACCTGTTTTAACTCCGTCTTATAGAGGTGCAAATTTGCTGTGTTATAGAAAAGGCAACTGTTTTAAGATTGAAAGTATTCATTTTGATAGTATACATTTTTAAAGACAGAAGGAGGCTCTTGAGGAATTGAGTGGATGTTCTACTGCTACATGGTCTATTTAACCACCTGCTAGCATCTCAGCAGTAACACAGATGGGAAAGACTGATTGCTGGCTTTGAATGAATGATCTTGAATTTTGTTCACAGACTGAATAATGTCAATTTCACTTCCTAGATCAATGATTCATTCATCACAGTATTATTTATAGATTCTCCTCTCACTATGAAAATCAATTATTCATTATCACATTTAAAATCTTCTCGGTTGAGCTACACTAAATTGGGACACAGGTAGATGTGTGCGTTTCTGCGAGATTTTGAATGCTTAGAATGACCCATTTCAATGTATTTTGACTGATGGCAACCCAAGTTATCGATTTAAGGCTGTGGCTGGACGTGTTTGTGCTTTGTAGTTCCCCTGTTGCATGAAGAGTTTGACTCTTTGTTTGCAGTGGAAACCAGCAGTATAAGTGAAGTGTAGTTTCACAGTTTGGTAGGAGGATAAGTAAACAAGTTCAGAACGAGTTCATCGGTTCCATTAAATGGCTTGGTTGGAAGTTCAAAATTGTGGTTCACCTAGTTCCCAAGTTGTATTGCAGTCTGTAATCCATCATAAATGCTAAAAGTTAATACTTCCATGTGTGTAGACTAAATTATGTAATTTACCATGTAACTTCCGATTTGAAATCTTCAATACTAATGTTTCCAATGTATCAGGTTATTGATGCAGTCAGGGTAGGGGTCCAAATGAAGGTAAGCCAAACCCAGTAGCCTTACCTTCTCGGCTCAGCTTACACACTCTAGTTTCAGCAAGGGAACACACTCAAACACGTACACATATACTCAGCTGTCACACAATTAGCTTAATCCTTTCAAAGGCAGCTCTCTTTTTAAGATATCAATCCCTAGTTATTATGATAAATTCTAATCAGGTTTTAACGATGCAACTAGCGTACTAAGGCTTTGGGCCCTTTTCTTGCTTCAGCTTGATCCCCTGCGCCTCTATAGGATTTTACAAACAGTTGAGTTCTTTTCAAAATGAAGGTTTTAGCAGCCTTCAAACGCAAACATGTCTCAAACCTTTTCTGCTGTTCAAAAATGAGGCGTTTCATCTACACCTTCAGGCGAACAAAGACCTTTTCATTCTGAGCATTGTGAATTTTTGCCCATTTTTCATTGCTTACTCTCCAACTTGTTTCCCCTAGGTTTCTGCTCTGTTTCGTTCTATCCTCTTCAAGTTTCCATAAGCTTGTATTCCTCCTCTCTAGTTGAATCCCACTTTCTATCTTTTTCTTGCATCCCCTTCTGTCTTGCTATATGCTGAGTTGATTTATTAAAAATTCAAAGCTGAATGTTCTCAGAATTTTCTAGATGCTTTTTTCCCCCTCGTCTCAAGCCATTATGGTTTCCATTAAGTGAAGTATGGCTTCCTCATGCTTGTTAGTACCTTAGCTTCAGCCTCGTGAGGCATGGCTGCCCATCCTGCTTTTGCTGGAAAATCCCAATCTCCATACTATAATATTTGTGCCTGTTAGGAATTATATATTAGTGCTCCACTAATATGTGTACGGGTGTAATTTAATGTTAGTAAGTTTGTGAAGTAGATATTCTTAGTGTGATTAAAGGTGTTCCATATACACCTATGTGAGCTTGTAATATTAGTGTGTAGTTGTAACGAAGCACTAATATAGATACATATAGTTATGGAGTGATTTTAGGGAAGAATAAGAGAATGTGTCTCCTTATTTGTAGGACATGGAGTTCCTATATGATTGTTCCTGTGATGGAGTAAAAGGGAATAGTGGCAGCTCCATACTATGTTTTGCCCGGTACATGAAAAAAAGAAATTTGCAATTTTTTTGTAAGATATATTAAGCTTCTATCACACGTTGGTTGTTGATAACAGTGCATTGTGGGCGTAATGGTTCACGAAATTTCCATGCTCTGTCCTGCTAGCTATTGCCAAAAGGCCACCTCACTTGCCTTGATTTTGAAGTGGCGGATCTATTAATTATCAGTTCGCACTGTGCACTTTTCCAATAGCAGATCCATGAAAAAGGGACACAATACATGGAGGTTACGCTCAGGCATACATTTGTGAGAAAGAAGTAGATCCACTGGCAATTAAAGCAATTTACACAGCTTATTCGTGTTTTGGGCACAGCTGCAGTTTACAAAGAAAGTATTTTGCTTATGTGGAGCTTTGGACACATTTTGCTTGAATCAGATGAGGTGGACCCCTGCTCTCACGCCCACGGCTTTCATCTATGGACTCGTCTGCTCCAAACCCACATTTATTTACTCGACATTCTGTCTAAGAATTTTGTTCCGACATCAGTCATATTTCTGTTCAAGGGTTTGCTTGCTTTGGTCTTTGACTGTGTTGGATTGTTTGTATTAAACGTTGGATAGGACTAGATTAGCACATTGCACGGGGTTTCCTCAGTCAAAGCCACTGTCAAATTGCATTGGACTCACCTCCAAATCGCCCTTGACAGTTGTTAGCATTGAGAAGCTGAGCTCTACAAGTCAAATCCCCAACTGGCTTGACATCCACGCAGCGCCGGCGACCAACTTTGTGTTCCAGTCTCCACACGCGGCCAGTCCACAGTCTGATTCATCTCAACCGAACTCGGTCTTCCAAATTTCAAAAAAATAGAGTTTGTTTTAGGTTATATAATAATCTGTTATGTGTTAGTTTTATTTAGTATTTTTGTTAAGAATTATGTAGTATTTAATAAGTATAGTTGATTTAAGATGTTAAATAGTTCAGAGTATGTCATGGTTTATTTTAGTAAAAATCAGAGTCAATAAAAATCAATACTTCAAAAAAAAATAGGGTCATTTTTCTCTAACGTTATTTTTATCTTAAAGTTATCAGGTGGTTTCTAAGTTATTGTAAAAATTCTACTATTAAAATTGTGCCTTTATATTCAGAAGTCTCTTTAATTTCATGAGACAAAGTATAGAGTCAAGCTTGTCAAAGCTTTGTAAAGGTTAATTTATCTTCATTAGTATTGGGGTTATTATTTGAACTGATAGTATTACATTTCTATTGAAGTTTACGATTAGTTTTTAATGTCTAGGCTTGTCCATAAAATCATTTGTGAATCCTATTTATAGTCATTGTCATTTTGTTTTGCCTGTGTCGTCAAATAGTGTCAAATAAATTGATTGTAAATGGATGTTAATAAGACATGAAGCTTGGGCTTAGGCCATACATAATATTTAGCTAAAGGGTTTTTAAACCCACGCAAAAATCCCTGAAGTGTTAAACCCAAAGCTTTCCAATAAGACCATCAACTAAAAGTTCCATTAAACATGTGACTCCTCCAGCTTGAGAAAACTTCTGCCAAGGCCCAAAATTGCTGCCAAAGTTCCCATGAAGCTAGAGTCAACTGAAAATAGACTCCCAAAGCCTAAAAACTGGAATCAAGCTCTTATTCTGTTTTTAGGTGACACAAGATTGCTTGTATGATAGATGTTTGGGTATATCTTGATATCTGTTGTACTGAAATTTCTGTAAAGTTGCTCGCTACTGCGAATTGTCTAATTGTCAGCATTTTAAAATGTAATCTAAAAATTACAGATTACTCGTAAATCAATGATGTTGCATGTTGGTGCAAAACCAAAGGTTTTATCTCATACATACTTCAATTCTTACCCCATGACAAGTTAGAGAGACAGTGTGGGAGAATGAAACCCAAACCTAGTATAGTCATTAAAAACTATTCATAATTGCTAATCAACTACCTTAGACAGTGTCAAATAAGATAGGACATTTATTTCACTCCTTTGATGTGGAAAAATCTTATCAGAACTGATACACGTGAATGAAACAAGTTATCTCTCTCCTGTAGAAAAGAAAGACCCTCAATCAAACAGTGATTCTGTGCATGAAACAAGAAGCATTGACAGAATGTACAACCAAGGCTCCTTGGGGAAGACACATTGGTAGGTTGTGCAAATCTTCGAACTTTTTTTCTATTTTTTCAGACAAGGTCCTGCCTATGGAATGGATATTCTGGAAGTGGATGCTGTTAGAATATGTGGAGAGAGAAAGAATAAAGAAAGATTAGAATGTACAAAGAACAGATGAAGAGAAACTAGAATGCACACATTTTTTTTTAAAAACCACCACATTTATATTAATATAAGTATAAAGTACAAATTACAATGCCAAGCAGTTATACTCATACTTGAGGAAATATCCTTAGATTTCCAATAACAAATAAGAGAAGAGAAATAGCATATCTGCAATTTATCCATCATGCGATTTCAAAGAAAGGATCTGCTCAATCTGTTGCTACAGACTATCTGTACCGAGGGTTCGAATCCCTCTTTCTCCGTTCAGTCACTTCAAATGAATCCTAAAATTTTTTAACCTATAGACCTTTTTTATTCTTTACGCCCAGGATTTCGTCCTGGATCGTTCGATAGAAATCCAGTTTTTCTCGAGACCAAGTTAAAGGTATAGGGCCAAAGTTGATCAGATTAGAATGATCTAATGCCCAATTAGCCAAAGCATCTGCCATCTTGTTTTGACCCCTAGGCACATGATGATATGTGATTGTTTGAAATTGTCTCGCTACGACATTTATATTATCCTAAATTCTGGCAATAAGCCAATTATTGGATGGATGTTGCTCTGGAGCTTGTAGAAGGTTAACAATGACCTTGGAGTCAGATTCCACTATAATACTAGGACACCCCAATTTAGTTGCCTCCAGAAGAGCGCGTTGGATAGCCATGATTTCAGCCACATTATTGGTGCAGTGTCCCAACTGATGAGCAAAGAAAAAGAGAGTTCCCAAAGAGTCATGGGCTATCCCTCCCATACTAGCTGGACCTGGGTTACCTCTAGCTGCTCCATCAATGTTTAATTTTACAAATCCGAATGGGGGTGGTTTCCATGTTCTGAGACCAGAAGGCATCCTCTGTTTAGTAGACTGCTTTGTCTGTAATTGCCTATTACCGAGATTGAGTTTTTGTAACAAAACTTTCCACTTCGCAGTGAGGTAATTTTCAGATTGTGCACTATAGTTTCTTCAATATTACGTCTTGTTTGTTCTATAACATACCAAATTGCTCTCTACTCTCTCGATTTGAAAATACGTCTGTTTCTTCTTTCCAGACATTCCACAACATAAAAGAGGTAGCTATCCATATTCCTTTGGTAAATTCTTGGTTATCCCGTAATTGATTGCTTCTAGCCTCTAATAATATCCACTAAATTCATGGGGGAGTTAAAAGTAACAAATAACCTATCAGCAAGTGTATACCATAGAGAAGAAGTAAAAGGGCATTGAAAAAAGAGATGACTCAGGGTCTCCTCTGCTTCTTTGCATAAAGGACACCAAAAGGGTCCAACCATCCCTCTTTTCATCAAATTATCTCCTGTAAGAACCCTTTTATAGATTAAAAGCCAGATAAAGAATCTCACCTTAGGCCATAGGGCAGGTTGCCAAAGATCCACGAAAAATATCCTTCCAGGATGTGGCTGAGGAGCTACCAAAGCTCTATAGCCCTCAGCTACTGAGTACTTTCCATCCGACTCTTTTCCCCATGCCAGAGCATTTGGTTCAGAAGTGATAGGAAGGATCCTATTTTGCAGGAATGTTTGGAAGAAATGAACTTGGTCATTAGTCAAGTTAATCTGCCACAGGATGGGGAAATCCATTCACTCCCTTGATATGTTGACTTTATATAATGACTCACCTTTTGCTTTCCTTGTCCCTGAAGAGTATTCATAATATTTCCAAGATTCGATACTGTTCAATCAAAGGTGGGTGACCATCCCACGAATCAGTCCAGAAATTTGCTTGATCTCCTTTCCCAATTTTCCAAAACAAGTGTTTTTTGATGATTTCTTCACCTATTCTGAGAACTGAGAGAATGGGGGAGCCCCGAGAAGGTAAAGAGTGTCGAACTAGTTCGTGAGGCCTCATACCCTGTGTATATTTTGCTCTAATATTGATACTCCACAACTGATCCGGATTTTGCAGCAATCTCCAATATAACTTTGCTGACAGGGCTTTATTATTCGGCACACTAGCTCTGAAACCCAATCCTCCCTCTTTCTTTGGCAAACATAAGGTTTTCCATTTCATGAGATGCCATTTCGAACTTGTTGAGTGCTTGACCACAAGAATTTTTGACTAATAGAATCTAACTGGTGCAGAACTTTTGCAGGAATGTTCAGGAGAGAAGCAAAATAGATAGGAATAGCTTGCAACACAACTTTAATCAAAGTTATTCTTCCCCCTGAGGATAACCATCTATTAGTCCAGTTACTAAATTTTTGATGAATTTTTGTAGGTAGTCGCCCCAATCAGTTAATTTTTTAGAGTCCAATGGAATACCCAAGTATTTAAGAGGTAGTGTGCCCTTTTGAAATCCAAGTTTTGTCTGAATGTCTGTTGCAGAACAAAGGGAGAGCAATCGAATAAAATAATTTTTGACTTGTGCCTATTGATATCCTGACTAGTAGCCTTTGAAAAGAGCTCCAAATTTTTATGGATTTGAGTAGCTTCTTTCAAAGATGCTTCCCCCATGATAGAAGAATCATCAACAAACCTGCAGTGAGACAGTGGGTCCACCTGTGTAGCCAATTTAATACCCCTCAACTTCTTCTGGACTCTTGTTGTGGAGAAGAGTCTACCAAAATATTCTGCAACTATAATAAACAAGAATGGAGATAAAGGATCTCCTTGTCTTATTCCCGGGTTGCTTAAAATCTAGTTGTAGGAGTTCCATTGACCAAAATCAAATAAAAACTGATGAAATGCATGCTTGTATCCACTGAACCCAGAGGGGGAAACCCAAAGCGCAGGAGGATGTCCATAAGGAAAGACCAACTTACCTTATCATAAGCTTTAGACAAATCAAGCCTTAAAAACATAGCTGGTTTCTTTTGAATGTCCATGGAATGGAGGGCTTCTTGAGCCAGAACAATATCATCAAAAATTTGTCTACGGGGTACAAAGCCACCTTGTTCTGGAGATATTACTTTGTCAATGATAGATTTCAGCCTTTCAGCTATAACTTTTGTAATTATTTTGTAGAGCACATTACATAGAGCTATGGGACGATATTCCGTAAGGGTAGAAGCCTCCTCTTTCTTAGGAACCAAAGCAATATAGGTGTGGTTTATGACCTTAAGAACAGTCTTTGCTTGTCTGCATTCTTCCACCACTTCCAAAAGATTTTTTTAATAATGTCCCAAAACTCTTGATAGAATTCTATCGGAAAGCCATCAGGTCCTGGTGTTTTCCCTTTTTCATGGTCCATACAACAGTTTGAAGTTCCTTTTCTGAAACCGGCTTCAAAAGGAACGTATTGTCTGCCTCACTAACCAGAGTAGGAATAATATTAAGCAATTGTTGTTGGGCATACCTATCCAGATTAGTTGCAGTAAAGATCTCAGAAAAGTATTGTATGGCTAAGTGTTGGATTTCTTCTTGTGTATTAGCCCGGGTACCATCCTCTTTATCAAGGTAAGCAATGTGATTATAAGAACGATGAGCTAAAAGAGATTTATGGAAGAAAGAGGTGTTTTTATCTCCCTCTTTCAGCCACTTAATTCTAGCCTTTTGTTTCCAGAATATTTCTTCTCTTAATTCCCATTCCGTTAATGCTTGTTTGAGGAGGATTTCCTTAGTTTGCAAATCCTTTGAGTACCCTTGCAGCCTTACTTGATGGGACACCTCCTGTAAGGCTTCCAAAACTTCCCGTTTTTTCCCATGGACATTTCCAAAGTCAGAGGCATTCCACTTCTTGAGTTGGTTAGTGAGATGCTGCATTCTTCTAGTAAAGCAAAACATTTTGGTACCATGCTTGGGTTGGCCCTCCTTCCACCATTTCTCAATTAAGGAAGATGTTCATCTCTTAGCCACATCAATTGAAATCTAAATGGAGCTTTGAATGGTTGTGATTTGCCCAATTCCAACAACACCGCTAGTGATCAAATCCTGAGTTTTCTAGAACATTAGCAGTCGGTATAATGTTGCTTTCAAACCATTCTTCAGAAATCAGAAATCTATCCAACCGTTCCAGTATACAATTCTCCCCTACTCTTCTATTGGACCATGTCATTAGTTCGTTTTGGGTTTGAATATCAATCAAGTTCATCCTTTGTATAAAATCCAACATATTTACAACAGAGGCATCCAGAGTAAAATTCCCTCCTTGTTTCTCATGAGAGAAGAGGACTGTATTGAAATCTCCCCTATAATGACAGTAGTCCAGGATGTGTCATGACAATGTTCAATAATCTTCCACTGGGTTTTTTTGCTTCCAGTCAGAATGGGCATAAATGTTCAATATTAAAGTAATTTGGTTTTGAGGAACGTATCTAACCACCATATAGAGAACACCCTGGTGTCCTCCACTATCTATATAGTGAACTTGTTGAGGATCCCATATGCATGCCATGCCTCCAGATGCTCCCTATGAGCTTAAAGAGACAACTTGGAGTTTTTGTGAATATTTGGGATCACTGCTGCCATAAAATCTATAGAAGCTTTAGTCTCCTGAAGAAATAGCATATGAGGGTGATGTTGCTGCAAAATACGCTTAACCTCATTAACTTTAGAAGGGCTGCCTTTAGCCCTCAAACATTCCAAGTGATCAACTTCATTGTGGGGTTTGTTCAAAGATTGCCAAATCCCCAACTTTACCACTTCCCGTTAGTTGCTGCCCCGCTTTCTGGATACGAAGTTGATTAGTTTTCCTTCCTGCTCTCAAAGTAGAATCCATCCACAGTTTTTTCTACTTTTCTTGTTGAATTCCTGAGGGGGTATTCTCCAAGGTGGTTCTCAATAGGGGTTGTATCTGCCGAGGAAGGCGGTGAGTGGTAAGATATGACTCGATCAATCCCCTTCTTCCTTCCGTTTTCCTCTCCGTAAGCGTGTGTTTCCTTTGATAACTTTTTATTTCTCCCGTATATGCTTGGTGCACCACCAATGCTTTAGATACTGACTAGAGCTGAAGATTCTCTTGAACCTGTTGGGGTGGTTGAGCATTTTGAGTTTCTAGGACTTGGGTTTCCTGCACTTCTTCCATATCTTCCTCTGCTTCTTCCGATTGTAGAGCTGCAAATCTGTTTGTATTATTCTGCTGAACCTTGCCTGTGTTTTTTTCTTTAATTATCTTTCTTTTTGGTGGGGTCACAAAGTCCTCAGAATTATGTGTCTCCTTAATTGGTTCTTTTGGCTGCAATGGACAATCTTTAACAAGGTGGCCATATTCATGACAAAGGTGGCATCCGAAAGAAATATTCTCGTAATCAATATGTTGTTCCCATTTTTCCTCCCCAACTTCCAGTAGAATTTTTGCAGGCAGCGGTTGATTCATATCCATATATACACACATCCGAGCATAGACCATTTGCTCCATTCTCATGAAGAATCCGCTGCTCTTACAAATTTGCCTATAGAATTACCAATGTCCTGGAAAACCACTGGATTCCAAAATTCAGCGGGTAATCCGAACAACCGGATCAGAATGGAACCACAGATGGGAGTTCCTCTTTAGCTTCGAATAGAGGTTGCCATGGTTTCATGAACAAACCTGCTCTCCCAAAAAACCATGGGCCCCCTTGGAAGATGTATTCCTTTTCAGCACTATTCGCAAACACAACCAAGAAGTAACTATTAGGATAGACACAAACATTGTACTCACCTGGGATATTCCATGTTTTCCGGCCCATTCCTGAAGTTTGAACACGTACTATGATGGTTTAAACCCCAAAAACGAACAATGAGGGCCCCCGTCTTCCGGCTCATGAATATTAGCTTGAGCATCGCACGACACAATTTTAATAACCGGGGTAATATTCGTGGCTTTCATGCAGCTGTTGGGGTTCTCTAGGATCTTCTTTACTATGCGGAAAGGACGATTCATACCAGTGGTGGATGAAAAAGGCTGGTCACGGGATCCACGGATTGCATCTTGAAATGACATGTGAGAGGATTCCCCTTTCTCAAAAATGCAAGTTTTAGAGGGCTCCATTTAGAAGAAACTCGATCCTTTAGCCACGAAGGCCAATAGAGGGTGATGAGGTACCAAAGAAATACAACACCCAGAGGTCACGAAAGGACACAAAGATCCAAAATCAAATCAGTAGCAGCCTGGAGATTCGAGAGCTTCAAGCTTCAAGGGTAGAGAGCAGGGTCGAAATATACGTAAAATCTCGAAGGGATAAAGTTCTAGTTTGTAGAAAAACGGTGAGACGGAAAAAGGGTCAAGCAGCGATGAAATGCCTAAGGACATGACCTTGCCAAACACAGAGGTAACGAATGGCAAAGTCCACTGTCCACAGAGATTGCAATAAACGAACCACAACACCAAAGAGCACCGCTACGAAATATTTTAAACCCTATCTTGACCCCCTAGGGATCGAGATAAGGGAGTGTAACCAAAGTAAGAAACAACAAATGTCAATACCACACACCAAAGATTCGAAATAGGGATTCGTGATTTAGTTTTGCGGAAGATTCCCGAAATGATACATGCACGATTCTCTCCTCAATTTCTCCTCGAATTCCAAAACTTTTATTCTCGATGTTAATGAAGTTGTTCGGATTGTTGCAACCTTTGTTGTCTTTCTTGTTGTTCCATCGATTCTCGGGATGCACACATTATCATTGTGTGTCCGTCATTTTATTATGTGAAAATGGTTACAAAGTGGTTCAAGTAGTTTCAACTGCTTTATTAGTTAATAAATAACTAATATTAAATCGACACTAATAAATAAGCCTTATATTTTAATAGATGCCTTTTGGCAGAACCATTTTTCTTCTTCTTCTTTTTGAACATTTTTCATATGATTGTTTTTCTATTGCTCCGAGGATAACGAAGAAGGGTCCATTAGTTTGAACTAGGCATCAGGCCCTTTGTTTTAGAATGTCTTCAAAGAAGGAAATCTAAGCTGCCACCCCAGGATAGGCTAGGTTGAGTTACATGTACTGAGTACTGCTATTTACTAGAGGTGAAGGAGACAACAAGAGGGTTTTGAAGATTTCGGCTTGATTACGGTCTTTCAAGTAAGGGTCAATGTTGAAGATAAGAATTGTGTTAGGATAGTGCTCATTATGGTCGCTTGGCATATGCTCCAAAAGATCATTAATTTGGAATTCATTCATTGGATTCTTACTTTCAGTTAGTGTAAGACACGTAAATGTTTAATTTGAAAAAGTTTGTTCTCGCAATTGTTCGGATAATAAGCATGCATAAATGTATTTTTGAGTTTGAGTTGAGCTTTAATTCCTCCTATTAAAGGGGAAAAACATTAAAAAAGAACCACCATATTTATATTAATAAAATTATAAAGTACAAATTACAATGCCAAGCAATTATACTCATACTGGATGAGATATCTTTTGATTTCCAAGTACAAATAAAAGAGAAGAGATAGCATATCTGTAATTTATCCATCATGTGTCTTCAAAGAGAGGATCCGCTCTATCTGTTTCCTTTTCTCCTGGGGCGATCATGGGTATAGGCCCAAAGTTTATCAGATTAGAATGATCTAAAGCCCAGTTGGCCAAGCCATCAACTATCTTGTTCTTGCTCCCTAGGGACATGAGAGTATATGATTGTTTGGAATTGGTTGGCAATGAGTTTTATCTTATCTTGAATTCTGGCAATAAGCCATTATTGGACGGATGTTGCTCAGGGTTTTGTTGAAGGTTAATAATAACGTGAAATCCGACTCTACTATGATACTAGGACATCCCAGTTTAATTGCCTCTAGGAGAACACGTTGACAACCATAATTTCAGCCACATTGTTAGTGTAGTGTCCCAATTGATATGCAAAGAAGAAGAGAGGAGTTCCCAAGGAGTCATGAGCTATCCCTCCCATACTGGCTGGACCCGGATTACCTCTAGCTGCCCCATCAGTGTTTAATTTGACAACTCCGAATGGAGGAGGCTTCCATATTCGAAGAGTAGAAGGTACCCTCTGTTTGGTAGCTTGCTTTATCTGCAATTGCCTGTTGCCCAGATTTAGTTTTTGTAAGACCTTTCCACCCTCTCAAAGTGGGGCAAGGTAATTTCAGATTGTGTATGATAGTTTCTGCAATATTACTTCTAGTCAAGTCCATAATATACCACCTGTCTTTGCTTTCTAACTTGAAGATGCGTCTGTTTCTTTCCTTCCAAACATTCCACAACAAAAAAGAGACAACCAATCAAATTCCTTTGGTGAAGTGTTGAGTATCCCTAACTGATTGTTTCCACCTTCTAATATTGTCCACTATATTCATCGGGGATTGCCACCTTTCCGAAATCGGAAAGACAATCAGCTAGTGTACACTATAGGGCCAAAGTGAATGGGCATTGAAAGAAGAGACGCGCTAGGGTTTCTTCTGTAATTTCGCATAAAGGGCACCAAAAAGGTCCAACCATACCCGTTTTCATCAAATTTTCACTGTTAGAACTATATGATAGATGAGAAGCCAAACAAAGAATATGACCTTAGGCCATAGAGCAAGGCTACCAAAGGTCGACAAAGATATCTTTCCAAGGATGTGGATGAGGGGCTACCAATACTTCATAGCCCTCAGCGACTGAATACTTTCCATCCTTCTCAGTTCCCCATCCCAAAGTATTTGATGTCGAATTCGTACAAAGGATCCTGTTTTGCATAAGCAAAGTTTGGAAGAATTGAATTTGTGCTCGAGTCAAGTTAGTACGCCACAAGGATGGAGAAATCCACTCACTCCTTGGGTATGTAGGCTGAATATAGTGCCTTACCTTTGTTTTTCCTTGTCCATGGAGGGTCTCCATAATATTGCTAAGATGTGGATATTGTTTGATCAAAGGAGGATGGCCATCCCATGAATCCATCCAGAAGTTAGTTCTGCTTTGTTTCCAATTTTCCGAACAATTGTTGCTTGATAATTCCTTATCCAATTCTGAAAACTGAAAAAATGGGAGATCCTCGGAAGGTAACGAGTATCGACTATGTCATGGGGCCTCATTCCATGTGTATGTTTTGCTCTTATATGAATACTCTATAACTGGTCCGGATTTTGTAGAAGTCTCCAATATAATTTAGCTGCTGGGGCTTTGTTATTCGGGACGCTAGCTCGAATCCCAATCCTCTCTCTTTCTTTTGTGCACAATGTTTTCCACTTCACGAGATGCCATTTCCAAGTTGGATGTCTAACCACAGAAATTTTTGACTAATAGAATCTAAATTGTGCAGGAGTGTTGCTGGAATATTCAGAGAAGAGAAGTATATAGGAATATCTTCAGAAGCATAGCTTTGATTAAGGTTATTCTTCCCCCGATGATAACCATCTATTAATCAAATTACTAAATTTCTATTGGATCTTAGTTGTAGCCAACCCCAATCAGAAATTCTTTTAGAGCTCAATGGAATACCCAAATATTTTAAAGCTAGTGTGGTCTTCGAAATCCAAGTTTCGTCATTATGTCCTACTCTAGCCTTGGCGAGGTATGGAAGAAAATTATTTTTGACTTATGTCTATTAATATCCTGACTAGTGGCCTTTGAAAAAAGTTCCAAATTTTTATGGATCTGAGTAGCTTCTTTCATAGACGCTGCCCCCATTATAGACAAATCATCAACAAACTGTAAGTGAGATAATGGGTCCACCTGTGTGGCCAATTTTATACCTTGCAGCTTTCGTTGGACTCTAGTCCTGGCAAATAGTTTACCAAATGATTCTGCAACTATGATGAACAAGAACGGAGATAAAGGATCTCCCTGCCTTATGCCTCTCGATGCAAAAAATCGCGTTGTAGGATTGCCATTAACTATAATTGAATAAGAAACTGATGAAATACAGGCTTGTATCCACTGCACCCATAGAGGAGAGAACCCAAAACAGAGAAGGATGTCAGAAAGGAAGGTCCAACTTACCCTGTCATAGGCTTTAGATAAATCAAGTCTTACAAACATAGCGGGCTTCTTCTGAATGTCCATAGAGTGAAGAGCTTCCTAAGCCAACACAATGTTGTCATAGATTTGTCTATGGGGAACAAATCCACCTTGTTTGGGAGATATTACTTTGTCAATTATGGTTTTCAATTGTTTAGCTATTACTTTAGTGATTATTTTGTACAGCACATTACATAAAGCGATGGGACAATACTGTAATGGTAGAAGCCTCCTGTTTCTTAGGGATTAAAGCAAATACAGTGAAGTTGATGGTCCTAAGAATAGTCTTTTTGTGTCCGCACTCTTCCACTACTTCTAGCAAATCTTTTTATTTTTTCATGACCCACACAATAGTTTGAAGTTCCTTTTCGGACATCGGTTGCAAAAGTGACATATTGCCCGCTTCACTAACCAGAGAAGGAATAATGTTACACAATTGTTGTTGGGCATTCAGTCAGATTAGTTGCCTTAAACAACTTTGAAAAGTCGTATCACAACATGTTGGATTTCTTCACGTGTATGTGCCTGTGTTCCATCCTCTTGATCCAGGTAAGCAATGTGATTGTTGAGTGTGAGCTAGAAGAGATTTGTGAAAAAAGGAGGTATTTTTATCTCCCTCTTTCAGCCACTTAATTCTGGCTTTTTGTTTCCAAAATATTTCCTCTCTTAATTCCTATTCATTTAATGTTTGCTTAAGTAGGATTTCCTTGTTTTGCAGGTTCCTTCAAGTAGCCTTATTTTTGTTGAGACACCTCTTGTAAGGCTTCCAAGACCTCTCGCTTTTTTCACAAGAACATTTCCAAGGTCTGAAATATTCCATTTCTTGAGTTGATTTGTGAGGTATTGCATATTTTTGACAAAAGTAACATTTTAGTACCATGGTGAGGCTGGCCTTCCCTCCACCATTTCTCAATCAAAGGCGGAAGATGTTCATCTCGCAACCACATCAATTAGAATCTGAAAGGGGCTCTGAATGGTAGCGATTTGCCCAGTTCCAATAACACCGGCCAATGATCAGATCCAGAGTTGTCAAGAACATTAGCCATGGGTATGATGTTACAGTCAAACCAATCTTTAGATATCGGGGATCTATCCAATCTTTCCATTTTAAAACTTTTCGTAGTCTTCTATTGGACCATGTCATTAATCGATTTTGGGTTTGAATATCAACTAGGTGCATCCTTTGTATACAGTCCAACATATTAGCGGCATAAACACCCAAAGTAGTGTTTCCCCCTTGTTTCTCATGAGAAAAAAGAACTGTGTTGAAGTCTCCCCTATAATGACTGGTATGCCGAATGTGCTACCTGGAGTATTTTGAATAATCTTCCACTGGAATTTTTGCCTCCACCGGAGAGGGGTATATATGTTCATTATCAAAATAATCTGATTTTGAGGAGCATACCGAACGAGCATATAGAGAACACCTTGGTTTCCTCCGCTATCTAGAAAGTGAACTTGCTGGGGGTCCCATATGCATGACAAACCTCTAGATGCTCCTTGTGAACTTAAAGAGACAACTTGGAGTTTTTTGTGAATAGTTGGGATCATTGTTGCCATGAATTCAATAGAAGCTTTAGTCTCTCGAAGAAATAACATATGAGGGTGATGTTGTTGCACAATACGTTTAATTTCATTTACTTTAGAAGGGCTGCCCTTAAGCACCTGAATATTCCAAGTAATCAGCTTCATTGTGGGGTTTGTTCGAAGATTGATGCCAAATCCCCAATTTTACCCTTTCCTGTTAGATGCTGCCCTTCTTTTTGAATACGGATTTGATTAGTTTTCCTTCTTGCTCTTAAACTATAGTCCATCTGTAGTTTCTTCTGTTGTTCTTGTTGGATTCCGGAAGGATTATTATCAAGAGGGGGTGTTGTTGTGGGGGGAGGTGGTAATAATAAAATATTACTTTGGGCATTTCCCCTTCATCCTTCCATTGCTCTTCTACCAACTTATGTTTCCTCGATAACTTTTTATTTCTTCCGTATTTCCTTGGTGCACCACCAATGCTTTAGATTTTGAGTTCATCTGATTATTGTCCTGAACTTGTTGGTGGGTTTGACCCATTTGAGTTTCGGGACTTGGGTTTCCTGTACTACATCCATATCTTCCTCTGCTTCTTCCGTTTGGAGGGCTGCAAATCTGTTGGTGTTATTATTCTGAACCTTGCCTGTATTTTTCTCTTTTGTTATTTTTCTTTTTGGCGGTGTCACAAATTCGTCAGAATTAAGTGTCTCCTTGATTGGGTCCTTAATCCGCAACGGACAATCTTTAACAAGATGGCCATATTCATGGTAAAGGCGGCATCTGAAAGGTATATTCTCATAGTCAATCTGTTGCTCCCATCTTTCCTCCCCTATTTCCAGAAGAATTTTTGCAGGTAGTGGTTGATTCATATTCATATACACACACATCCGTGCATATACCATTTGTTCCATCCTCATTGTAGAATCTGCTGCCCTTACAAATTTGCCAATAGAGTTACCAATGTCTGGAGAACCACTGGATTCCAAAATTCCATAGGTAAGCCAAACAAACGGATCCACACTGGAACTACAGATGGAAGTTCTTCTTCAGCTTTGAATAATGGTTGCCATGGCTTCATGAATAAACCTGCTCTCCCATAAAACCATGGCCCCCTTGGAATATGTATTCCTTTTCATCTCTATTTGCAAACACAACCAAAAAGTAACTATTCGGATATACAGAAACCGTGTACTCACCTGGGGTGTTCCATGTTTTCTGGGCCCATTCTTTGAACGCAGACAGTGAGGGTTTAAACCCCAGAAAGCATACAATGAGAGCCCTGTCTTCCAGTTTGTGAATATTGGCTTGAATATCTGATGCTGCAATTTTGATAACCGGAGTACCATCTGCAACTTTCATGCAACCTGTTGGAGTCTTCCTAGGATCTTCTTTGATTAGATGGAAAGGGCGATTGAAACCAATGTTGGAGGAGAAAGGCTGATCCCGGGATCCACGGATAGCATCCCTAAATGACATTCGAGAGGATTCCCCTCTTTCAAACATGCGAGTTTTAGAGGGCTCCATTCAGAAAAATATGGAGCTTTTGACCACAAGGGCCAAAAGGGGAGGTCAAAATTTCAGAATAATTACAAACACAGACAATGGAAATGTTAAGAAGAAGCCTCAGAACCCTATGTAGCAGAGAGAAAAGGTTACAAGAGGCAACCACGATTCAGAAAAAGATCACCTTTTTAACAGAAACCACGAATATCAGAGGAGACCACGATTTATAAAGGGAACACGATTTTTACAGAGGCCTCGATTTTATAGAGGAGACCACGATTTATAAAGGGACCATGATTTTTACAGAGGTCACGATTTTACAGAGGAGACCATGCTTTATAAAGAGATCACGTTTTTAACAGAGACCACGATTTGCACAAAACCACAATATTTGCAAAACGACCACCCACGAAATTACGACAAAACCCTATCTTGATCCCTAAGGATCGAGATATGGGAGAAAAACATTAGTATAAACTGTATTATCTTATTTGAGACATCTTATAGCTGATGAAATAGTCTAACTTTTATCATCATTGGTTCACTCAATGATTTCATAATATTTTTAGCAATTACTTTGGCCTTTTTGTAGATAGTATTGAATGAGTATTGATGGTAATTAATAAGGATCTAAATTTTCTTTTGTTCAGGATGGTGATGATTGCTTCCTTCATATTGGAAACAATAATGACATCAGAGAATATGCTAGCATTCATCGTTCTTCCAAGTCAGCCGATGAGACGGTATACGAACTGATGTGTCTTTTGAATCAAAATTATGGAGACAGTTGTAAAGATTATCTGGTATAAGCTGCAAATCATTTTTGCGTGGCAATTTGTAAAGCCTAATGTGCAATGCCTTTGTCTTGATAGGTCATTGGTGACAATAATCTTGTTATGGGCTCCTGCCATATTGCTCATGATTGCAAAGTAGGAAACCGTAATATTTTTGCAAATGGTACAAACTTGGGGGCCACGTGGTGGTAGAGGTAAGCTATATGCAACTTATCCATTCATGGTAGTCCTTGTATGTCAAGTTTCTTATGTGATAGTAACATAAAACAAAGTCACTTGTGACTTGCTTATGAGATCTTAAATCATTGGCTGTCAAACAGAATTATGTACATACTGGGGGAGCTGCTGGTGTACACCAATTTTGCCACATTGGATCCCATGCATTTGTTGCTGCGGGTGCCTTGGTAAAGACAAGTCGCTTAACTTTTGGAAAATCATTTTTCTTGTAGTTTCCTTTAAATATTGTCATAAAAATGAATATGAACTGGGAAATCAAGTTGCAGTAATCTGTGTTATGGCATTGCTCAAAACCTTTGCAGTAAATACTTGTTTGTTTTTAATGTTTCTTGTGGAGTCTATAACGGATGGACACTTTTATATTTCTCCCAAGTTTTGTTTCAGAATTTTCCGTTGGACATAAAAATATTTAACTCCATCTATTATCTTGGTCAAATGCAACGTCTTCAACTCGACTCATTCTATGCTTGACAGTGTATTCTTAATTTCCTACAACTTTTTCTAATGTTTCTGTTATCAAAGACAACACACTTATGTCTTGTACTGTAGGTTGTTCAAGATGTGCCTATGTATGTGATGGTGGCTGGAGATCGTGCAGAACTTCGCGGATTGAATTTGGAGGGCCTTCGCCGCCACGGGTTTTCTGACATGGAGGTGGGTATTGTTTGACATTAAAACTACTAATTATTTTCTTGCATGTTGTTATATGATTCACTATGTTAATTTGTGAATATTTCCTCCAAATTCAATTGTGGTTGGAATGCATTAAAATTGACTCATTAATTATTATGGTTTTGCAATTCTTCTTGTATACGCACTTGATCTAGAGTCAATGGGGTGATCTGGGGGACACCACACTAAACCAGGTTCTAATGTGTTATGAGCAGGAATGGTTTATGAAACAAAGAGAGAAACAAAAGCACCAATCAGAGTTCTGCTAAAAGAGAATGAAGAAAAATAGAACATCATGCTAGAACTGTAACATGAGATTATATTAAGGAAGAATCTGCAGTACAGTGATTAGAGAGTTTGGATGTATCAACCAGAATTCAACTATCTAGCCAAATATTTGATAATTAGCTATTATACGTAAATATACAAGGTGGGAGACGAAGGGATGGCTTGGCAGTCACAAGAAAGAAACCAATCGCCTTTTACCATTTCATTTTCCAGGTTCTGTCGTTTTCTGAAGATACTGCAGAACAAGTGTGCCAGACAAAGTCAGCACTGCTGAAGCTAGGTGGTATTGGATAAGACATTAAAGTTTTTGGTTTTGATCACATATTTCTGAGATCAAGCCAAAATAATGGTGAAGATGAAGCTCAGTTTGGAGCACTACCAAGATATTGTGAGTTGATCAAAGTACCAAATCCTTCTGGATCAGTCGCCTCTCCTTGAGAAGCAAAGATCCACACTGCAGTAAGTTCAGAGAGAAGATGTGGAAATAGTTCTACAACTTGAGCTCTTGAATACCATTTCCTTTGATGAGGCACCTAACCAATTGGAATTTCTTGATTCCTTGTGTTTTGGCTTCATGCCTCAAGGATAATCCACTTGTGTTGGCGTAGTGCAGTTGGAATTAATTTTGTCAGCTAGAGTTCTTATACTACATGTTTGTCCAAAAAGTTGGAAAGTAATGGCACGAGATCTCTGTGTTGAAGATTGGATAAATACGAAGATAAATTGGAAGATTAAGTTCAGAGGCAATATCTCCAACCTTTCTAGTGATAGTGTATGGGCCATACCGGAGAGATTGTTTCATGCGGTAAGGTCTTGTGAATTTCCCCCATAAATGAAGCCATACTCTATCACCAACTTTGAATTGGTGTGGTGCTCAATGCTAGCCATGGCACTGCTTGTACTTAGCATTAGTCTTCTAAATAATAGTTTATACTTGCTATTGAATGCATTCAATGACTTAGTTTCTTTGTTAGCTTCCTTCTGAACTAAAAATGAAGTTGTTGATGGTGCCATGGGGTAAGCTACATCATTGGGTGCTAGTGGTTGTAAACCTAAACTAACCTCTAAAGGGTTGTGTTTAGTAGAGTTGTAAAGAGCTATGTTGTAGCTATGCTGAATGGAAGGCAATTGAACTATAGTTCTCCATTCATGCCGATGTACTGTTTGTTCATGGGTCCGTCCATGTTCACCAGTCAATTTTCTCCCAATTGCTATGCTTCTTATAATTGGACATCCTCAGAAGATGCATTATCATACTATTCACTACTTTTGTTTGTCCATCAATTAGAGGATGGAAGGCGGTAGACTTAGTCACCTCTGTATCCATCAGAGACCGAAGTACTTTCCAGAAGGTTCTCAAGAATTTGGAATTTCTATCAGATATGATGGCAGATGGCAAAGGAAAGTGAACCAATACATTTTGAAAGAACAAGTGAGCTTTTTCTGAAGTGAGATGGCCTTTTTACATGGTGTAGGGATTGCGATATTTGAGAATCTATCTACTACTTCACAAACACAATCAATAATACCATGCTTCGTAGTAGGTAAATCTGAAAAGAAATCCATGGAAACTGATTCCCAAGGTCTGTTTGGTACTGGGAAATGAGTATACATCCCTTGCTTCTTGTTGGCCAGTTTGGCTATGTACTTGCTGTCATGTATTATGTAGCTTTTGACTTGAAATGTGGCCAAAAGAAATAATTAACCAATGCTGTAAGGGCCTTTTCAATTCTGAAGTGTCCTGTGACCTTGTTGAAATGAGCCTCCCAGGTCAGCTTTCAACGCTTCATGCAGTGCACATATGCCCCAAACTATACAAGAGTTCATTCTGCAAGTAGTAATATGTAATTGATTTACTGCTAGTCAATTATTCATATATTAATGCAAAGGCAGAATCTGTGTACAATTCAAATCAAGTGTTAGTCTGATGTCCACGTGCATCAAGAACATAGATATTAGAGACGGGCTTGGATTGGGGTTCAAATCAAACAATATGCTATTAAATTAGCACTCCTTTATTATGCTGGATGTTCATTTGGAACTCCTAAAGATATGATGACCACTCTCGATGATACTCCTTTTGCAATTTGCTGTGTTTGTACGAAATGCAGTGCCTTTATGATCATTGTGAATGATGCTCCCCTTTCCTATTATGTGGTGCTTCCAATGCTTACACACCCAGACATTTCCATAAAGCTCTCAGTCATGTGGGATGTTTTTACAATATGAGTGGAAGTATTAGTGTGGTAAGCAATTGGGTAACCAAATTGAGTGAAAATTGCTACAAGTGCGTATTCAAATGAATTATTCTCTATCTCAAATGGTTGCTGAAGATATGGTGAACAAGCACTTACGCAAAAATGTCTTTGTGTTTCAACTCCTCGGATGCATTCTGTTGGAAATCCATGGAAACTGATTCCCAAAGTCTGTTTGGTACTGGCAAAGAACTATCCGTTCCTTGCTTCTTGTTGACCAGTTTGGCTTTAGTACTTGTAGTAAATGGTTTTATATATTTTGGATCTTTGACTTGAGATGTGGCCAAAAGTAATACTTAACCAATGCGGTGAGGGTCTTTCCAACTCTAAAGTTTCCTGTAACCTTGTTGAAACGAGCCTTCCATGTCAGCTTTCTATGCTCTGCTTCATGTGGTACACACATGCCCCAAACAATACAAGAGTCCATTCTGCAAGTATTAATATGGAATTGATTTACCGTCACGAGTCAATTCTTCATATATTTGTCCAGACTCGGAATCTAGTTGGTACAATTCAAACCAAGTGTTAGTCTCATGTCCACGTGCATCGAGCATAGAGGGATGGGATTAGCACTCCTAGAATGCCAGATGCTCATTTGGAACTGCTAAAGGTATGATGACCACATTTGATGCTACTCCTGTTGCAATTTGCTTTGTATTCTCAAGAAATGCAATGGCCTATGATCCACTGTATTCTATGCGTGTCAAAAATATACCCAAATAATTTATTTCCTTTATGGTGAATGAACATTTCTTCAGATTTGCACACAATTTGTGCTTCCGCAAAGCGTTGAGCACTTGCTGAATTTGATTCAAACATTCTTCCCCTTTTCTGTTGAAAATCAGTATATCATTCACGTAGACAACAATAAAATATGATTTGAAGGGCTGTAGAATGTCATTCATCATCCCCATGCGTGCCACTCAAGACTGTTTTGGTGCGGGTGCGGGTACGGATACGGGTATGGGTTTGAGTACGCTAAAATGGCAAATTTTTAAAAACCTCAGGCACGGTACGCTTTTGGGTACGTTTTATATATATGTACATTATAAATTTAAAGAAGCATTTGCATACTTATTGAAATTTAATACTCATACAACTTAAAAATTTACGGAAGTCTTAAATCCTAACTTGTAGTCCGAACTACCTATATGGGGCACTTATACTTCTATAATCTATCTAATCAATTACTCCTAAACACACTAATTATATTCACGAGGCCTTATTTAATATAAATGGCTTTGTACATAACATTATTATAAAGCTACGAGCTTACATACAAAATAGCTCATAAATATATGAAAAGATACGTGCTCTGCAATATAGAACCCATTTCTTCCCTATATGTGCTTTGTATTATAGAAACTCGTTTCTTCTCTAAACATCATAAACACGCCCTGGCCTACTTAAAATGCTCAAATTCTTCATTAAAAACCCTAATAAAGCATGTTATATATCAACAGAAAACTAAAAAGATGAATTTACCAACTGGTAAAACCGTAAACCATCCCTGAAAAGTTCTTTTGTTAAGCTGCTGAGAAACTCGAATTTATGTCCACAGTCATACTGGAAAGAGTTTTTTTAATTTTTCGAGTTCCTTAAAAAAAAAAAGACGTTTTTTCATGTGGGTAAGTACTGGGTATATACGCACAGAGGCAAGATACGTTACGGGTACGGTTTTCCGTACTTGTAACATACCCTGCCCCTGTGGGTACGTACCCACACCGTATCCGTACTTGTATCAGTACCTGGTACGTTTCCAGGCTGATACGAGGCAGGGGGGACGTTTCCATGCAGTCTAGGGTCACTGCCACTAGAGCATTAGTCGACTTAAAGGAAATAAGCAACCATTCAAACAAATCTTCCTTTGGCTTTGAGTGTTTTTTCCAAACATATTAAGATTAACCAGGAATCTGGTCATATCCTAACTTGATATCTATTGTAGTCAGGAGTTTTTCTCAATGGAGCTGGTTCAATAGATCATCTATCCTTGGAAGTGGATAGCGGTTCTTCACTATGATCTTGATCAAGGATCTGTAGTTGAAGCACAACCTTCATGTGCCATCCTTCTTTGGTGTGAGTACAATTGGGCTACCACAATGCAATGAGTTGGGCATGATGTGTCCTTTATTCAGAAGTTTTTGAAACCATCATTTGATCTCTTCATTCTCTTGCAATGAACGGTGGCAGAGGGATGCGTTAGGAAGAGGTAGTCCTGGTATCTGATTGATATTATGCCTTACCACACTATTCTTAGGCATTGAAACCGGGGACTAGAAAAGATACGTATATTCCTTCAGCATTTTGTTCAGTTGCTGTGTTTCTAATATCTATTGAAGGAGGTATAGAAATAGATTGTAATGTACAGATATATTTCTTATGTTAAATTCTAAACCATCAGGAGCGAACATTTCTTACTACAGCTTACCAACTTTTTACATTGCTTACCACTGATGAATGAAAGTTTAGGGGCTACTTCTGGTATTAGTATCCATTCTTGCCAATGTCTATGATATTTTGTTTTGGATTTTCTCCATGAATTCCTTGCTGTTGGTAAAGATATGGTTGCCCAAGTAATACACCACACACTTCTAATGGCATGACATCGAAAAATGACTTCATCTTGAAAATGGGTTGATTTTGTACACCAAGTGACTGATGAATGATTTGTTTTTCAAAACCAATCTGAACTATCCAATGGTGTATAGTTGAGGTTGAGCCATCAAGAAGTTCAATCTTCAAACTACTTTAGGTAATATTAGATTTTTCTGACCTCCATTGTCAACAATGAAGTTTACTGGTTGTCCATTAACCCACATTTCATAGTGGAATAACATTTCTTCTGCTTCTGCATCAAAGTTGGAAGATGATGCTACTTATGCACTTACTACCATGGTGCTAGGCTTGGAGTCCATGATCATCTTGCCTATGTCTAGTGCCATTGCGGTAGAAGTTGTTGCTTATATCTGTGCAAGCAATGGTCTCCGAGTGCATCATTCCTCTTTAGACTGCTTACTGTTATTCCTACAGCACCACTTGCCAGTCTTAGATTGCTTCTTTTTTTTTTTTCAGGCAGTGTTCTTTTGTAAGTGATGCGGAGGTCATTTTCTTTGTTGCTTAGAACTTGAATTCATTCTAGATTTGGAATTATTGTTCTGAATCTTATCTCTGAGATTATCAAATGATTTAGAACCATCAATTTTGAATTTGTGCTTTGATTTTGCTTCAGGTTTGCATGCATACCTGTAGGCTTCCGCTAAGGAGAAGTATGGATGAAATCCATGTCAGACTGGATGTATGGTCTCAAGCCTAACCTAAAACTCAAGATCATGTTTTGCTTAGTATCTCGTGTCGGTGCTCAATTTTAATCTCACCCTGTTTATTCAAAATTTCTCAGTCTGCATGGTTTGAAGTATTTTCTGTCTCCCTGTATGGATGCGTGAAATTATTTGCCTTCACCAGATGCCGTTGTCGGGCCCTTTCCTTGGGTCGTGGATCACATTGAGCCTTGGTATTATTTACAGTCTTCTCTCCGCGGAAAAAAATTGTAATTTGGGCGTGAATGCTAGGGTTTCCCCTTCCTTTTATTTTTCCACGGTCATGTTTTCCTTGTCAAATTTTATCCCAACGCCCGTAGATATGTGGTCTTCTTTGATTGGACACAAAGCACGGCGGGTCTATTTGGTGAACTTGTCACTTTTGTTACATTTGTAAAAAATGCCAAATTGGTCCCGCGGCCCGATAGTATCTAATTGGCTATTCAACAATATGAAGTGGCAAGGAAAATTTCTTACTTTGACCCCGAAGATGGACACGTGGCCGTTTTTCAAGTTAAAAGCGGGGAGGCGGGTCGCGGAGCACTTTGAAGATTTTGGCCTCTTTGTGAAAAGGAACAAAGTTATAAAATGAGCCGTGATTCCGCTGGGACCAAATAATGTCACATGTTTGAGTTAGCATTGAAAAGTCAAAGCAGGAGGCGGGTCACCGAGAGGACTTTGGAACTTTTAGCCTTGTTTTGAAAAAATGAGTAAGGTATAAAAGTGAAGCGTGACCCCGCAAGTGCCTAGATAAAGCCACGTGTTGAGTCTACATCAAAGATGGAAGGGCGGGTCAGCTGGAGGTATTTTAGAAATTTTGGCTTTGTTTTGAAGTGGCATAAAATGCAAAAGCCCCCGTAGGCCCGCCTCAACTCAAATCTTTTCCACGTGGAGGGCCTGTGCTCATTTGAGGATTCACCTCTCATTTTGACCTTTGGAGTTGCGCCAAGGAGACACGTGGAGGTTTCCGCTGGCTCTACCCACGCTCAGACTTTTCAACGGCCGGTGCAGCTTTGTTAGACCATAGACACGTGGAGAGCTTGCGCTCATTTGAGGATCCGCCTCTGGGTCTTACCTTTGGAGTTGCGCCAAGGAGACACGTGGAGGCTTCGTTGGCTCCTCTTTATACTTAGACTTTTCAAAGCGCCCGATGCAACTTTCTTAGGCCTGGGACGCGTGGAGGGCCTGCGCCTGTTTAGGGACTCCGCCCCTGAATTTTACTTTTGAAGGTGCGCTGAAGAGACACGTGGAGGCTTCCGCTGGATCTTCTCATACTTAAACTTTTCAAGCGTCCGATGCAACTTTCTCAGACCCTAGGCACGTGGCACCTTCCGCTGGTTCTTAAACTTTTTCAACAACTTTTCCGGCCGAGACACGTGGAGAGCCCACGCTTGTTTGGGGTCTCCGCTTTTGGGCACCATATCAAAAGTGTGCCAAAGAGACATGTGGAGGCTTCCATTGGCTCCTCTTTTTATACTGAGACTTTTCAAAGGCCGAGGCAACTTTCTGGGGCCCAGGGCATGTGGAGAGCTTGCGCTCGTTTGAGGTCCCGCCTTTAGACTTCATCTTTGAAGTTGCACCGAACAGACATGTGGAAGCTTACGTTGGACCTTCCCATACTCTGACTTTTTAGCAACCGGTGCAACTCTCTAGGGTTCTGAACACGTGGAGGGCCTGCGCTCATTTGGGAACCTGCCTCTGGACTTCACCTTTGCAGTTGTGCAAGGATACACATGGAGTTTTCCGCTAGCTCCTCTTTGCACTTGGCCGACTCGGACTCGCAGCGCATGTATGTGGTATAATCCATGTGAGGGCACTCATTTCTGAGAGGCACGAATGCAGGTATCCATGCGAGGGCACTCATTTCTCAAGGTGTATTCTCAGAGGTGAAAAGGATTGCTTGTCAGATCAAGCCATATGGAGCCACCTGAGAATTATTAAAAGGGGATTTCTTGCATGACAGAATAAAAGAATGATTAAAAAGACTGTCAAAAATTATGACATGGCATCCCGGTCATAGTTGAGGGACTGAGAAATGTGATCAATTCATGATTTATCCACCTAGCAACAAAAACAAGATATTTTCAAGGGAATAAACATGGTTAAACGGTATGTTGTAAAGAGGAATATTCTCTTGAAGATGTAGACTTTTGGGGGAAAAATTTGGGATGAGTGAGCGAGTGAAATTGTATAAATGCAATGAGAATACTCTTACAAATAGGGGGTTAACTTTTCTGAGAAAGTTTGAGAGAAACCATTTTCCCGAGAGACCGTCTGAGAGACCAATTCATTTTCTTGTGTTTTTGGATTCAATCACGTCAAGGTGGTTGCAAGTGTACAACCATTGACAAGCTCTGAGATTGTTGAGGAAACTTTCCCCTGCTGATGAATCTAATGAACCTTGAATGACTCTGTGTTGATCATGAGCATAATTGTGTTTGTTGTTATTTCATAATGTTTTCAAATAGTTTTTCTTGTTCTGTTGCAATCTTATGTTAAAATCTCTCTGAGTCACACAAGATCTCGTCCATGTGTTAGTATTGTGGCATTTGCAATTTCATTATGAGAAGAGCTTTCATTTGGTAATGAAATAAACAATTTAAAATCACTTTACTTTCACTATGTTGATAAAGATTATTTGTAAGCCTATGAGTGTATCTTAGGGGTGACGAACCAGGGATTTCTAATGTTTAATTGAGTCTTTAACACGAGCCTTTGTGTTGAATTCTTGACGAATGTGTGAAAGAATGCATCTCTGGGCCTCCATTGATACACACCTTCAGTTGTCAAGGAATATTTTGGCTATTCTCAAGCATTTTGTCTATGAGTGTTCCAATTTTTGTAAAGGCTCTCAAAGATCTGGTATAATCAACTTTATTTTACTTCCCACCAAAAATTTCTCAAACGATGAATCCTACATGAACTACCCCTGTTTGTACTGTGTATCCACAAATGAACAAATTCCATTGCCAAAGTATGCGAGAGAATATCGGAGTTTCAATTATTGTCTTTAGTAACCCAAAATTTGTCTAGGAAACATCTCCACTCTGTTGGCTAGATTTTCTGCATAGTTAAAAACCTAGGCAGTCATGAGATAAATCTCTCTCATTTACCGGTGAGGCTCTCGTGTAAGATTTGTCAATTAAAATATGCTAGTATCTATATGGGGTTTTACTTTAACCATGCAGCTCATGGACCATAGTTGTATAGTTTTGTAGCAAGTAAGCAGCTGTTTTAAGAAAGGAAATATTTAAAGAAGAAGGGAATAATAAAACACAGGGAAGAAATAGGGATGTGCAACCCAATCAATAGATAACAGAGTTGATTGCATGCACATAGAAGAAACCAATAGATATCAACACACAGAATTATAAGCAAAGGCAACTCCAGATCTAGATCTAAAATAACACAAAGTTTATTAGAAGATCTAAGATAGAAAGCTAGAAACAAAATGCATTGTGACACAAAGTTCTCCGGAAATCTGCTCCTTTATATTCCTTTGCTTCAAGTGGCTATCAGGGGTTTCAACACAAAGTCTGGAACACAAGAATGCTGCTTACAAATTCTGATCTTTTAACCCGTAGGTTCTTCCTCTACTTATAGAATGTAGAGGGGCAATTACAAGTCGGAAGCTTTTAGTTGAACTGACACATGTGGAAGTTGGAAAGGAAACAACTGACAATCTCCTCCTGGAATTCCTCTTTGCATGACATGCATGATTTGCAACTGAAGATAGAACCTTCTATTTTGCATGTCTGCCACCTATCTCCAAGTAGTTGACTTCTTCAAGTAATGACTTTTAAACCAATCACTTAAGTTTTATAATTTAATTGATCGCTCAATTACTTTGTCGGAGGAAAGAAGAAGGAAGAGGAAAGCTGCAGTCTTGTTATTTTTCATATTCTCGCACGGTGATTCTTTTGCCTTTGATTCTCACCAAATTGGACAGGAGCACTGGATCGGAAGCAAGCTAGATCGGAAACAAGTGGATCGGAACTTTGCTTACGGGTGTTGCCTTCGCCTTGTCTTCCCTTTTATCCTTGAAGCTTTTGCAGTTCTTCTCCAGTACATGCATCAGTGCAATGTTTCAATTAAAAATTCTAGGAAGCACTGGGTGAATGCAAATTTAATGAAGGCTTCAACTGGAAGATTGGGAGCACATGCACAAGATCCTGGAAGAAATTTTCCACGCACTGACTTCTACACGGGTTGCATCAGAAACAAGAGGATGAATTTTTGCCGGAAGCTTTTGCAATTATGAGATCTGGATCTGGATCTGGGCCTGGATTTGTGTCTCCAATGTCAGCAAATCTAGAAGTAATGCATGATTCCGCTGAGCTTTCTCGTTCATCCCGCTTTGCCATGCTGGAGCAATCTTTGTCTCGAACAATTCTTTTACTCTTTATTGGCGGAATTCTTTATAACCGGTGCAGATTTGGATAATTATTGATTCAGAGGATATGTTCAATGTATTGGACATTGATTTAAGCTCCCTTTCTCTTATAAAAGCACCTGTGATGAATTCCTGAGCACCTGTACCACTATGCAGACAATTATTCAGACACAAATCAACCTCCTTCAACCTTGGCGCCAAATTTGGAAGCTTCCAACATTAATTACACCTTTTTCGAGCAAAATTCCTCTCCAAATGGGGCACATTTTTTGTCTGGGCTGCACTTCTCTGCTTTTGAATTAATTAATTCATCCTTATGGCAGCCCTTGCTTATATAATCCTCATAATTCTATAATTAATTAATGCCTTTCCTATTTCTGGCAATTAATTAATTATTTAATAAGCTTTACTCTTCAAATGGGGTGCCTATTTTGTGCATGCTCATGGCTGCCATTAAATAAATTAAATTTATTTAATTTTAGACTTATGCTTCAGTTAACTCAAGCCTCACAGTATGCTTTGACCTTAGCCACTGAAAATAGGAATTAATTAAATCAATTAATACTTTAAAAGTATTATTTCTCTCCCAAATGGGGCGCACTTTTTTGTCATGAAGGGGCTGCATTAAATAAATAATATTTATTTAATTTTAGAATTTCTAATTCCAATTTCCTTTATCCACTTTTCCCTTGTTGACTTTTCCTCATGCTTGGGCACCAAAATTGGGTGAATAAATATTAATAAATATTTATTTAATGCATTATTATTCACCCAAGGTGGGTCGCACTTTTTGGCACGGGTGAATTCTATTTTTAAAAGCCAATTTCTAATGGGATTATTCACCCTGCACCGCAGCTCCAAAAATCCCATGATCCACTTAAGTTGTTTGACTTTCATAATGGGATTATTTACCCTGCAAGGCAGGTAATAAAATCCCATTAATACCTTAAGTGATTTTTCTTTTATTTCACAATGGGAATTTTTACCCTGCAAGGTAGGTAAGAAATTCCCGCCTGCCTGCTGCCTCTAATTTTCCCATTGTGACTTAAGTGACGTTGCTTCCATGAGAAAAGTACCCTGCTAGGCAGTACAAAATTCCCACCTGCTTGTTGCTTCCAAAAATCCCATGATTCACTTCAAACCCTCTTTTTTAAAAATGTGGCTAGCCGAAGAAGCTTTTGGTGCACGACTTCGTCTTTTTCCGAGAGAACCGGACCTCGATGGCGAATTCCTTCGGCACAACGTGCATAGGTGATCTCCGGATACTCCGTGCCAAGAATCGGGGTAAACCGGCAAAGGAATTGACCTAGAGAAATTTCACGAAAACAAAACGAAACTACCAAAAACACAAAACGTTGCGAAGTCACAGATAAATCCTGGATTCATTCTGGTTAAAACCCTCTTGGTATATGGGAATATTGACATGTACAATCACAACAGGTTAAACTGGAACACAATTTGCCTCAAACGGGGCTCAAAATAATTAAATACAAATTTCCCGTAGGCAAACCCCAACGACAGAATATAACAATTTTGGGCATCTGGGTATTTGGCGAAATTGGCTAATATGACTCTTTGGGAATATCTTGACACAATATAGACACTTTCTAGCAATTAACACACAAAACGACCCATTATTTTAAAAGTATGAAATTTTTAACATGGGGTAGTCTCAGATTTCAGGGTGAAATTTGGGGACACCACACTCTCTAGTGTGACAACTTGTGAGAGTTAGATTGTGTTGTATTGATCATATTTTCTCAAGGTTCTCATGAAAATTGTGCAAAGAAGGATCTCTTGATGTCCTTCACCAACACGGGTTACAGAACGGGTCCTCTCACCCTGGTTGAAGGTACAACCTAAAGTAGTGAGGGTAGATCAAACCCTCAGTGAGGTGCTATCCACTTCTCCAATGCTTGAGTGACAAAGAGTCAGCTGAATCCCTTCTCGGCTACAAAACGACTCATATCATGGTTCGTCTGTCTCTAAGCATCCTACCAGTTTCGTGATGCTGCTCAACCTCGCAAGAGAATCAATTTGGATACCAACATCTCGGACAATATGCTTAGAAGTCAAAGTATGTAAAGTATTGGTGTGTTCTTGGATAGAATAATAAAAAATTTAGCACTTCCGAGAGAATGTAGTGAATTGATTATCATAATTTCCAACAAGGTAATGAATTTCTTTTGTGGCATCAACAAATCCAATCCAAGGTTTCAACACGAGTAATTTCATGCTCATGCCCAAAACAGTAGTTTCTCCACCATTTCTGTACAGAAAAAGAAAATCTTAGAAGGGCGAAAATAATCTGTTCCGAGTTAGAGTAGGAATTCATGGCATAGTAGGAATCTACTAGATTAAGCCAGTTATCTAAACCATCGGCATCTATGTTGCCTTCACATATTGGAATATCTAGATTTACTTGTACTTACATGATTCTTGGCCTCCAAGTGGCTTCTTGGTTGATGAAAATGATAGGTTTGATGAAGATTGTACTCACTGCAAGACTTGTGCAAAGTCATGCTGGGTTTTCCTGTGCATGGTGTTGTTCCAAATCATCTCTGTCACTGCAAAGCATCCTCTATCATTTTCTTGTACCTTGTCGGGTCCAACTTCTCCGGTGCCAATTTGTCGTCCATCTGCTAGGGTCATTCCGTATGACTAGGAAGGTACATCGAAGGGTCACGAGTCTTGAGACCAAACTTCCTATAACCAGACCATGTATGAGTGGGCATACAAATGCGGAGATTGTTTGGGATGAGAGATTATGCCTCTGATACCACTGATTCAGAGCCCAGGAGATTCTGGGGGACACCACACTAAAAGATGATATGATGTGTTATGCAGAGAAACAATAACAACAATCAAAATGCCTTCAAAAGAGAATGAAAACCCAATAAAACACCATGTTAGAATTGTAATTTCACATTATATTAAGGAGAATCTGCATGTTCTGTACAATGATCTGAGAGGTCAGATGTATCAACGAAAATTGAACTTTTCTAGCCAACTATGTGATAATTAGCTACTATACGCTAATGTTCAAGATGGGAGATGAAGGGATGGCTTGGCAGTTACAAGAAAAGCAACTGTTCGGCTTCTGTGAATTCATATCCCATGGTTTTTCATTTTTTGAAGATATTGCATAACAAGTGTGCTGAACAAAGCTGATACTGTCAGAGCTACGTGGTATTGGATATGATGAATTAAGCTTCACAGTTTGGATTATGTGTTCTTGAGATGAAGACGAAGCTCAATATGGAATGCCATTGTGATACTGTGAGCCAATCGAAGTCCCAAATTCCCTAGATCAGTACCGCTTGTAGGTTTCTATTTTCCTTTTGTCAACTTAAGGTGATAAGTTCAGATCTCATTCTATTTGTTTTGCTTTTGATAGAAGTTAATCAATATGTTTAATGGTCAATAAAATAATTCCAAATCAGTATACTGAAATCCTTGCTATAGCTAGGAAGAGATCAATTTTTCTAGTTATAATGATTTGACATCCACATTGCCAGGACTAAAAAGTTTTCTATATATTTTTTTGCCATGTTCATTTATACTTAAATCTTCTTTTACATGCTTCTTGTTTGGTCTGGTGCTAAGTCCCACATTGATTAAAAATTTAAATGTAGATGCACAAGAAGGTACCAGGACATCTATGATTATTATTTACAGATGAGGTAGGGTTTAGTTTTTCATTCGACAGTCCAAAACTACAGGCCATGGGTTGACTGCTAAAAGGTACCCCGACAGGGCTATGAATATAATGCAACAAAAACTGCATATATTCTTTCAAACTAGGCTTCTCTATTTCCAATCACTAGAAACTTGTGGCATGTATAACTCTAAGTACATAATACTAATGTCTTTTGTCCATCATTTCCTTATAAAAGCTTTAGGATCTTGAGAAAGTAATTTTTCTGTGGACGCTGTTTCAATTTATATTACTTCGGTATCGGAGCTCGTCATAAAACTAAAATTTTTGCAGCCTCATTTTCTTTTTAGTGCTTTTATTTAAGTGTGGCCCAAAATATAAATTGTAGATATCGTAATGTATTCATGTTGCATCAGATGCAACTTTCACTCAGAATTAATTATAATAATTGTCGTGTTTGATACTTTATTGTGCATGCGGTTGTATGCTGCAATAAACACCACAGACAGTGGATGGGTTGACGTTAAATGGAATATGAAACTAATCCTGGTTCATTTGAAATTTTGAATCCACTTGCGTCACTGTTGCTTGTCATTTTCTCTGATGAATTTTTTCATCTCAACTTTATATTATTTTCATAGGAACTAACACTAGTATTGGATTAATAGGTTAGAAGCATTAGGCGAGCCTACCAGAAGCTATTCATGTGCAGTGATGAAAATTCAGGCGGTCTTGAAGAACGCCTTGTCGAATTGGTAGGTTACGAGACTCGGGAAATTTAATTTTCTTGCATGGACTCAAGTGCCTTTTGTTAAAGGATACTTTAGTAAGGGATATAATTTTTTCTCACAAATGCTTTTAATTCTGTTCTTGCAGGAGAATAATGAAGAACTTGGAAAGGTGCCAGCAGTAATTCTAATGGTTCAATCGGTTGGGATTGTTTCAAAGAAAACCGCAGGGGTATTTGCAAGTTCAGGCATTGGGCCTAATATAAATTTTATAAGAAAGTTATCTTTTTGTCGTCGGTGTAAGACGTTAATATTTGATGCCCTATTTAGATACCTGCATCAAGTGTTTGGATAATTACGTGGTGATAGCTACCATGAAATCCATGTTTTCTTTGATTTTTATTCATTGCGATCAGTTTGTCTTAATTGATCAGGATGTAAATTTTAATTATTCTCATCAACAAAAGAAAACATTTGGAAAGCATGTATTACTTGAACGACACATTAGATTTTCAATAAAAGGTTTGATTCTTTGGGCTCATTTGTCTTATATAAGGCTTTTAATTTTCCTCAATAAATCTAACATTTAGATTTTTTCACCATTGGTTTATACATTGGGTTAGTTGTGGGCTGTGAATGCCGACTTCTAAACATGAAAAGCTAGTCAATGAGTTCTCATTCTCTCATTGTTATTTTTAATTATTTTTTTGCATTCATGGTAAATCCTTTTACATACGCATCTTTCATAACAGAACATAAGTTTCTAACTTCTAAAAAGCAAAATACTGCATATACTTGATGTAATTGGGCACTGAATATATCATTACATTATTTGGAACCTAAGGCAGGATAGCCAAGTTGTCTAAAGCCCAGTCAGCGCATCCAATTCAAGAGGATGGCTAAATATGATTTAGGTATACAGGAAATTACAAGCATCACCCAAGACTTCGAGTTGTTTACGGAATTTCTACCCATAAGCTTCTTGCATCTGCAATGGCCAAAGTAGGTAGTGGTTTCCATTTAAAATCCTTATGGTATATATTGGAGTATGCGGCATGACTTTCAAGGGGAGGGTACTGTTCAGGTTCGTTCCTTTTGTTATGGGAATATACATACAACTCCAGATTTCTTGTTTGAAATCAATTATTACTGATGTTGGCCTCAAGATAGTCTCACTCGTAAGCATTGTACTTGGACATTTTGGCCTTCATAATATAACTGAGTTTGTAAGAAACATGTCTAGATTGAGCTTTTACAACATTAGTCATACAATGTCAAAACACTCACTGAGATGGTCATTCATTGTGAGTGAGTTTACATCGATTACTTTTGACGATGATTAGTGGATTATCAAAATCCAAGTATGCTACTAATGGTTAATTTGTTAACCAATGATTGTAACAAGGTTGGTCAATTGTTGTTCCCAACTACAATGGACCTTCATTTTACAGGGCATCATTTTTCTCAAATCCTTTTCACCTATTCAATTGTGTGGTAAATGCGAGACATGTATTGAGTGAGATCATTGAGGAGACTCACAAATCTTATCCAGCCATGGCCTACAAGTGAATAATCTTTTTTTCTTTTTGATAAAAAACGTCTTATATTAATCATACATATAATACATTGCTAATCATATAAAAATATGGGTGGAAATAAGATCCTACATTGATCTCCCAAATTGAAAAAGGAGTTCCAAAAGGGCATTATCAAAGCATCATTCAAATTAGGCATAGTTAGAATTAAGCTAATTAAAGTCACTTTAATCCTCCACAAAAAAGTGTTCAATCAAAAAAGTTCAGAGAACATAGATTCTTTGGGTTGCGAAATCATAACACAAATGCACATTAAGCATCACAAGCAATTAGAGCAGAGGAAAGTGGTGGACGATCAACCAGCTAGGTTGCGGAGGATCAACCAGCTTGTCACCCAAGCCATTGCCTCCAAGAGGGTCCACTGTATCAGATATTGGCTCCCACCCATCATTATTGTTGGATTTTTCTCTGTCTTCTTGCTTAGGCTGCCTAGTAGGGAAATGGCCAAAAGTTATCATTTTAAAATTAACTTTCTCAATTAAAGGTAAACTTCTAAATTTATTGCTTAAAGAAAAACAAAAGTTATTTTAAAAAGTCTTGAATTCCCCTACAGCTGTCAAATCTATACCCTGCAAAAACATAGCCTGTCAAAGCCTACTGTCTACTAAAATTTTCAATAGCAAATTATAGCCTAAATCACTAAAAACAGGTCACAGACTGCGTGTTCTTCTTGCTTAGGTTGCCAAGTAGGGGACATGACAAAAATGATCAGTTCCAAATTAACTGTTACAATTAAAAGTAAGTTTCTAAATTTATCGCCTAATGAAACAAAAAAATCATTCTAGGAGTCTAGAATTCCTCTACAACTGTTAAATCTATACTATGCAAAAACAAGGCCAGTCCAAATCAACTGTCCATTACATTTTTTGAAGGTAAATTATAGCCTAGATCACTAAAAACAGGGCACAGATCGTCAAATTCTAGCCCTGATGGATTGTCAATAATTTTAGACCAAGAAGAACTATTTATGAGATGTGTTTTAAAAATTCTTTTCAATCATCAAAAGGGTTGTAGTTTAATTGCTGAGTATGATGGTTTGTTAAACCATCATGGGTACAAATCCTTCTTGAAATTTGACACCAATAATTAAATAGATAAAGCCATGATTGTTCAGTTATATGTAATAAAAAACATGACAGAGATGCCAAAATCTATATAATTCTACGCTTATCACATCATTATTTTTTTAATCAAATGAAAAAGGCTTTATGGTGCAAGTTCCCAGGGTTTTTGAAGTAAAGAGAAATTGTGAACAATTAAAGAAGAATGACTTAATTATCTTTTGAGAATTAACTCTTACCATTAAAGCTAGGTTTCTATATTCATGACTTACAAACATACAAAACATTTTACAAACAGGTCACAAGCGAATAAATTCTAGGTCCCAAGATGAGGCACTTGTTTATAAGATATTATTTTTAAGCTAAAGAAAGACATCGTGGAGCTCGTTTTGAGGTTAATTATGCCAAAGGCATTTTCCAAACTATACTCGACAGAACTCTGACAATCCTGACAATACCGACCTTATCAACAACATTATTTTTTTGTCATTATGTTATTGTTTGCTTCATGTTTTATCTGTTATTGTTTTGCCGCCTTCTGTTTTCTGATATCATTGCTGCCATCTTTTTCTCACCTGCCATTTTTCTGTGTTGTCTCTCTATGGGGCCGGATTTAGATCCAACATGTTTGAATTTCAAAACTTTATGATTTATATATGGCTTCTACGTCTTTTCTTGATGAATTCCTTAACTAGAATTGGCAAGAGATCATTTGCTTTAATCTAGATTTAGTACACCAGATCTTAAATTAAGAAAACAAGGAATCTCTTTCAAACATGGATACTACATAATACACTTTGATAGTTTTATTAGTTAAAAACCCTCGTAAATTCAAGAGCAATTTGCACTCAATAATCTAAGAAATGTATGGAATCTCAGTCTAAAACTTTCGATTGGTAGATAAAATCTATATGTTGCTCATATGACCAACTATTGAAGGGGCTCAATTATTGATGATTGTTCATGCATCGCCTGTTTTCTTGCAATTACTCAAGCTTAAAACTGAAATGAGGGGCTACAAAATGCTACAAGAAGCAAGCATTGCAATTGGGTTTCGAACCTAGAACCTATTGGATTTTCCCCAATTTTTATTTTGGCCCTTTTAAGTGCAAATTGCACTCATGTGAATAATGTGAGTGAGATCGAGACAATAAAGTGGAGCACAACCAACATATGCTATTTTGGTAGGAACAATTTGAGTTGGGGAATAGGTGTGAGACATGTAGTTATTTAATTACAACATTTTTCTTTCCAAATTTCCATTCATGTCTTTGTCTCATCTAACAAAGTATATGCCATCCAAATGAAAAACTTTATGCCATAAAAAATAAAATAAAAAAATACCAAAGCCCATTTTATGGTGGCCACGCATCACTGGTGTAGGACAACCCCTTCCACTTTTCAAGGACAACTGTCCTCCTTGGAAATCAAAGTATAGACAGTCCCCATGGATGAAGGATGTGGACGCCGTTTCTACCATGGCTTCAAATGAGGAACAAGGTCTGCTATATTCGGAGTTTGTGGGACGAGTCCATTCGGGCTCACCACTAGCTATCAATTTCGTGGTTGTCAAGCACATGAATTTCCTTTTCACAAGTTCCGCCCATTGTACAATTAATGTATGGAGTGTGCTCAAGCCCACCTAATACCATGTTCTCACATTCCTTCGTCCAATGAGGCAAAGATGCGTAAGTTTTAATCAGAAAACATTATTCTACTTTATGTTTGATTTGCTTGTGTTAAAGAGATTGCATCTCATTCACATTGGTGGTCATTGATTATGTAGTTTCGTTCGTCCTTGAATTGGACGCATGAACACAATATGAGGAGGTTTTAGTTCTATGGTTTGTTTAAAAGAAGCTAGGTATCTTGACCCCATGGAAATATATTTTGTTAGATAAGATTATAATGTTGATTGTTTGAAATAAATCATTTTTGTAGTTTTTAATCTTTAATTTAATGCATATTTTAAGCATACTTCTTAGCAAATTGTCTTCGTTCAACACTTTGACATCTCCTTTCATTTTCTTTGTTTATTGTCATCACCAAGAGCATATTTTCTCCATCTCAAGTTGAACATGTGCGTAATCTGTGTATGTTATTGGCGGTTAAGAGGCTCGATACTATGATGGGTGGTAGGAAATTGTCATCCACCTACTCGTAGCATATCCCTATCGACCACCGCCTCGTATGAATGGACAAAAACATTAGACATGTGGACAAAAAAATATTTAAACTTTTGAATTTGGAGCCACCCTTACAATATCTGTTGAAATGTATTATTACTATACCATGTTTTTGGTTTTGAAGTATTTTATATTTTCAACACTTGTGTTAATATAACACATATAATAATTTAAGGTTTTTTTTTCATGTATTGGCTCAACACTTACATTATTGAAACACACAATAATGTACTTGTAGTAATTCCAAAAAGTGTTAAGTTTGGTAGATTCGTACACAAAGATTTAACACAAAATAAGCTTGAGATGTTAATTCATTTATACAAAGAGAGAAGCATACATATATAGTGTAATGATCTCCTACAAAGTAGGAGTCAAAACTTATCAACTCAACCACTCATACCATATAATATCACGAGTCGTTACATTCTAACTAAAACATGTCACTTACTCAAGAATCTCTCTCACACATCATTATTTGTCCATCTAACTATTACAACACGTAATAATAATATGAGTTGTTATTACAACTCATCACACCACACACACTAACAAGATAATTCTAACACTCCCCCTCGGTGTGAATATGAAGAGTAATCACATCATAAGAATTGGAAACAAAAACACATGTTCATGTGTACTTTAGGTTTGCAATATGCTATTTTGGATATCGATTGCACATGATCATCTACATACACAACTAGAATTGCTCACGCTTTCAATTCTAGCGAATGTTGGGATTTTCATCGGCCACCATGCTTTTGACGATCGCCTACATACGAGAACTTGACAGCTCCCACTTTCACTTCCAATGAGTGTTGGGATTCTCACCGGTAATTCACTTTGTCAGAGAAGTACGACAAACAAAAGATCTTTGTGGTCATCTCGCTTTGATATTCATCTGCATTTGCAGTAGGGGTTTATTCTCAGTACGCCACAAAACACATAAAAACACTAACAACCATAGAAAATGAAATGCCGAGGATTCAATCCTCATTGTTTTCATATATAAGCACCATTATGAATCACTTTTGCTACTTTAATCTCAAATAGTATCATTGTTCATCGGTTTTGACTTTAGTCATTTTGGTGTAGCTGGTTGTCACTAATGTATTGTGCGGTCCCGTCGCTAGTAATTGGTGAGAGGACATGAATTCTCCTCCAACCTCTGTTTCCTCCATCCTTCATTATTCTTGTCTACTTAGCAAAAGTGATCTTGAAGCTCATGTCTATGAAACATTTACTCAAATTAAAATTTGAATTTCATGACATCGAATACTGCGAAGAATGCATATGTTTACAAAAAGATTTAAATTTGGACTCCTTTTGATAAACAACAACATCGACTTGTTCGAATTGACAAGAGAAAACTACAAAGCACAAGACAAAAATGGTCCCAAAAGCACCTTCCTTTTATAAATTGCACCCATGCTTCATCACCAATGTAACAGATGCCCCCATCACATAAAATGGGTTTTGCCAAGTTGGCTAAAGAGGTGTTCATAATAAAATGAAAAATTGTTATTATCTTGTAAAGAACACGGCTTATGAAATTAAATCACACCACTTTATAAACACCAGTTTGAGCTCACTGCCTAAGGAATGATGATTTAGATATGAAAGGAGAAGGCAGGAAATGGGACACGAACATCTAGAGACAATTCGATGCATATAATTGAGAGAGAAATCAGGAGAATACATCAGCAACATAATAATATCGAGTTTGACAACACAATAAATTAATGCGCAGAATGCAATAAGGAATCAAATGGATCGATATACATGCTTAGATTGTGACAGAGGAAAGATGTGCTAATGACACACTTCTACGCTTAACTACGTTTACTTCGACTATATGTGCATGGATCTGCAAGAAACAATAAAACAAAAGAAGTAAAAAGGAGTTTGGATCAAAAACTTGTGAAGTAGAAATGTCCAATGCTGCATAAAAATCTGTCTAACACTTCCTGGAGAGCCCGACTGTGCACATCCATACAAGCGCGAGAAAAACTAGAATCACAAAACTACCTTACACTATTAACTCTTCTCACATTATTCTTTTCTCATTCTCAGGGTGAAGCACAATGCTATTGTCTCCTATTTCTTCCAATTCTCCATACTTGCAGTGAAGATATCTGCTTTCTACTAAGCTTGAGATGTTAATTCATTTACATAAAGAGAGAAGCCTACCTACAAAATAGGAGTCAACATTTATCAACTTAATGAATCATACCTAATAATATCACGAGCCATTACATTGTAATATAGAGTGTAACTTACCCAAGAATATCTCTGACATCTCATTATTTGACCAACTATTACAATAGGCAATCACAATATGAGTTGTTATTACAACTCATCACACCACACAAACTAACAAGATATTTCTAATAAAAATTTACAAAACCATTTAAAAGGTAGGATTTAAGACACATTTACCACTCAAGAAACATTCTATGATTTAAGTTCTTATGTTTGACCTCGTGTTTTAGACATATTTAGCATGTGTTAAATAAGATCATATGTTGATTCTTATGTAACATGTTCTATGATAATGCAATTATTTTTGAGTGTGGATATATTTAATTCACAACTTCACCTTTGGAATCAATATTATAATGCCGAAGGTATTTTTCCAACTGGAGCGAAGATGTGTAGTTCGATAGGTGTCGAGACGTGAATAGCGCAGTGCATTTGGTTATTGATGCACGATCGCATTGCAACCATCCAAGTTGGTGTTGATTTCAACCGCCACATCGTCGATTCATTCATCTTATTAATGGTTCAAAAATGTTTTAAGTGTCGAGCTATCTAAATCATGCATGCAATTTTTTCTAGTAGTTTGTATGGGTTAGGATCACGATGGATGAGTTGGACGACAAAATTTTGGATGTGAACATAGTCATTTATATTTTATACAAATTCCCCACTGGTTTTAAGGAGGGGAAGGTTTTGGTTCTGATTATGATGTTTTAAATAACAATCTTGGCCCTAAACCTAGCCCCAACTTTACAAACAATGAAATTGAAGAGGGGGACGAGAGTGGCGTGTCACAAACTTGTATCGTATTGTTATACAATTTACATTTATGCTTGTGTCCTTTTTCATTACATTTCTAGCAAAATCAGTGCCTTTCATTTCCCTATACATTTCATCATTGATATTTACTTAGAGCACTATGAATTTGCAAGGTAAATGATTGTAAAGATGGTCTCGATGGAGGAAATGATATTCATAGTTCATGGTGGAGTCGACGGTTTAACATCCTTATATTTTCCACCCATTTATTGTCGTAAACAAGCCAAAGTTTGTGAAGATAAAATCTATTCCACCTCCACTCAAATGGCCACCCACACCTATAGTTGGGAATAGTCCAGAGGGAAACCAAAGCGTGTAGTCTTGTCTACAATGGCAGAAGACAATTGGCCCATAGTTGGACCAAAATTTACCTACAACATCTTGGAATTTATACCAACCTCAATTACATCCAATTTCATGAGGCCGATGAAGGAAAAAATAGGGGTGTGAGAGGTAGGGAAAGTCCATCCATGTTGGTTCCATTCTTGACCCCCACATCTGCCGATTCCTTCCTTTCATAAATGGTTTGCAAATGTTTTGATGTCGAGGAGATATCTAAAGTACACATGCATTTTTTCATAGTAGTTGGTGTTATCCAATTTTCTCCCCAGGAGAAATTGGATGAACATGACCTTGCATGATGTAAAAATGTGGTTGATTTGGTCACGGAAGCTTGCATTTCGAGGTTGGTCCAAAAGGTTGAAGCAAGCCCGAGAAGGTTGCAGAGATTTTGGAGAATGAAGAAGTTTAGAAGTCTGAATTTCAGACTTCAAAGGTGAAGATTTTCAAAGGTAAGTTAAGGCACAAAATCTCTAAAATCCATGAAGTTTGAAAGTCTAAAATTTCGGACTTTCGGGTTTCGGAGTTTCGAGTTTTTAGCGGTCAAAAGTTCGAAAGTTCGAAAGTCTGAAATTTCAGACTTTCGGGTTTCGGACTTTTGAGTTTCGGAATTTTGGAGCCCCAAAACATAAAAACACATGGAAATGTCCGAAATCTCGAATTCCGAAAGTTCAAAATTTTAGACTTTCGAAATTTTGGGTTTCGAACTCTCAAGCAAATTTGGCAGATGAACATTGTTTCAATCTCCGAAATGGAAATGTTTAAAAGTCTGAATTTCAGGATTTCGGAGGTGCATGTAATTGGACTACGAAAAGGAAGCTCACTAGCCCATTATTTTTGCGAGAATGACACCCGACCTTCAGATGGCCATAACTTTTGAGTGGGAGCTCGATTTGCACAACAAAGGAATTTTTGGAAAGTTCTCGATGTCTTCTACTCAAATACGATTGGATATCTTAAAATTAGTGAGACTAATTTATTCAAAATTAAAAATACAGTTCACCATTTTAGAGGGTGTCCTAGGTTTCTCACCTACCACAATAATGAAGGTATGGGTTCCTTTCTTCTCCAACAAGGCATAGTACATGGAGGTATGGGTTTGTCATGGAACCCATCATTTTTGTAGGTGAATTCAATGTATTCTAGGGTGGTTGAAGCAAGAATTCGAATTCTTCTCCCCCCTTCTCTCATATTCTTCATATATATTGTAAGGAGGGGCATTTTTCAAGTGTTGGACAATTTGGCTTTGCACCCTCCCTTCTTCTCTTGTCTATAAGTGGATTTGTGGAGTTAAAACCTCCCATCAAAATTGTAATGCAAATCTTGCCTCTTGGCCATTGTAGTGTACTATATCAAATTTGTGGAGCAATAATACATGTCTGTGGATGATTTTCAACCTCTCTTGTGTTCATTACACCTCTCTGATCTCTCATTGCAATCTTGGTTATCTATGTATGGTGGTTGTATTACATTTCAATGGTTTGTGTTTAATGGCAAAGCAGGTGTTCAACATTCCTTTGGTGCATCACCTTTGTTAGTTTAGGTTTATTTTCTTGCATCTTCTTAACCTTGTCTCCTTGGCAAGTTAGAGTAGATTTTAGGGTAGATCCTCTACAATTTGAATGTGTGCATCTAGAACAGAGGAATAGGAACCGACCTTCATCCGGAGAGCTTTCCGATTGCAAATTCCCACACTTTGGGAGAAGCTCCATGTTATGCAATCACACTAATAGTTTCAACCCATCGAGTTGCAGACATTTATGGGTGTTGTGATTACGCATCAACAATTGGTATGGGTCAGGATCATGATGGATGAGGTGGATGGTATGAAAATGGTTGCGTTTTGATACACAACGATGTTCCTTTTGTGAGATGGAGTTGGACACGAACATAGTCATTTATATTTTACACAAATCATGTACACATTGTTTTAAGGAGAGGATGGTTTTGGTTACAAATCCCAATGTTCTAAATAGAAATCTTGGTTGTAAACCTATCCCTAGTGTTCTAAACAATGAAATTGAAGAGGGGGATGAGAATGGTATGCTACAAACTTGCATCGTATTTTTATACAAGTAGCATTTATTCATGTTTCATTTATTCTTGTGAAATTGGATTTCCTTTCATTTCCATAGACATTTCATCATTAATACTTACTTGGAGTAGTATGAATTTACAAGGAAAAAGATTATAAAGATGGTCCAAATGGAGGAAATGCTATTCACGACATACAATGGAGTCGACAGGTTCAACATCCTTATATTTACCACCCATTTATTGTCTTCGGACATGCCATATTTCTTAAAGAGAACCTATTCCACATCCACTCAAATGGATTTCCATTCCTATAATTGGGAATACTCTAGTAAGTAAACCAAAGTGTGCATCTCTATCTTGATGACATGAGTACAAATGATCATTAGTCACTAAGCTTTACCTGTAGTGTATTGGAATTTATATTGACATTGACCAAATCCAATTTCATGAGATCGATAATGGAAAAAGTGAGAGGCAGAGGAAATGCCCCATATTTGTTCCTATGTTGTACACGTGAATCTCCGAACCGTGTTGTATGCAATAGTACACCAACATCACTACATGCTCCTACCTCTCTCGAGGATGTGTATGACATGCATCGAGGAAATGGAATGATGAATTAGGAAATGGACGAGCAAGGTTTTGTTCTCGTGGTCATTGAAAAATGGCATAAAACCTTAATTGGAAATGTGCATGAAATCAATGACATAAGGAACCCTAAATGTAGAGTTTCTATATCTAACATATATAGATTTTGGGATTCAAACATATTTAAGTTTTCCTGTCTACAAGTGGTGGTGAAGGAAACTCTTCAATGCAACCATCTAATCCACCTTTCCATTCATGATACCAATGGGTGCTACTCAAAGAATAATTAGCACTATCCTCTATTTTTCGACCAAGCCGATGGGGTGTTCACTATAAGAGTAGAAAAAACCTCAAAAATAAAATTTATAACAATGTTGAAGTCACCAAAAGCATGGTAATTATGAAATCGTTTCGATATAAATACATGTGAAAATGCTTCAAATTTAATGAGTGTTAGAACTCGTAATGTTGATAAGGCATTGTAAAATACAATCCACAAGGAAAACTCTTGCATTTGATGTCGGTTGTTTCTGGGTAAGCATTGATAATGGCTTAAGATAATGGTCTATAAATATTGTGTAGTCTTTGAGTTATCAACACATATAGCTATGCGCACTTTGGCACTTCATCCAGGACAAGTCTAGAAGCTCACTCAAGCGTGAGCAACCACTAGGTCCCTCCTTTTTTTCTCAACAAGATTTTAACATGCATGCTCATAATCCTAAAAATCATTCATATAACAAACATGGATACACATATAATAAGGAATTCATTCATAGGTAACGAAAAATAAGATTTGAATAACCATCAAGCCATGTTCAGATCTAGTAATCCTTGCAATGTAAATACAATTATCCATGACAAAACATAATTTGATCACATAATAAGAAGCTATTTACATCCTTACTATTTGAAAGCGCTAGACCATGTGCGGTCACACATAGACTCGGTAATAGCTCACACCTAACACTCTCAACTCTAACTCCACACTAACTAACAATTACAATGAGGCATCACCCATATTTATATAGTGGGGACTTTCCCTTCACCACCTATATGCACCTTCCTAATAATAAACATGCTCTAATAATAACATGTATGCTTTTCTAATTATGCTTTTAAGTAGATCAAGCTATAAATAGCTTGATTTACACATGCTTTAATTCCTATTATTAGCCTACTTTCATGCATTGTTTATATCCTTGGTGCATGTACTTTCTTATTTATAGCCTTTGTGTGTGCCTTGCATTATCCTAATTTTCTCTATTCTTAGCCAATGCTCTAAAAACATGCTTAGTCCTAGTATTATGCCTACATGCATAAAACCTTGTGTGTTGACATGTCTTTCTCGTGGTGCGTGCATCTCCTCGCACTTCCTTGTTTTACTTTCCTTCTGTGTGTGCACTCATCCTCATTGTGTGCATCTCCAAACCTGTAAGATTTTTTTGTACCATATGCATGTAATCCTACACGCAATCCTTCACACATGAATGATCTTGAAATACCCCTTGTGGGATACTACTTAAAATGCACAAAATATATGAAAAATTGCAGCAAAGTAAAATACCGATTTTGCATTTTTACAGTTGGGACAACGAACTAAAGAAACTTAATATTTGCCAAAATGTCCACCCGAAATACTTGAAAATTTAAATAGAGCTTGATATTATTATAAAGGACATAAGGAAACTGTTTCTGGACTTTTACAGAGATTAAACTGCTGCCAGAAAAAGCACAGCGTGCCCTAGACAACGGGAAAACTACAGAGGCTCGTAACTCTCCAAATACCGGAGCAGAAATTAAGGGTCTTTGGAAATAACAATGACAGATATAGGAAATAGTATTTCCACCTTCAGATCTAGGAATGGCCAACTGGAAAACCCTCCAAATAAAGGCTGCACCTTCGGATCCGAACATCGATGGAAAACCCCCAAATAAAGGCTGCAAGTCGCCTCGCTTGGAATGGGGTTAGGAAATGATGGAGGTGCCTTCAACGTGCTGCCACACCCAGCCCAAATGGCTGCCGTGAATCAGATCCGAGCCACTCGTTTGTCTTCTCAAATGCCCCGAAACCCTCAAGATCCTTCCTCTAAAACCTCGATTAATGTCTTTGCCACATAGCCCCGAAAGTAGCTCTAAAAATGATAGACTAGGGTAGATCTCTCACTATTGAAGAATGCCCTACTAGCTAGGGACATGTCTCTCACCACCGAAGCTAGGGTCCCTATGGGATTTGACTCCACACGCTGTAGAAATGCAACAACAACAACTGCATGAGAAGGGGTCAATAAAATGTATATGCAAAAAGTGCCTTCTCTTTCTCCCCCGAATCCTTATATACTTTCCAAGGAAAAAGAGCCCCAATAGACCAAGTTGTGTTTCATTCCATAGAGGGGTCAATAAAATAAAAGTAACTAAAGTTAATTTTTCCCGTTTAAGTCACCAAGGTCCAAAGTGACCCCCAAACGCCAAACACAACTATTAATACCATGTGGCCCCTTCTTAGTAGCCCCCAACATCCCCCCCTTGGATATGACCACGGCTTGGACTCACTTGACCCTTAGGCCTTTGGCATAGGAAAAGGGGACATTACACCTTCACAATAGCCCCCAGCGTTCGCAGCCCCTTGGGTATGACCCGGCTTGGACTCGACTTGTCCCTTAGCCTTAGGCATAGAAAAGGGGACATTATAGTCCTCCCTTCCCAAGAAATGCTTGACCCCAAGCATTATCCTATCATGTTCTGCAGAGGCTGAATACCACGCCGCAAGTTTCTCCACCTCACCCTACAGTCAACTGATGATCGGTGTGATGCGAAGTAACCAAGACACCCCATGTAGTGATCATGCTCTCCATGCCGTGTGGAGAACAATGTTGCTCCTAAAGTAGTATGATGTCCACACCGACTCTCCCCTGGTACCCACGCCGAAAGTGCCAATTTTCCCAATCCCTGCCGATGCAACGCTATCATCATGTGATCACTCACTGCCTCTCCAATTGACTCCTATGGGTATGAAAGTTTATTCTGGGTCCCGTAGAGTCCCTTGAATCCACCTGTGGAACAACCTGTATATGCAAAAATTGTGCTAACTCTCCCACATGACCTGCACTCATGTGAGAGCAAGGCTCCTCATAATGTATCTCAATGTGTCCCGTGGAGGGAAAGTCCCAAGACTCAGTAGACAGTCAACCGGTAATATTAGCTCCACATAGTCCACCTCCTATGTTGAATGTGAACCTACTGAATAACCATGAGTCAATTTCATCTCTCCATTGACTAACATGTGGGCAAAGTTCTCACTGGGCATACAAGCAATAAAATACATAGGAGTGTTATCCAATGTCGATTCAAAAAATGATGAACCCGCAGGTTTTGACTTGTCACAGTGACAAACCGTATATGCATGTATAAAGTTGGGGATATCCTCCCTCAACCTGTGCCATATGAACCTCTCTGACATGAACCTGTAGGTCTCATCATAGCTCAAATGCCCAGTCATGGAAGGACAATGCACATGTCGCAATATCTCCATCCTCAACCATGAATCTGACACAAGGCTCAATCTTCCCTGATAGAAGATCATCTCATCCTCAAATCTGTAGCTATCATCCTATATGTGACCATCCAGAATCTCACCAGTGTGTCGGTTCTTGGAGTACTCAACAAACAAATGAGGTCTCTAGTCTACCGAAACTTTAGATAACCAACATAATGATAAGCTCAGATGATCTGAACTTGTAATCCCAATCTCAGTAACAGTCTCATGTGCAACATTGCTGGCCACACCTACATCCATCATACTCCACATCGATCCGCAATAATAAAACTCCTCACCATGCCGATCGTCCTCTCCATCCCCTCAGCTATAACCATCCTTGGTGCTCCTACAGATACTCCCTTCAAAATCACATTCCCGCCTCGAATTAAACTTCAGCTCTATCGTCGAAAGTTAGTTCAAAACTCACCAAGAGAGTGGAGCCACTACACTCCCAAGTGCTATGTTGGTCACTCCCATTCCAACAATGTGGGAATCATTGGTAATTGTATAGTTACCTATCGTGATTCTCACTTGGGGAACCCACCGTATGTGCACCTCAAAGACTCTCCATTGGCTACTGATCTATTTGAGGCCCTCAAAATCCTCTCTGTCTCGTAGTCCTCACCTCTCAACCAATGAGGCATCAATACAATTGTGAGTTTCCCGCTATCAATTAGTACCCCAACACACTGACCTCGCATAACTCCTCTAATCCTAAATGCCTTGTACATCAGAGTACTAGGCAATCTCCCGAGGAAAAGTCTTCTCCTCCTGCCCGCATCAGCACTATCCAACACAACCCCATCTCCATCATCCATCTCGCGAGTCTCTAACTCCTCACCTCTATCACCCTTGCTCTCCTCGAAGACTTCAATGAATTGAGCCTTCCCTCTACCTCTGCAATCATGTCCTAGAATCCAAGGTGTGTGGCAATCAAAACATAGTTTCTTTCACCTCAACTCATCTCTGTGTTCTCGGGAATGATTGGCTTTTTAACCACCTCCTGCCTCGGTGGAGGCTCCCTCTACTGACATTCATCTGATCCAGATGGAGGTTCCCTTTGTTGAACGCGAGGTGGAGCCCTTGGCTTTAGAGTGGATAACTCCAAGTCCGAGCTTTCCTAACAGCCCGTTCAAATAAGAAGGTTCAAATTCCTTCACAAATCCAGTGAAAGCATCAGTCAAACCTGCTATGAACAGCAAAATCAACCTCCTCTCCATGACATCAGGTACCATGACTGGTAATCTCTGAAAATATGTGATGTACTAATCTAGGGGACCGGTTTGTCTCAAATGAGTCCACTCCCTGAAATACCTATCAGGGTCCCTCCTATCAAATCTACTCACCAGCCTCTGCGTGAACTCTGCATGAGTCATAATGTGTATGTGTCCCTGTGTAATCAGCCCATGATGCCACCAATCATGAGTGTCTCCCTCAAGATGTGAGCTTGCAAACTTAATTACATCTTCCTCACGCATAGGATTTGAGTCGGAGTATGTCTTCGACTTCTACACCCAAGACTGTGCAGTACACTTCTTAGAACCGTCGAAATGTGGAACAAAAATCTGTCCCAACCTCCTTTGCATCTCTGGTACCTGTGTCTGCTGATCTCTCTTGGGTCTACTGCCAACCTTCATTTCGCAATATTCTGGACTGGCATGTTGTTATGAAGGCCTTCACTCGAGGTCTAGTACGTCTCCCAACAAGACTCCTCATCCAACATATCTATGGGCTGCTGTGCCTGGTTAACTTCTGGATCCTTCAAGAAAAATGGTTCGTGAAGCCCCAAAGGCCTGACAGAAGAATGGGGAGGCCGCTGCCCCGAATGTCCACTCTCACCTCTTTTCCCTGTTGTCCCATATTGCTATTTTCTCCTCTCATTATGACTGCTATTATACACAGTCCAACAGGCTGAAGATGATTAAAAAATATTCTCCTACCCCTTTTTGCAATCAGAAAACCAATGCTAGTACCTTGAGAGGTACTCTCCCTTCTTGCACCAGAGTCTCCAATGAAGAAAACATGCTTTCCAACACTTGTAATCCCAAAAGACACATTTTAATTCCTTCTTTGGCTTATGAAATCAGTCACGAAGTTTTCAACATCAGAATTGATAGTTTTGGATAACTACCACATATTACCAGGATCCCATAGCTTATAATGCCCCTGAGCCCTTGTATCATGTAAGGTCTGCCATCTTTTCTTCTCTTGTATCTCCTCATAAAGAAGATTATCAAAAGGTTCACCTTCTATCATCTTTGCTTTAGAAACCTCCAAAACAGCACCATCCCTATTGTGATTCATGATTTTAGATGGAGAATAAGTGGAACAAGAATCAACACCTTTCACAATTTTATGCTCATTACTGCTTGGTAAATCCATCCCATATGATAATGACTTATTCTTTGGAGGATTGATAGGTACCTTTTGGATTGAAATATATTTTTCAGTTTTGCAACCAACCAGCCATGTTTGTTCATACCTTTCAATGCCATCAATGTCCTCCGTGTGTTCAAGATAGACATATGTTGAGCTGCCCCCAACATTGTTTCCTGAGTGCCTTTCAAGGCCATCAATGTCCTCTGTGTGTTCGTCATCACCAATCCGGCACTATGATAATTCTTCACCGGAACTCCTCGTGCTATGATTATTTACTAATGCACAACCTTTAGTTTGGTGCATGTAACTGAAACAAAACAACAACCAAACACAAGAATACCATTGACTATGATAAGACAGAATGACGACAAATCTGAAATATCAAAATAAATTATAATATTAACATGAAATCATATAATCTCACCCATGAGATACTTCAACAAGACTATGGGAGAAACTTTACAATTACACCTCTTGATGGCTTCTTCAACACACCTTTAACTCGATGGCTTCCTTCGCACACTTCCTACAATATTTCTCACTACTTCTTTCTATGCTAAATGAGGGGGTGGCCTCTCTATTTATAGAACTTCCAGCTTATCCATCCTATCTCTAAGATAGGATAAGAAATCCACTGACGAATCATATTCCATACCTTAACTCTTATCTCGTACATGTAAGCTTATCTCGTTAAGATAAGATAAACCTTATCATTTTACATGGGTTCCACATTTTTAGACTTTTTACAAATAAAATACACAAAATATTTATGACCTCACTCCTTGTCCTTATTACCAATATAATATTTCTAATTCCTAATCATGTAGACCCTACTTCTCTAATTACCCAAACTTTGACATTTTAACATTACTGGACCATTTACGACAAATATTTACTTTTACAACATTCCTATTGTACTTTGACTGCTACCGTACTCCACATTATTGGCGGCACTGCATCGACGGCGCCGTTATCTTCTATTGGACGCTACTACTAATTACACTTAACAACATCCTATTCATAATACATACATTAATGAAATAGAAATTTTGGAGGAAAATTTTAGTGTCGACATCTTCCCCTTCTAGCTTCTACTCCGTCCCTGAGTAGACTATTCTCGTGCTTGGAAAATCTTCAACTTGTCGTGGTTGACCCATTTCGTAATGGGAGTGCCATCCAATTCCTCCACTTCGCAGACATTACCATTTTCATGCACAACTGCTATTTTGTAGGGCCCCATCCATTTTGGAAGAAATTTTCTCTCGTCTTCTTTTTTTTGTATCTGAATCATATACTAGACCAAGTCATTCACTTGAAATGGAGACCACCGGATATTTTGATCAAAGTATTCCTTTCGCTTCATTTTCTTCTTATGGCTTGTATCCTTTGCTATTTCCTCATTTCCTCTAGCAAATGAAGATGTACCAACCTTTCTTTTTATCGAATCACTTTCATCCATCCTTTCATTTTTCATAACTCTCACAAAGGTGGGAATATCAAACTCAATAGAAGAATCTGGATCAATGCCATAGGCCAATTGAAATGGGGAGTATCCTGCTGCTGACTTTGATGTTGCCCTATATGCCCACAATGCCGCATGAATCCTTTTATCCCATTTATGTACCGCAAGGCCGCATCTTTTGCTAGAATTTGACACAAAGACAAAATTTGTTCGCTCCACCCGTCCATTTGTGCTTGGCTTCAGTATGTTGTTGCCTTCCCGTGCTTGATAGAAAACTTATTGACTAGGGCTTCTACCACCTCATTAATGAAGTGGCTTCCTTGATCTCTGTTACAATTTCTAATGGACAACCAAACCGTGACAATGCGTTCATATATGAACCTTGCCACTTCATCCATGGAAGTTGTTTTCAATGGCCTAGCTTCAACCCACTTGGTTAAATAACTGTGGCAACTACAATATACTTATTTTGACGTGATGTAGTGGAAGTGGACCTACAATGTCTATTCCCCATTTTTCAAAGGGACCAAGGGGAAGAATACGACATAATGGAGCCGATGAAGTCTTACGGTTAGCATGTGTTTGACAAATATCACATGTCTTACAATAATTATAACAATCTTTAAAAAGAGTGGGCCAGTGATAACCTCGCATCCAAGATCCTTCTTGCTTTGTAAGTTGTCCAGAGAAGTGCCCTCCACATGTACCATTTGGAATTCTTCTAGCAGCTCCTTTCCTTGGATCACGTCCAATCGCCTCTCTTGATCGGCTCCATCGTGTCCTATTCGAAATAATGCTCCATGCGAGAATAGAATATGGACGATCGGCTTGAGTAATCTTTCTCTTAGTCTTTGCATTGGCACCATCAGAAACTTGAATTCATTAAGATAATTCCAAATATCTATGTATTCACTAGGGATTGTGTCAAGGAGAACAATGCCGCATCGGGAAAATCATCATCATCACAAGATGATCCTAAACCATCATAGGCTCGAGAGAGTGCATCCGCATTGACATGCTTCTTTCCGGCCTATCTATAATATCAAATTCAAATTCTTGTAGCAAAATTATCCATCTTGCTATCCTCCCCGATGGGTTAGGCTTATTGACAATATATTTGAGCTCGATGATCCGTTACAACTATAAATTTCTGCCCTAGCAAGTAATTTCTAAACTTCTTTACAAAGAAAATGATAGTGAGCCTCTTTTTCAGCATAAAGATAGTTTACCTCAAAGATCGCTCATTTGTCTCGCTCCCAAAGTAAATTGGATGTTCATTCCCATTTTCATCCTTTTGGCTCAAAGTACTACCTAGTGCCGCATCTCGAGGCATCGTTGTACACAATGAATGGCTTGCTCCAACTGGATTCTTCAAAATAGGTGAAGACACTGTGGCTTCCTTCAGCTTGTCCAAAAGCTTCATGCGCCTTGTTTCCCGGTTCATAAGCAACATCCTTCTTCAAGAATCTGGGTTAGTGGTCAGTGCAATCTTTGAGAAATTCTTGATGAACCTTCTATAGTAACCCACATGGCCTAAAAATGATCTCAACTTACTTCTATTCATAGGAAATGGTAAATCTTTGATTTTTGAAACTTTATCAGATCGCACCAATACCATCTCTCGGATACAACATGCCCTAACAAAACGCCTTTAGAACATCCAAAGACACACTTTGTAGGGTTTAGTGAGGCTTGTGCTTCATCTAACCTTTGAAATGTTGTCTCCATCTCGGTGCAGTGGTCCAACTTGCTCCCATAGATGTAAAAATCATCCGTAAATACTCGATGAAGGTCCCAATGTAGGGTTCGAACACCCTATTCATCAAACGCTGGAATGTTGCTTGAGCATTACACAACCCAAAAGGCATAACTCTATAAGCAAACGTTCCCAAGGAGTGGTGAACATGGTCTTCACCTGATCTTTCTCTCGCTATACGAACTTGGTCAGAGCCGCTATATCCATCAAAGAAACTATAAGACTCGGCCGCCTACTTCGCCCAAGATCCGATCTGAAAATGGAAGAGGGTAATGATCCTTCTTTGTTGCCTTATTGAGCTTCCTATAATCAACACAAATGCGTAGCTTCCCATTCTTTTTTATTGAGATCACAATGGGAGAAACCCATTCTCGAAATCTCCACAAGAAATATGAATCCCGCATCAAGCAACTTATCTATTTCTTCTTTTACAGCCTTGAAAAATTAGGATTCATTCTATATGGCATTTGCTTTATAGGCTTAGCACCATCTACCACTCAATACAATGTTCTACCCAACTTACTTGACGGAGTTCCTTGTAATCAAAAGTGAATAGGTGTATGTACCTTCGAAAGAGCCGGAGGTAGGATTCCTTTCACTCTCCATCACAAAGATCACCAATCTTTATTTGTTGGAGACAATCATCAACTTCTTCTTCGAGATAATTTTATGGGGTCATGAGTTGGTGTGATCGGGCAGGATATCCATGATTGAAACATCCACCTCGCTTTCTTCATCTTCAAAGTGTCCACTTCACTGGGTACTAGAGTAATCAGAGGATGTCCAATCATCGGTTTCATCACTTGAATCCATAAGTTCTACTTTATGATGTCGAGGATCACGTTTATCTTCACCCTCTCTCTACCACGCCCAAGTGTCATGAAACCTTCATTCTAGTAGTTTCTTGCATGAACTCTCCTTAGCCATGGTCTTCCCAAAGAAAGATTGGGTACGCAACAAGCATTACCATTTTTCATCACCCGAAAGTCTACCACACATACAACACCCATAACAGATATTGCCACATTTGAAATTACACCTTCGGTTTAGTTTTTCCTTATTTAATGACCTTAACATAAGTGTCAAGGGCGATCAATTTTTAAACCCAACATATTCATTACAGACTTGGTCATTACATTAATCGCAGCACCTCCATCAACTAAGACATCATGAATTAAAATACCATTACATAATACCTCACTTGTGGAGCATAGGGATCCTCTCGCCTCCAAAACAGGGACCTCAACCTCCTTCCTTCTTCGAGCATTGAGTCCACCTCGCAACTCCCGCCTCTTCTCGAAGACATAGCCAAGAGTTGACCATATGTGATATTTGCGTGCCTTTTGGACAGATCTTCCAAGATGGAGTATGGTCCTTGCCCCGTGAAATCGTAAAATCCCGCACACCCAACTTTCTTCTCCTATGTTTCTTACTAGTTTCTTCTTTCATCTTCTTAGGATCATTTCCATCTTGATTATCTTTTTTTTCTTTCTTTTTGTTACAAACACATCTACTTCATTATTTCTGCTCTTATCTACTACATCAAAAGAATTCACAGTGCTTTTCCTTTATCATTATCTCCCTTACTGATGTAGAAGCTCTATCCGGACAATTATACTTATAATGACCCTTTTATAACAACCATAACAAACAACTTCAGTAAATATTTCTCTTTGGACCTCTATCTCCTCCCCGAGAACTAAATTCCTTTCTCAAGAAGATTAATAGTTAATCGACCCATCTTTTTGAGCAGATCTTCATACTCGGTGAGATGTATTAGGAGAAATATTTGTGCTCACCGGGAGTGGTCAGGATTCGTGACCAAAGGTGCTGGTGTAGGCTCTACTTTAGCAACAATTTCTTTGGGCTCCTCTTCCATGCTTTCTTCTTGCCTTCTTGCAATCTCCTTTGCTTGTTCAATGGTAGCTGGGTGGTCATACTTCACTCATTGTCTGATCTCCAGCTTCATCCCAAGAATGAAGTGCTTACAGAGGAGATTATCCACGCCATTCATCAACCCATCCGCTAGTCCTTCCTTCCGGATCTGGGCATCGAGCTTCCTCCTTAGCTCTAGAACACGAGCATGATAATCCCTTATCTTCTCCTTCTCTCCTTGGGATAGCTTTGTGATCTCGATCATAAGATCTGCATATTTTTGTTGTTCACCAAATTCTTCAAGAAAACTTTCAGTTAATAAATCCCATGAATTTTTCACATTATCACCTAGTGTTTCAAACCACCTAAGTGCTGAACCATCCAAAAAGGTAGGAAAAAATTCAGTCCATTGCTTCCCTTCTTATAAGGCCATTACAAATACAAGATCGTTTAAACTCTTGAATGAAAGAAGAAGCATCTTCATTAGATTGAGCTGAAAAAACAGGAATCTTTCCCATTTTCAAAAGTAACCACCGTGAAATACCAACCCACAAGTACAATTAACAAGACTTATGTGCACAAATAATTGGAATCACTATACTAGAAAGTGACTTTACACCTTTCTACAGTAAAATAGAAATGACCACGGTAAACTATGGTAAAACTTGACTTATATGCAGTAAAACCGACTTTACCTGTGGTAAACACTATTCACGGTAGAAAAGTGAAGTTATGCGGTAAATACTATTCACGGTAAAAAGTGACTTTATCGGTAATTACTATTCCCAAAGAAAAAGGACTTTACTAGGTAACTACTATTCATGGCAAAAATGAATTTAACATGGTAACTACTATTCACAGTAAAAATGACTTTACCATGGTAACTAGTATGCACAGAAAAACAAGGTTACCCTCCAATTAATTTTTGCCTAAGTGGGAATATCTCTCCGTAAAATCCATTAACGAGGAATGGTCCCTAAGAACGGAACCAAAATGTCATCACCAATCCTAAGCACTATGATAATTCTTCACCGGGAACTCCTCGCTATGATTATTTACTAATGCATGCAGACTTTAGTTTGGTGGATGTAACTGAAGCAAAACAACAACCGAACACAAGAATACCATTGACTATGATAAGACAGTAATGACGACAAATCTGAAATATCAAAATAAATTATAATATTAACATGAAATCGTTATAATCTCACCCATGAGATACTTCAACAAGACTATGGGAGAAACTTTACAATTACACCTCTCGATGGCTTCTTCAACACACCTTTAATCGATGGCTTCCTTCGCACACTTCCTACAATATTTCTCACTACTTCTTTCTATGCTAAATGAGGGGGGTGGCCTCTCTATTTATAGAACTTCCAGCTTATCCATCCTATCTCTAAGATAGGATAAGAAATCCACTCGACGAATCATATTCCATACCTTAACTCTTATCGTACATGTAAGCTTATCTGTTAAGATAAGATAAACCTTATCATTTTACATGGGTTCCACATTTTTAGACTTTTTACAAATAAAATACACAAAATATTTATGACCTCACTCCTTGTCCTTATTACCAATATAATATTTCTAATTCCTAATCATGTAGACCCTACTTCTCTAATTACCCAAACTTTGACATTTTAACATTACCGGACCATTTACGACAAATATTTACTTTTACAACATTCCTATTGTACTTTGACTCATTACCGTACTCCACATTATTGGCGTGCACCGCATCGACGGCGCCGTTATCTTCTATCGGGACGCTACTACTAATTACACTTAACAACATCCTATTCGTAATACATACATTAATGAAATAGAAATTTTGGAGGAAAATTTTAGTGTCGACAGATTCAAGATAGACATATGTTGAGCTGCCCCAACATTGTTGCATGAGTGCCTACTTAAAGTATCGAAAGATGATTAAAAGTTGTTGGTTTGGAAATTACAATAGACTACAATTTTACACTAGTGTCCATGCGAGGCTCCTCCTCATGTGCTAGCTGCTCCTTAGAGTCTTCTTTGGGGTGTAATCTTTCTTGCATAAATTTCCCTCATCGTTTCCTTGAACTCTTGTATGTGTTGTCTTGCTTGAGTCGCTATCAACCTAGCAGCTCTAGCTCTGCTATTCCCTTCCTCACACTTTTTAAGAGTTTCCATTACATCCTCCTTGCTTGCACAAACAAGTTTCTTCTCCTGAGATGGAATAATTTCTCTAACAAGCAAAGTTTCACTAATGCAATTATTTTGCTCAATGGAAATCATACCCTTTTGTTTAGAAGCTTCTTCTACAAACGAGTTCTTTTGTGATTCAGGTACCGGCATATGATGACCTCGTTTGGGCTTGCTACCAATCTTCATCATGCAATAATCTGGAAATGGCATATTATCTCTGAAACCCCTACTCAAAGATTGGTACTTCATCCAACAAGAATCCTCATCAATCACCTCTATTGGCTGCCATCTATCACTTTGTTCTCACTTGTTCCTTGGTGTCTCGTAGGTCTGCTTTGATTCACATCTTGAGTGAGTGACTCAAATAAAGGTTAGTGGCTTCTCTTGTTTCACCATGTTGGTGAACATTTCCTTCATAAAACCCCCTTTGAGATATTTTCAAACCGCCATATTGAACCAACACAGTGGATGAACAACAACTCTGATACCACTGAAATATCCCTTATGGGATACTACTTAAAATGCACAAAATATATGAAAAATTGCAGCAAAGTAAAATACTGATTTTACCAGATTTTTACAGTTGGGACAAAAACTAAAGAAACTTAATATTTGCCAAAATGTCCACCCGAAATACTTGAAAATTTAAATAGAGCTTGATATTATTATAAAGGACATAAGGAAATTGTTTCTAGACTTTTACGGAGATTAAACTACTGCAAAAAAAAACACAGCGTGCCCTAGACAGTGGGAAAACTACAGAGGCTCATAACTCTCCAAATACCGGAGAAAAAATTAAGGGTCTTTGGAAATAACAAGGGTCTTTGGAAATAACAATGACAGATATAGGAAATAGTATTTCCACCTTCAGATCTGGGAATGGCCAACTGGAAAACCCTCCAAATAAAGGCTGCACCTTCAGATCTTGGAACGACCGATTGGAAAAACCCCCAAATAGAGGCTGCAAGTCACCTCGCTTGGAATGGGGTCGGGAAATGATGGAGGCGCCTTCAACGTGCTGCCACACCCACCCAAATGGCTGCCGTGAATCTGATCTGGAGCCCCTCTGATTGTCTTCCTCAAATGCCCCCAAAACCCTCGAGATCCTTCCTCTGAAACCTCTGTTAATGTCTCTGCCACATAGCCCTGAAAGTGGCTCCAAAATGATAGACTAGGGTAGATCTCTCACTACCGAAGAATGCCCTGCTAGCTAGGGACAGGTCTCTCACCACCGAAGCTAGGGTCCCTGTGGGATTTGACTCCACAAGCTGTAGAAATGCAACAACAACAGCTGCATGAGAAGGGGTCAATAAAATGTATATGCAAAAAGTGCCTTCTCTTTCTCCCTCGGCTCCTTATATACTTTCCAAGGAAAAAGAGCCCCAATAGACCAAGTCACATTTCATTCCATGGAGGGGTCAATAAAATAAAAGTAACTAAAGTTATTTTTTCCCGTTTAAGTCACCAAGGTCCAAAGTGACCCCCAAACGCCAAACACGACTATTAATACCATGCGACTCCCTTCTCAGTAGCCCCCAACGTCCCCCACCCCTTGGATATGACCATGGCTTGGACTCGCTTGACCCTTAGGCCTTTGGCACAGGAAAAGGGGACATTACACCTTCACAATAGCCCCTGGCGTCACAACCCTGGGTATGACCCGACTTGGACTTGACTTGTTCCTTAGCCTTAGGCATAGAAAAGAGGACATTACGATACTTAGTAATTTCTATGACCAACATTACCCCACACTAGGGATATTTTCATTCCACAACAATATTGCAAACAACACGGTCTCAAATAATCACTAAAAATGAAAGAATAAAGGATGATAAATAATATGCGTTTCCACCCCAAGAATTAAAAAATTAAAATCTGTTATTTATGCGCATATGAATACTCAAAGCCTTTTGGGGTGGAAGGAGTTTTAGAAATTCCTTTTTAAAATATTTTATAACTCCTTCCAAATTTTCTAGCTCCCTCACGCTTTTACTAGCGCGATATCTATAATGGTAGGTACTTGCACTTGGGTTAGCTCATCTATCTTCCATGTAAGCTCCTTGATCATCTTGTCAAGGTCCAAGGCCAAATATTCTAATGCATCCATCTTGGGCATATCCAAAGGGAAAATATCTTTGAGTCTTTCCCTAAGAGTGTCCTTCATGGAATTAATCAAATCTCTTTTTTGCTCAACCTCGACCATTACCCTTTCACGCTCGGACATGCTATTCATCATATTGGCCTATATTACCTTCAACTCCACTTCCTCATTAGTGATGTACATACTCACAATCAGGTCAAAATATTAGAAGTGATAAAAAATAAATTCTACCTTCCTGGGGCTTCTTCAACCTCCGCCGCTAGTGCATCATACTTTGCATAAGGTGTATTTCCACCCGCTGCTTATCACTCTTCTTTTACGTAACTAATTATTCCTTTGCACAACCCTAGCCCGTCCTTCTTCTTCAGGCAAGTAGCATGCATACCAAGTCCTCTAGATAATGCAATTTTGTGGGGTAATCATCTTGTGCATTTTCAACTAGGTCTAGGCGCATGGTTGTGATTCCATTTATTATGTTTTCGCCTTCTTTTGCAGACTACATATTTTCATTCTCTCTCTTCCTTCAAACTCTACTCAAGCCTCCAAATCCTCCGGTATTTATGCCTTTCATCCTATCGCATCCTCTTGATGGTGGCATCTTTATCAAAAATCCTTAGCCATACCTCCGTAACCATTTCATTCAACACATTGCATGTTTTTTCATTTGTGAGAAACCAAGATTTGATAATGAAAAGGTTTCCCTAACATAAATTTCAATCGCATCTCGAGAGAAATTCCTTATTTATTTTGAAATATGACTCTTCCATGTGTGCCCGATAGTTCCATGAGAGAATTTTCTGGTGCGTGGGAGGGATTAATTTTTATCAAACATTTACCAACAAAATAAGTGATCTATAGCCACTAAATTTAGGTATCTAGCCCTTAGGACCTTCATAGGATCATCAATGTATTGCATCCGGGAGGCTTGTTACATCTCGCCTTCATTTTCTCCCTTTTTGTGTTATTTTTAGGTACTTCTTGCGCAATAGTATGCCTCGTACCACTAGCTTATCCTATGCCCGCATCTTCCCAACACCTTTGTCATTATCTTTCTTTCCTCCTCCTCACGCTCAACTTCACGCTTTTCCTCATACTCTTTGTTTCCTCCTACATCACCGTATTAGTTGTCCTACTTTTTCCTCCTCCTTCTCCATCCTTACTTGGATCCTCTTAATTACATGCACTATGCTCTTCTTCATCATCATCATACAATTTATGGATGATCGGGAATCGCATCACCTCCTCACCATTTGATTTTTCCAAGTCCTCTCGCATCTTCCTCGCTGAAACCACCCTAGGATTCTTCTTTTTAGAATTTTCTTCTTTAGACTTGGTTTTGTTAGCACAAAAACATGTGAATTCTTGGGTGCTTTAGAAGTACTTATACCTTTTCGTTTATCTCGTGCTCCCGATGCTTCTTCTTCCTTATTCTATGATCTAGCATAGTCTCTTCTTCATCCTCGTCTCCTTCTTCCTCATCTGTTTCCGTGGAGGAGTCTCTGCGCATTATCTTTATTCCCACAATATGCTTCCTTCATGGGGATCAGGGAGATGAAGATCACACTCATGTAAATACTTCCCATCCTTTAGCTTGGGTCTGAGATAAATGAATATCTTGAATTATTGCTTTCCCACTATAATGGTTGTGGGATCGACGTCCGTGTTGTTGGACTCTATGGTCTCCACATAAGCTAACCTTGATGGATAGACCAAGGTTATGTGCAAGGTGTGGTAGTTTGATCCCACATCGTCTGCGTCAAATTTTAGCTTGCATGCTTATTTGATTCAATTTACCACACTCTGGAAGTAATTTCCATGAAGGCAAAGGGTAACTTGCACCATGGGCTGAATTCTCCATTTTGAGCTTGAACCTACCCAAGAAGAAGTGTTGGTACACTCGGGAACTATGCTTCCCCATCTAGTAGAGAGGAACATTCCCTTGGCACACGCCAATCATTTTCTAATGCCTCAATCATTCCATTGTACCATTTTTCAATGCGCGGCTTGTATTGGTTTGTTATCACCCCTTCACAAGTAAATGCTACAAACTTCTCTGGGGGAATTCTTTGTCAACCGGGTATATCCACATTTTCTCCTTTAGGACGTTTGGTACCCCAATCTCCCAAAATATGATTAAAAATAAGATCATTCCCTAGGTTATCTTCTCACCCTTATCTACCCGGACCCTTACTTCCTCCAATATCCCTTCAACAATGTAAAAATGATGTTGTATATGGTCTTTTGCCCCATCTTATGTACAACATGCAACCACTTCTTATTCACATGTGGCCATATTTCAGATGCGCCCAACTTATAACTAACAAGGCACGCTACCACTCAAGTGATGCTTATGATGTCCATTGCATGGTTTCCTCGTTGGTAATTGAACTTTATGGTAGTGGCCTCTACTACCTCATCATCTCCTAAGTCCTACCCGATCTCCACTCCCGAGATGCAAAAACCCTGTCACACTCCCAATTAACTACATGGTATTGCACATTATTCTCCCTACAAAGTAAAATAATTATTTGTGAATACATGACATGAGCCATTGGTATAGTCACTTTGGCTTGCCAAAGTAAGGAAATTCATAGAGTTGGAGGACTCTAGTGCTCTCCAAGTCCTTCTTTACCGAATCATTAATGACCAAATTCCCTTGATTTCCTCTGCACCAACTCCTTCATGGCATCCTTCCTTATCTCTCCCTCATGGTCCTTCGTGCGATGATTGTAGTAGCTAATTTTGCATTTTTAGTTGAGAGACCCATGACTGCCCTAATATCACTTCGGGAGGGTATTGAATTTTGAAAAACCATTCCTTTGGTCCTTCCTCAACAACATGATTCCTTGCCTTTCCTTTTTCCTTGGGTGATTTGCTTGACTAGGGCTATCTTCTTTGGTGCCATTTCCTAACTTTACAAATCTTCAAATTTTTAGTTAACTACTTTAACTTCACCTCAAAAATTTCAAAACTCCAAATTTGTAGACAATTCAAGCCCTAGTATCGAATAAATCTTCTCAAATGCTTGTGTCTTTGCATCGAGTGTTCAACTCTTCAACCCTCCTTTCCTCTTGCTTCAAACCTTACTCTTTTCCACCTCAATTATGTTCCCTAGCTTTAATATTTTCAATGTCGTACCGTAATTTGAGATCAATGAACTTATACTTGAAAACCCTAGCTTGAACCTTCACTTTTAAATATCCTTGTCAAATGCCTTTCCTCCACACTTGTGCTTCTACCAATGGAGCTTTTCTACCCAAGGATTCTCTTAGTTTGTTTGAATTCTCGGTTTGACCTTTGAATAGCTCTTAGCACTTTCACTCTTCATTTGCTCAAATGCACAAGATCTTAAATGGAAAGTTAAGAATGAACTTCGTCTATGACCTTTTTATAGTTTTCCAAATTTTTATCACATTTATTTCTTCTCTCCTACCTTTGTGGAAGTCATAAAATTTTGGAAAACCACTACTCTCGGGATGTAGTCATCCTTGTGGGCACCTCCCCGTGCCACAACCCCTCTTCCTCTCGCACCACACACTAAGTATTTTATCTCTTGTGTAAATCTTTTGTAGTCCTATTAGCCTAGAGGTGATAAGGGGTATTCGTATGGTGTGCCACCATAAATCCTACCAAAAAAATTCTAATAGTATCATTCAAGATATGAGTGGAACTCTATCACTTGTAAGTCTCAATGGACATCAATACATGTTGATGATGTTTTACTAGAGGAACCTTCTCGATGTGTAATATTTTATATGCATTGCCTTTGCTTACCTTATCTAATAATCTGTACATGTGATGATATAGCGTGCACTGCCCCGCACGCGGGTGGTGTAATAGGTCCTACAAAATCAATTGCCACTTCTCAAAAGGCACTTTGTGCTTGCTATGAGCCTTAAAGGCATCTCATCTATATTTCAAGACTTTATAATTCTATGAAAATTATCACATGCTTTGAAAAAATCCTTAGTGTCCTTGTATAAAGTCTCCCACCATAGACCTGTTAAAAGGATCTTGCGTGTTGTAGCATCTTCTACATAGTGCATGTACGGATGAAAATTGACATGAGACCTTCAACCACACTCGACCCCCTGAGGTCATTGCATGGAAGCTGATGTGGATAATGTGGATGGCTAGTTGTAGGAGAATCAGTGACTAAGATCTGGTAGTGTGATTTCCTAGTAGCCAAACCGCAAAGGGGAGATTTAACGGCTATGAACGGGTAGCGTAAATTCCTTATGTCTTGATCTACTTGATTGAATCTAGGTATTAAACTAGTTTGAAGTGTCCAATTTAACCAATATGAAATTAGCAATCTAAGCTACTGTTGAAAGGAAACTAATCTAAATAAATCAAAAAAACTGAAACATCATAATTACAAACAACAATTAATTTTACTCTAAACAAACAAAGCAACCGGATGTGGTTATTTTCTTGTGCATTTGTGAATTAAATCTAAACTAATTAATCAATTGAATATTTCTAAAAAACCCTCAATCTTGTCTCAGAGGTAGAGAATAAATCATGACTTCAACAAAGCTATTATTTCCTACAACTTCCTTGACAATATTGAAGAGAAAAATTTCTGATATAACCTGATCTATGTAATTATTTGATAATTGAAATAATGAAATAATTTCTCTACTGTATTCGATATGAATTTGAATTAATAAATTCAGAATTGACAATTTAAATCAATGAAGTAAACAAACAACACATCCAACATGGATATCTAAGAACAATAACAAATATGGTTGTGTGAATACTCATCCCCTCAGTTTATCCTTTTGATTTTTGTGTCCATGTGAGTCCAACGGGTAGGAATGTAGTGACAACAAGAGAAGAAAGTGTAGGAGAAACAACAACTTGAATTGGTAGACTAGGAAACAATGCAGGTGGAAGAGTGCAAGCACAATTAAACTGAGATTATCTTTGGCAATTTCCAGCAAGAAAGGCAACAACTTTGTAATAACAAGAATACTCAAAATTCTCTAGGTTTTGCTTGAGAACAAGTAATGGTTATATAACAAATTGGCTAGGTTGTGAACTCACACACAAGGAAACCTTGGTGTGCCAACTCATTGGGTGAAGAGGTAGTTCAAATTGATTAAATCTATTTAAAAATAGAAGAGGGAGAGAAGACCATGCAATCAAGCCTAAATTTAGCTAATTTGGTTCACAAACATGCCTTGGAAGTGAAGTTAATTGAAATCACGCGTGTCTAATTTTCACATGAAGGTTTTTGAAAAATTGTGTAGAATTGCCGCCCTGGGTGCAAGGTGATAAACACACAACTTCTACCTAGACTAGGGTGACAATCACAAAACCGTGTGCCCTTCCTAGGTGACGATTTTGACACTTAAGGTCAAAACATGTATAAAAAGAAGCGGGAAGCTAGAAGAAAGCGTGCAAAGGCTGAGTAGGGATGTCTAGGCTACAAATATATATTGCGAATGGGTTTCAAAACTCAAACACCTTATGAAAGGATATGAATCATCATTGGGGACCTTTTGTAATTGTTTTCCGACAATGTAGCACTACCAATTTTGGGTGCGTACATATTTCCCCCTCGAGAGAAATATCTTAGCCATGAAAAGTGTAAAATGTCGAGTCCAAGTATGACATTCCTGAAATGGGGAGTTAGAAGCTATACTTGACATGTCCATGTGCCGAAATGTCACCATCTAAGCTCTCGCTACGTATGAAATAAAAAGAAGACTCAAGTACAGATAGATAAATTATCGAAAAACAAAAATTAAAATGACAAGAGGACTTACCATTTGTACGGGGATATATAATAATACTTGTGCCAATGCTCCAGCCCTGTGGACACATACACTCAAAATGAGGTTAAAACAACATATATGTCAAAACAAACTCATTTTTCAATTCATTTACGCATATCCTATTGGCATTTTTTTGGAGCTTAGGACCCATAGTGACTGTCTCATTTGTGAGTATGTTTGAATTAGAATGGATTTAGGAATGGTACTTTGTGTTAGGATTTTCTCTTTGTTGTTTGAATGCTTTTGAGAAGAAATCCTAAGAAATTTGTAACTAGAGTGGTCATAAGGGGCCTTGAAGAGGCGGATAGGCAGAGTGCCTTTATTGCTTAGTCTCCATTTTGTGAGGCATATATGATGTTTTTGTATTTTTAGGATCAATGCAAGCGTTTTGACCACGCCTAGTGAGTGATGGCGTTGTATAAAAACTCAATTTATTATGATATATATATATATATATATATATATATGGATCTCTTTTTGGTTCGGCTATTCCTTGCATAGAGTTTACTTGCATCTACGGTTTACTTCATATGTGTACTCTAGATGTTTAGAATTTTTGATTTTCTATGATTTTCAGTAATGTGTGCAAGGATAATGATATACTTAAACACAATGACATGATTTTGTTGTTTTTGCTTTATATGATTGATGTAGACATGATGTAACTTCAAAACTTTAACCTCTCAAACATTATTTGTTACTTTTTATTTGTTTGGAAAAATGTGATGAATGATTTGATTATAAGATGAACCCACTCTACTTATAACTCCACACAATCCAGTAAGATGCGAGGGCTCAACACCGAGAGCTAGAAGGGACGCGAGTTATATGAATTTTTGAATGAATGTGATGAGAGAAAGACAATGTTTTGACAAAAATCCAATTGGTAAACTACAAACTAATTCCACACATAGTTTACTACACAATCTAGAATGTGATTTTCTTGCCATTTTATCTAGACTTAGATCCATAGATGGCCACTTGATTGAAAAAATCTAGTTTAAGGCTTACAACTCTCTTAGAACTTAGACATCTAATTCACTTTGTTGGGATTTATGATTTCAAAGCACTTTTTATTGAATGAATTGCTTTTAACTTATTAATTTATTTGCAAAGACCCCTACACCTTGCCCCATGCTACTAGTAGGAAGTATGGGCTCATCACCAAGGACAAGGCATAAGCGAGTAAGGGAACTTCCTTCCTTTCCCAACCTCATGCAACCAAGTAAGAAGCGTGGGCTCAACACCAAAGATTGGTAGGGCAAGGAAGTGTGTAAATGAAAATTTTGTATTTGATTTTGACTTGATGTATATACTTTTTTTTTTGACTTTAAGTTGTGCTTTTGGGAGGGAGAACTTGCCCTAGCCTCAACCCCATGTAACCAGTAGGATGCACGGGCTTAACAACGCAAGATGAGATAGGCAAACACATAATCCAGGTAAAATGTTTAGAATGTTTTGCTACCAAAGAGGTGTTTTTGGGAAAGATGTGACACCAAGAAGCTTCTAGAACAAAATTATGGGCAAAAGACACCTAAGTGAAACTAAACTATGAGCAAGAACCAAGTATGCAGGCCTTGGTAGGATAATTGTCAAAACTATGTCTTACTTGCTAAACAAATGAAATGATTTAAGAAATGTTTGATGATAATATTGCGGATATTTGAAGAAGTATGATAGAGGGTTTTGCCAATATTCTAGAAGTTGCTGAAATTTACTTGAAAGATAAGTTATTAATTACAAGCTACACTTGAATGAACTAACAAATGATAATGCAATGGGAATGTAGTAATATACATATGGAAATGTCGGTGGACCATGCTCAGAAATGTCTAGGGTGAAGAGAGTTGACGAATGTCAAACTCCTCGCCCCAAGAGTACACAATGAAGAAACACTATCTTTGAAATTTCTATTCAGTAGACAAGGACTTATCGCTCAGGGTTTAGGATTGCAATCCGTACCCGCGATTGCGTATATATGTTTATTCAATTTTTCCATGTGAAGGAGGTATTCAAGTACCTCTCTGTCATGTTCTTGACATATCATTTTTAGGTGAGCATGACTACGCTGCTCAACCTAGTGAAGCATAATGACTCCACATGATCTTGGTTGTCTTTATGGGATTAAATCCCATGGAGATAACATACCGGTTTATGACATGTTCATGCTTAGACTAAGATCTTGTATAGGACAAGATTTAAGGATATATTTGACTGGAATCATTTCGACATCAACCCTATCTTATTTCATGAATAATTCTATGAAATTTACGCCTAGGCCGAGTCCATCGGCAGGAAGAGAAGTTGTTCCAAGAAGGATACCCATTCCTTTTGGTTCAAATGGGAGGAAGATCGGATCATCACTCTCTAGGAGTTTCATGATCTCTATCATTATTTTAGTAGATACTGTTTCCATAGATATTGACTTACCTTTATCTATTTTTTCCACCTCAACTGTTTTTGAGTCAACAACTCTAGCTTTTGAAACACTTATGGTGATTATAATCAATTATTTTGATGGAGGTGGATTATTTAACTAGTTTGTAGGGAGCTAATACTCGTATGGACTCCTATTTTATTTTAAGGTTCTTTAAGTGTATATCGAAGGGCTTAGGATCCCTTTGGGTGATGAATACCTTTCCCAAATGGAGGAATCTAACTTCTTGGAATAAGGTAGAAGGAATAGCCTTCATTTGATGAATCCAAGGTCTCCCAAGGATCATGTTGTAATTTGTTTCCTTGTCGATGATATAAAACTCTGTCAAGATGGTTTTTGGCCCAAGGGTAACAATAATAACCATGGTTCCAATTAAAGTTTCCTTCAAACTTTCATACCCTCACAATGTGTTTCTTATAGAGGAGCAATTAGTCTCCCCATACCCCAAATTTTGTAAGAAAGATAAATGAACCACATTTACTGCAGCCCCATCATCAACCATAGTTCTCTTAATGCAATTGTTGTAAACCTAGACATGCAAAAATAAGGAAAGATTTCCTCTTCGGGATATTTTAGCGTTAGAAGGCATCTTGTCTATATAAAAACAAACCTAGTATCCCTATCACTCTGTCCAGAGGATGTATGTAAAAGTCAATATGATTTATTTGAGCACCGAGATGAGGTGTAACATGGATTAGATGACCAATACCTAGTGTATTAAGCAATGTAGAATGATGTGCAGGGGAATTCTTCAACACATATAGAAACAAGATGTGAGAGAAGGTCTTGTCAAATCTAATATTAAGTCATATGATCCTACTAGTTTTGCGATTGTAGGAATGTCATCTTACGAAGAGGAAAGAGTGGGTAGAGTTTGAGGAAAGTATTCCTTTTCCTAAGTTATTGCATTAATTTCTAGTTCAAATTCTAGCTCAATTAATCCCATGATCTTTGTGTTGTCGTTCAAACCGAGGTTAGGAGCAACCCGAGAGTTATTGGAAGTTGAGGCTTCATGGTCATTATTTCCTATAGGAATGCCTTTTTTGTGTTTTGCGAATTCACCTTGACATTTTTAGGATGTGTAGGGAGTGGATCTTGAAATATTCTCACATTAGCGTTATAAGGAGCTACAGGACTTGTATAGTCGATTTGTGAGTTTGTTTGTGGTATACTAAGAACATATCCACAAAGAGTTGCCTTTGATTCTCGGAAGAATTTCTATGATTTTTTTGCAATCACATCAAGTTCTAGCATCATGGCCCGAACCTTATGGAAACCACAATATAGGTTGGGGTCGTAATTTCATGTCCTTTGATAAACGTCTTTTCTGTTTTTGATTATAACCCGATTGTAGTTTTGAAATTGATTGTTATAACCATGTTTCGTTTCCCCTTGGCTGGAGTTTTGATACTTGTTTGGGCTCGGGGTTTGATTTTGCTTTTGCATAGGATGATTTACATCAAACCGTGTTGATAGAAGACACAATATTAGGGCCTCTTTGATTACTTGAGTTGTTATTTTTATTGTTATTGGTGTTACTTGTTGTTTGTAAAACCAACGCTCTTTGCTTGATCAACAACACCATTCATGGGATAACCATGATTGCAATTTATAACCTTAGGTCATTGGTTGTTAGCACCATTGTTTTGATAATTTGCATTATTAGGAGACACCAACTTCCCATTGAGACCATAGGTCTTACACCCACTATTAATAGTGGATTGTTCAATTCAAAATGCACCTTCCAAAACTTCCTCATAACTATGAAAAGGAAACTTTTGAACTTCTTCCTTAGTCTCTCGATTGAGCGAGTGAAGGAAAAGATAATAGAGTTCCAACTAGTCCATGTTGGGTGCACTTGCAGAGGAATAAAGAACTTGATGCCATCTCTAGATGAGATGTGTGGTAGATTCTTTTTTCTCTCGTCTAATATGTAGAAATTCCTTAATCCTCAGTACGCAACAACTTGTTCATATCAAATTCTCTGATGAATTCGAGACAAGTTATTTAAAATAATGTATGAAGGCTTTGGAATATGATAGTACTAGTCTAATGCCATTCCCTCAAGAGTTTTTAGGAATATTTTAGCTACCACAACATCCCAAGGAAGCAATTCCCTGATAGCAGTAACATAAGCCTTGATATGAGCATTCAGGTCTCCTTCTCCCTTAAATTTAGGAAGATCAAGAAATGGGCATGGAAGCATGACACCATGTATAGTGAAGTCAAGAGGTTCCTTTAAGTACTCAGCGTAAGTACCCATTGCATAGGATTCCACCATCAAAGATCCTTGATGAGGAGGTGGAGGAGGAGGAGTCGGATAAGCTGCATTATAAGCATTGACTGGAATGTATGGAGCTCCTTGATATGGTGCATAAGGAGTAGGGACAACATATGGGTCCATCTAGGGGGACTTTGAATACATATGTAAGTAAGGTGGGATGATACTAGGATATGGACTATCCGATGTAAAACCAAGGCAAGTCACATTTCCTAATGTAGCGGCATTCAAGAACGCATTTCCAGCCAGCCCTTGCGTAGGATAAGATTGAGAAGGATGAGGATCCACCCTTAGTGTGTTAGATCCTATAAGAAAATAACTGGATTAATTTGATCCATATAACCTTGTTGTACATGATGTTGCATTGGTTGTTCATTGGTAGGGATGTATCCCTTATTATCTACTAGATATCCCATGTTTTGCCCTACTGCATGAGTTGGTTGTGATGGTTGGGCACTCTCTAGTTCTCTAATCCTTCCTACTAAAGTAGAAATGAGATTGTTAGGAGAGGATTGAGTCCCTTGTTGGGATTCTGTGGCGTAGGGTTTGATTGAAGCAGGTTCATGATACCATATCATGAATTTTTGGTGTCATAATCTGTGTCTTCTTCGGATATAAGAATTTTAGGATAGGAATTCAAAATCTCATAGGCTGTAACCTTCATTCTATCCAAAGACTCCTCTATTTGTGAAGGGGATTAGCTATTCGTGAAAATATGTCATCTTTTGTATATTGCATGGCAATGTGAGGTCTTAACATGAATATGTGATAAGAACCTATTCCATTTGTGATAACAATGTGGTTTGTATCGGGTTGACCATATTGCATGTTTAATGGTTGATCAAACTCCTCCATCCTTACATAGCTAATGGGGTTTGAAGTGTAACTAGGTGAGGTTTGGACATTTCTTGTCTAATTTTCACCTCATCCGAGAGAAAGGGAAGGATATTATTATGGTTGAACGTTGGTGTAATACCTATTAGATCCAAATGGTCCACCAAACTCTCTTTTGGACATATTTTAGAAGGTATAAAATATCAACCAAAATAGGATAAGAAATGGAATGGTGAGGTAATAGCCATGAAAGAACAGGATAAGAAGAAATAAATCATTCACGTTGGGTTCACAAATTTTGTATAGATGAAAATTGAAATGCAACCTTCAACCGCACTCAACCACTTGAGGTCGTGATGGGGAATCTGATGTGGATAGTGTGGATGACTAGTTATAGGAGAAGCAAAGTGACTAAGATCCGTAGTGTGATTTCCTAATAGCCAAAATGGAAAAGGGGGATTTAGTGGATATGAACGGGTAGTGTAAATTACCTATGGCTTGATTTACTTGATTGAATCTAGGTACTAAACTAGTTTGAAGTGTCCAATTTAACCAATATGAAATTAGCAATCTAAGCTACTATTGAAAGGAAACTAACCTAAATAAATCAAAAAAACTGAAACATCATAATTACAAATAACAATTACTTTTACTCTAAACAAATAAATCCTAAACAAACAAAGCAACCGGATGTGGCTATTTTCTTGTGCATTTGTGAATTAAATCTAAACTAATTAATCAATTGAATTTCTAACAAAACCCTCAATCCTACCTCAGAGGTAGAGAATAAATCACAACTTCAATAAAGCTATTATTTCCTATAACTTCCTTGACAATATTGAAGAGAAAAATTTATTATATAACCTGATCTATGTAATTATTTGATAATTGAAACAATGAAACAATTTCTCTATTGTATTTGATATGAATTTGAATTGATAAATTCAAAATTGACAATTTAAATCAATGAAGCAAACAAAAAACACCTCCAACTTGGATATGCAAGAACAATGGCAAATCTGGTTGTGTGAATATTCATCCCCTCAGTTTATCCTTTTAATTTATGTATCCACGTGAGTCCAATGGGTGGGAATCTAGTGACAACAAGAGAAGAAAGTGTAGGAGAAACAATAACTTGAATTGGAAAACTAGGAAACAATGCAGGTGGAAGAGTGCAAGCACAATTGAATTGAGATTGGCTTTGGAAATTTGTAGTAAGAAAGGAAACAACTTTGTAATAACACGAATACTCAAAATTCTCTAGGTTTTGCTTGAGAACAAGAAATGGTTATATAACAAATTGGATGGGTTGTGAACTCACACACAAGGCACACTTGGTGTGCTAACTCATTGGGTGAAGAGAGAATTCAAACCTGATTAAATCTATTTAAAAATAGAAGAGGAGATAAGACCATGTAAGCAAGCCTAAATTTCGCTAATTTGGTTCAAAAAAACACCTTGGAAGTAAAGTTAACTTAAATCACATGTGTTTAATTTTTGCATGAAGGTTTATGGAAAAATCACGCTGAACCGCTGCCCTATACAAGGTGACAAAAACAAAACCACCACCCTGGGTGATCCATTTAGATTCCTCAATAGGATTAATGATTCTGATTTAAGAATCTTGTCGATCTCCTCTTTTACATTCACGCACATGTTCATATTCATCCTATAAGACCTTTTATGAAATGGATGCACACCATCTTTCAACTTAATCTTCATCTTTCCTAATGAAGGGTGCACACCCTTTAGCTCATAATATCCCATTAGGAATAAATCCTAGAACTCATGCATCTGTTCATTGATATTTAGAACATCTAGTTCGATCGATAATCTCCAATGATAGCCTCCTTAGGTGCATCTTAATTCCCAATTTTCACCTTTTTAGTGCTCATAGGCACATGGTATGCCCGTGCTTGCTCATTTACAAAATCCATAACTTAGCGCACACCCTCGTGTGTGCTTTATAACTATATCTTCAACTTCCTCATCATCGATGAGGTACACCATCTTTCCATTTTATTTCTCTCACCACCCGTGTCTTAAATTTGTTTCTTCTATTTCCACTAATTCCTCACGTGCCTCACTATTAGATTATCCAAAAACTAGATCATGAGATCCTCAACCTTTGTGCTATCCCCAGCGTGATGTGCCTCATTATCTCGCAAGGATTCATGAAGAGGCCTAGTATAAAAATAATCAAAGGTGTCGACAATAACTTTAGTTAGGTCACAATAGCTTGATGTCTCTTGCTTCAACTCAACATACACATACAAAGCTCACACACATCCTTGTAGAGTAGAATAAAATTTTTGTACCCAAAGAGATGGTGTTAGTGCATCTTGTCCTTATGCCCAATTTCTCTCACTATTGTGAATATGTACCAAAGAAGGAGACTTCCCATCATTCTCATGCACCAAATAGGGAGATTATTTATTACAAAAATTGTAAAAAAGGATACCCTTATCTCCGCCAACCTAATAAACTATCTCTATGTGTGGCCCACTAATGCACTACTATTCCATGCAAAGAATAAACTATCATATTATGTTTATCACCTTCGTTTTGCCACTGATTTTCCATTACATGTAAGAAAGAGTCAATTTTCTCCTCTCCAGTACATTTAGGCAAGATGAAATTTCCCATGCACCTAATCATGTGTGGTCTAATCATCCTAGTAACTCTTCGCGTGACCTCTTGACCTACCATCTCACAAGTACCTTGGGACCAATTATCACAAGTGATACAAGTAGTATCACCGATAGATTGTGTGTCTTCCTAATCAAGTACACCTTCTTTAGATGGCTCTACATTTTTTTGGATCATTCACTTTGTATGTGCATATATTCTATTAAGATCTTCTTCATTGATAGGCTATGTATATGGACACAATATTTGCATCATCGAAAGGTATGAAAACAAGCTCATCCTTGTTCTCAAAACTGATATATCTTTTGTTAAAGTGTAAATATGCATTATTAACATAAAAACAAGGGCATCCAAGCAATTCGAGAAATTATCTACTTCAACAATTTCTAAATCTTCAAAATCACATGTAAATTTAGCTCCTTGAATAGTGATTGAAGAATCTTTCAACACTTCAATGAGCATGGCCCTTGTTTTGTTTGCCATGTACAAAAATTGGAAAATGGTTGTAATGGTGGCCTTCCCATTTGGTTACAAGAATCCTGTTATCACTAAATTACAACACCCTTTGGTTTTCTAGCATGTGAGTTTACTAGGAAATCAATGTAACTGGGTAACATGGAATTGTCTCAAGGTATGAGACCTTGCAAGCGAAAATTCTCTAGAGAAGGTGGTTCCTCTTCTTAAACTAATGTAAAAGCTACCTCTAATGAAGGGAAATCTACTATGTAATCCTAATATACGATTCCAAGGGACCAGGGAGAGAGGAATGAACATGAAAAAAAATTACACTAAAGGAGGTGATAACACCAAGATAAGGGAGTGAAATATTCTGCTGAGGGAGAATATTAAAGGAAAATGCAATTGAAAGAGGCCAGAAAAACTTGACACAGTCCCAAATATGTATTTACTACCAAATCTCTAAGAAGCACAATAAAATAACCTATAATTTTGAGAAAACATGCACAAAACAAATCAATAGTAATAGAGAGGAAAGAAAATGCAATAAACTTGGAAAAGGGTTGAGAGAACACCACAATACACAATTTTATTGCTTCAAGAATTTACACAATCCATAAAAATTGTAAAATAGAGGCACACATACATTCTACGGGGAACATGTGAAGGCTTACTACTCAATGGAATCGAGAAACCAAAATTCAAGAGTTTCCCTAAGTCCCAAAAATCTCTCCTAAAAAATGAGAAGAGTTTACAATATATAGAAGTGATGGGAAAAGAGAGAAAGAGTGAAACTCATATTTTTTCTCTCACCCACCAAAAAAATTCATTAAATGGTTTGAAAAAGGCATGGGAATCCTTACAAATAATTCCCCCCATGTACTTTATCTTCTGGAAGAAGAAATGGGGTGCCATACTTCATTAATTGCGGTGGTTGGGCCTGGAACTGTGCATTTTCATGCTGGAGACATTTTCAAATTTTTATACATATAACCTAAATAAAATTGAGAAATATGATTCCAATTTCATAGAGGACGTCAATACCTTTCCAATGATATAAAGTTTGTGAAAAATGTAGCAACGGGTCAAACGCTATGGCCATTTTGAGTTTCATGCAAAAATGTCGTTTTCTTTTATTGCGTGGATTTTCCAATTTTCTACGGAACTTTTTTACAGTGGCATTCGTGTAATTTTTTCGGCAGCAATTTTACTACAACATTTCGTAGACTTTATTTTTCAGCAATTCTTTTCTACGACATTCTATGGACTTTGTTTTATACCACTTTTTTTTCTGCGACATGCGGACTTTGTTCGCGATACTTTTTCTATGGCATTTCACGAGTTTGTTCTTCGACATTTTTTTGTTGAATTTCACGAACTTTGTTCTCGTGGCACTTTTTTCTTGTGGAATTCTATGGACTTTGTTCGTGGCACTTTTTTCTTTAGCATTGCGAAACTTTGGTCTACGACAGTTTTTTGACATTAAAGATTCCGTGGAATTTGTTCCACGACACTTTATGATTTGACATTTGAACTCCACCAAAGTGCTTAAGTCCAATTTATCAAGTTGTCCAATTTTACCCAAGGTAAAAATGGATAACACATCCAATATCGAATGTTAAACTGTATCTATATCAATGATAATGTTACTCACCAACCAAATTTATGGTGGGAAAAAATGTGTTTAGGCATTGTGCACTCTTATCAACTATTCAAACAAAGTATTCGAGGAAATAAGTGAGAGGCTGATGTAGCCTAGAATTCATTGCAAATAGCCCAAGGCAAGCTGACACATCACTCATCTTGAACTGAGTGCTCACCTAAAGTGCTCAAGGGTACCAGGTCCCTATTTAGAGTAGCTTGTTCAAGATGTTAGCATGATTGCAAGTATAATTCAGATCCATAACAGATAATCAATTAAACCAAAGTGCGTAAAACATATCTAGGTATTTATCATATAAAAAATTGACTAACAATAATTACAATAATATTTACGATGCAAGAACCATATTTAGTCACATCTAACACTAGTATCTAGCCAATTTGATCCATTATATTAAGTAGCATAAAATACAGAAGCTTCATACACCAAGATCCAGTTTCCATAGTCATGCATGCTAACAAATACACAACATAACTCTACAATAAATTAGTATATCCAAACCGTGTAAACCAATACACATATATAAGGGTGGGGAATTTCCCTTCACCGCCTATGCACCTTCCAAAAATAGGCTACATGCTAATAATATCCATGCACCTTTACAAGAGAATACAAAATCATGTAAGTACTAATAATAGATCTTATAAAGTTAACTCTAAGTATAGATCCTATTATTAGAACACAATCCTACATGGCGCTTGAAATCCGTTAATCTCGAAATAGACTTGCGTGAATTGTTAGTCTTCACATCAATGCGTGCTCCACACTCTGTCTAAAATAAGCCTAGATTTGCACAAGTGACTAGGTCCTATTCTCCATTTGTTTTTGGGCGTGCCCATATCCTGCTATACTTCCATGCACTCCTGCGTGTCCTATGTATGTGTGCCCAAAACTGCACTTTCATCCTTGAGCTATATTTCATCTGCTCAACATTACCCCACACTAATTGTATTACCTCCCCGACAATGGGTAATCCCAACTTATCTCTCCAAGAATAAATAATAATGAATAAAGGAATAACAAATTACTTGATAAAAAGAATGAAGTATCACTCAATGTTGTGTTCCTCTACCGCAGTGAGAATAAATTTTGGATAATCGGTTATAACCTCTTCCTCTAACGCATTTTAATCACTCAACACTTCGTCTATGTTATCGGGTTGTCTATCACTATGGCTTCTAGTTCATCTTGAGTCATTTTCTCTTTCTCATTCTATAGAACCCTGACAACGTTAGCCATGCTTGACATCATCCCCTCCATAAAATCCATCTTCTATGCAATAAGCTTCCCAACTTTGTTTATCCTTTCCTCTATGTGGATCTTGGGATGTTGTAAGGGATTTTTGCTTTTCTTCTACGAGAGAAATCCTATCCACACACCTGAGTGTCTCATTCTTCATCACCTTTGGGACCTCATTATCTTATTCAAGAGTTATTGTCCTTATTATTGCATCGAAGCTGCACATGTTCAGAGCTTGATCAACCTTTTAAGCTCATCCTTCAAGGCCTGCAACAAAGATTCATAACTTGCAATCTTTCTAGAAATGGTGGCCTTGGCCCTTGCTTCCTCTTTTGTAGGATATTTTGGTACGGGAATACACATAGGCTCTTCATCTATGAAAAGTTTCACTAGCGTGCATATCTAGTGCATTACAGAAGGAAATTTCTCTGGAACTTGAGATTCTAGATGTGGCCTTACCTTGAGAATATAATCTCCAATCTCCTCTACCATACTGATCAATGCTTCTATATTTTCATCAGCCCTTTCCTTTTCTATTGTTAGGTGCTTTATTTGTGTATCCTTATCCTTGTTGTTGTCCATCAACTCCTAATGATTTTCACTTTATCTATGTTCCCTGTGTGCAACCTTTGCGAGATACCTTTACCAAGGAATTACTCACTTGTTCATCCGACATAGCAATAGGCTTAGCATTCACATGTCGGATGTGAGGCACTTTCTTCATCTTGTGTGAAATGCATGATTCACATCAAAATATTGCTCATCGATGTGAGTCTGCATTGACCATGATAGTTACTTTTGTGTGTGCATTTTTTTCATCTCCGCGTCCATCAACTCCCAACCATATAAATCCTTAGGTTCCACATTACTTTGGAACCATGCGCGTATAATCTTGCTTGTATCATCAACATACCCCAAAGTAGGAATATCATATTCCTCATCCCCATTCTTCTTCTTTTTTCTTTTTCCCTTCGAATGCGGGTGCGTGAATCTTGAGTTGGGCCTACACATTCTTGTGTAGTATGGGCGCGCCAGAAGTCTCACCCATCTCGCTTCTGTTTCTATCCCCTTTAACCCCTCATTATCATTCTTCATTTCTTCATCTCGAGGATTCTCTGTATCTTTGAGGTTGTACTAGAGTTCCTAGCGGGCTTTCCCTTGATTCATCGTCCTCTCCATCCTTAAGCTTTAATTTTCACCTCTTCCTTCTTCTCAGGCTCTTCCTTCGAGGAAAAATACTAGGTAACCTCCTTAAGGGTTATGATGACCCTTCACCATGAGCCCTTGTTCTTATGAACACCCTTTTAAATTGGGTCTCCTTGGAAATCTGTTCTACATCTATCTCTAATATGCCTGTTTCCAATACTTTTTCTTTTGCTACAAAGTGGAGGGGTTACAACACGCTCACTTTCCTTCTCAACAATGGGTTGCCTTCAACCCCAAAGTGCTCTAAACCACCACTTGCTTCCTGCCCTTCTTCCTCTTCTTCTTCAATCAAGGGTGAGGCTGGTCCCTCATCTTCCAAGGTGCCTACTATATGCTTCCCCTTGGGTGGGCTTGGAAGTTTGAACTCATTTTCCACATACACCCCCTTCTCTAACCTAGGCTTCAACTGAATGTAGATAAGGGTTACCCCTTCTCTCCAACTTCCAAACTCATTGCCTTCATGCTAATGTCATTAGAAATTAAGCGCTCAATGTATGCGAGACTTACCAGGATAGACATAAGTATTTCTAAGAGTGTGGTAGTTGCAGTCTACCTTGTTTTTGTTGAAGATCAACCGGTGTGCGTTTGAAAACCTATGTACAAAATCCTGGAAAAATCACGTTGTGAAATCATATGGAAGCTTACACCATGGCATCCATTTTCCTTCCTTCATCCCAAAACTCGCAATACAAAAGTGTTGATATACTACAAATTGTACTTGGTTGCCTAATACCGTAGGAAGTTCCTTTGGTATTCTCCACTCTTCTTCAAATGCAACGCACAAATGCTCATACCACATCTCCACTCTCTTGCTTAAAGGGGCCACTCATGGACCCATCACAAGTGTATTTTTCAAATCTCTCTGCAAGATATTTCTTCACCTCAAGGTATTGCCAAACCTTTTCCTTAGGCCCATCGGGCACCCCTATTTCTACAAAAACAAGAGATAAAAAAATTGCACCAAAACTTATCTTATCACCACCATGCACTTCTTCAACAATGGTTTCAACAATAAACCCTACAAGATTGTAGACTACACCTTCAGACATCTTCTTTGCTATGTGTAGCCATAATGTGTTCACTGTGACCATTGATCTTGGTCATTAAGCTTAGTGAGGAGGTGTATTGCTGCTTGAACTACATGATATTTATGTAACTTTGCTATATCCGTTCCACACCCTCTTTTAAGGTATCCTAACTCCTTGTTTTCACAATACCTTGTTTGTTTGATAAGTCACTTTGCTCACTTCAACTCTCAAGATCCTAAGTCTTCTCAACTTCCCAATAGGGCGCGGTTTGCCTCATATGCCATCTAAAAAAATATAAAAGTCCTCGTGGACTCTCGCTCATCGCCCCTTTGGTAGAATTTCTCTGGTTTTCAAAAGTAGGAAATTCATACAATTTTAGAACCCATATGTGTTTCAAATGAGTTCTCACCCGCATCATCACACATGGCCATGTCATCAGCTATGTGTTTATTTGTCTTCCGTACCAACAATTTCTCAAGTTATTCTTTGTTATCCTTCATTTGGTGATTGTAATCACTCACTTTACTATGGCGAATGTGCGAGTCCCAACTACAACCCATGAAAAATTCCTCGGGTACCTTGCATTTCTGAAAATCTACTCTCAGGAGCATCATCCAATTCAATTTCTACTTCTTTCTACTTCTTCCCCTAGTAGCCACTCTAGATGCCTTCTTTGGTGCCATAATGACTATAAAGGTGAGATATTTTACTTGCTCCGAGCTCTGCAACTTACTCCATGTGCCCTAGCTCAAAACCACATGTACTAGATTTTGATTTCTCCTCCCGTATGCCTCTACTTCGCTCAAAATCTTCTCCAAAGGGAGCACAAGTCAATCCCGTGCATAAATTTGATAACAACACCTAGTTCATAGCTCTTCACACTTCACCACCGTCTTACTAGCTCGCTCGTAAAAAAATCACTCAAATGCAAAGGTAAAAATGGCCTCACAAACCTTCCTTATAAATACTTTAAAAAAGTTATCACATTTATTGCTCTCTACCTACCACTTTGTTCCAAGCATTAATTCATTGTTCGTACACTTTTCTCGCGCTTACTTGTCTCGCGCACTACAGTCATAACCTTATGGAACGCCTTCTACTTCTTGGCCGCAAACATCCTTCCATGCACCCTCATGTGCTAAAGTAATTCACCACTGCACCTTCTTATAATTAGTTTCCATGGTTACATCCTACTTCATGTTACACTATGCAGCCATCCATGAGTGGTTTGTTTATCCTGAGCAATCTTTTTCTATTTGAACCTTTCCAAAAAGCACTGTAAAAATGAAAATCAAACTATATTCAACTTAGCAATGACCCTTATATATAAAACACCCCACACTAAGGGTATGCATAGTCTGTGTGCATGAAAACACTTAAATTGTATTAAGCTTCTAGTGTGCAAGGATGCTTATTACATAACACACCGAACTAAATTGACAAATTATAACAACAATGAAAGGAAACACATAGAAAGAGAATGTATTAATGAAAACTAATCTAAGTGGAAATAATTCCTTATTACAAACACCGGAAGACTTATTTATAGTAGGGCTTCAACTACTCTCGTTGAAGTAAATGGGAAACCATGTTCCATCGAACACCTCTAAGCTCGGCAAGCACTTGAGTGACGTATATAAGTGATAACATATGGTCCCAACTAATGCACCTTAATATTTCAAGGGTGGTTCAAAAAATTTGAATCATATAGATGTACCATTTTCCCAACCTCAAGCTTCTTATCCTTGATGTGCTTGTCATGCCATGCCTTCTTCCTGGGTTTTTCTCGCTTCTGACTCCATCGTGTTATGGTGCACCTTTCATTCAGGTGAATCATTTTGTCAATACGTTCTTCCAACACTTGATCATTAGCCAAACCTTCTTTGGACACAATACACAAAGAAGGTAACATGAATTCCAAGGGTACAAATGCCTTTGTGCCAAACATCAAGTTTGTTTATTAAACCTTTGGTAGGTTTTCCGGTATGCCCAAAGTACAACAAATACTTTATCATCCCAATCTCTCCTTCCAACATCACAAATTTTTGTCAAAGTATGGCTCAATATTTTGTTGAAGGCCTCAGTAGTTCCATTTTCTTGAGGGTGATAAGGGGTTTTTTGATGATGTGCAACCATAAATTCATCCAATAATATCCTGATAGTCTCATTAAGGAAATGAGTACCCCTATCACTTATTAAACTTAAAGGGCATCCATACATGCTTATAATATTTTCCCACAAAATCTTGTTGCCATAGTTATTGTGTAATCCTTTGTAGGCGTTGTTTCTACCCATTGTGTAAGATAATTTATACAATTTATAATATAGTGTGATCCTGTCCTATGTGTGGATGGGGAGATAGGGCCCACAAAGTTAATTTCCCACTTCTCAAAATGCTCTACAGTAGTAATAGGTCTCTAAGGCATTTCATCTCTTTGCCCAAGATTTCCAAGCGATTGAAAATGGTCACATGCCTTACAATATGCTTTGAAATCCTTGTATAATGTTTCCCACCATAGACCAGCTAGTAGAATCTTGCGCGTGGTGGCATCCCCTGCATAGTGTCCACCTACAATACCACCATGAGCCTCTGCCATAATTACTTCACGCTCATGCTCAAGTACACACCAGTGTAAAACTTCATCATGACCTAACTTATATAAGTCTCCACTAATCAACATGTAAGGCACAACGCAAATAACAAGTTGTTTCTTTTCTAAGGCCTTCATTCCTTTGGGCGCCACACCTATGCATAAAAAGACAACAATATATTATAAGTCCAAGGGCACACAATTAAACCTAAACAATTATGCATATGGAATTGTTTCCTTAATGCTTTGCGTGTCCTCCCTTAATTGAATCCTTGATAAATGGTGTGGACTAGAATTTCTCTTCCCTGGCTTAACCACCATTGAAGATTAAACTCTTGAAACAAGAGAACCCAATGACATATGTGCCCTTGTAAAATAAGATTTTTCACCAAGTACTTTGATGCCATATGGTCTGTATAGAAGATGAAATGTGTAGCCAACAAGGTATTGTCAAAACTTATGAAGTGCATAGATCATAGAAAAGGCCTCACACTCTGTCATTGTATAATTCTATTATGTTGGGGTCAACTTCCTGCTAGCAAAGAAAATAAGATGATCAACAATCCATTCACCAGTATGAGCTAGTACTGTGCCAATGGCCATGCCAGAGGTGTTTACATGAACATGAAAGGGTTTGTACCATGAAGGAAAGAAAAAATATGCATTGTAGTAAGCTTCTCCTTTAGTGTCTCAAACGTGAGCTGATGTGCCTCTCCCCAATAGAAATTACATTTTCCCTTGATTAATTCTTCTAAGGAAAATACGATCTTGACATATCCCTTAATAAAGTTTTTTTAATAACCCATGCACCCCAAGAATCCACACACCTCGCTTTGGCTAGTAGGTTCATCTACTTTCCCAAAATCACATCTACCTTAGTAGGATCCACTAGTAAGCCTTCTTTACAGATGATGTGCCCCAAAAAAATTCCAAAGGGGGTGGAAAAGATACACTTCTTAATGTTTAAAGAGATTCTCAAATTCCTAAATATCTCAAACTTCACGATCCCATAGACTGTCTAATCATCTAGATACACCTACAAGAACTTCTCAATGAAATCCTGGAATGCTTGTACAACTATGCGTGAAAATCTGCAGGCACATTATTTAACTGAAAGGGCATAACCATGTATGTAAAACTTCCCCACTCAGTGGTGAAATTTTTAAAGGATTAAATCTTGTGTCTGTAATTCCCTCCAAGATTTATTCAATAAACGATGTGGGAGGGATCTATAACACATGCAACATTTAATTCCTTGTAATCCACACAAATTCTGATCCTACCATATTTCTTGATGCTGATGACTATAGGGATTGACCATTATGATTCCTCGATGGGTAAAATGATCCCAAAAATTAACATTTTGTCAATATCTTCTTTCACTTTGATGCGCAAATTTGGATTCATCCTATAAGACTTCTTTTGAATTGAGCGCACATTCCTTCAGCTTGATTTTCATTTCAACCAAAGATTCATGTACTCATTTCAATTCATGATAGCCTCTAGGGAACATGTCTTGAAATTTGTGTAATAGCTCAATGATCTTAGAAACTTTGATTCGGACTAATAATCTCCTATAATAGCTTCTTTAGGTTTAACATCCATTCCAATGTTCACTTTATTGGTCTTCATGGGCTCATGGTAGGTGCGTACCTTCTCATTTGCACTATCCAAGATGTCGTGTGTACCCTCTCGTGTGCTCAATGTCTAGGTTGTCTACCTCTTCAACATCAACCATATATATCATCTTACCCTTTTCTCTTTCTAGGTAGGTGCACCCAAGCTTCTCAACATCCATTTCTTCCTCTTCAAAACACACCACAAATCCTGATTTTACTAACAAATCCTAAAGTAACTCTTCAAACTTTTCACTATATCCCATAGTTAAGCACTTCATAACCTGCAATGCCTCATTGACAAGAGGTTTAGAATAAAAGTAGTCAAATGTCTGGATCATACCTATAGTAAGTTCTTGCCAATTTCTAGTCACTCTATTCAATTCTCGCATAGACATACCACATGCGTGTGTAACATCACAATGTGAAATAAACTTGTGTACCCACAAAAAGGTGGTAAAGCTTCCCGCATCATGCTGTCAGAATATCTCACACTCTTGAATGTGGTGCTGAACGGTGCTCATTACCATGAAATAAAAAGATCTAGGTAGGTGCATTATTTCTTAGAAAGCGAGCAAATAAAGTAATCCTTACTTATTTACACTCTAAAATATTATCCCTATGAATAATGCACTAGCGTGTTGTCGTCCCTCATAGAGTATAAACTAAAATGTTCTTTCTTTTCACCTTACACTTCCATTGAACTTCCATAGCACACAAGAATACTTTTGGATTCTCTTCACCCGTGTACCTCGGTACTTAGTTCTTACCGCAAAACACCTTACACCTGTGTGGCATGCTTATACACGTAATTACACTTCTTCTCGCACCCAATCATTTCATAAGTTCCATGTGCCCAATTTTCACATGCAACACTCATAGTATCACTCATGGACTACACATCATCCCACTAGATAACCCCTTCCTTTGATGGCTCAAGAACTTCCATATCTCTAATGGTGTGCACATAAATTGTGTTCAAATATTCTTTACTTAAGGGCTCTACATAAGGCATATATTTACCATCTAGAAGAGGTATGATGACACACTTTTCCTTGTTTTCAAAGATGATATACCCCTTGTTGAAGTGTAATTCAACATTTTTTTCATAACACCAAGGGCGCCCAAGTAATGCTAGAAATTTTTCTGCTTCTACAAGCGCTAAAACCTCAAAATCCATAGTAAACTTGGCCCCTTGAATAGTAATAGATGCATATTATAACACTCCAATGGGTGTATCCTTTGTCCATTGTTCCGTGAACAACACATTAAATTATGGTTGCAACAATGGAGGTCTACCCATTTGAATCCGTGCATCCAAAGTGAGCACATTTATCGTATACGTGTCAATCAAAATGTTACTCAAAATCCAACCATCAACAATGACATTTAGAGTAATCTCCTTGTCATAATCCAAACTATCTCGAAGGAATATTAACATGCAAAATCTGCCTCTCATGCTCAGTCCCAATGCGTGGAGTGTTTCCTTCAACCAATTCCCTAACAATGGAATAATGTTATCTTGGCACAACATCTTGCAAACCTCCTTCAAATCATCAACATCTATCTGATGAAGCTCAAATGATTTCTTTTGTTCTAACTTCTACAACTGTTCCTTCAAACATTGTATCTCACCCTACAAATTCGAATTACCTCCATGGTTTCTTGATAAACCTCCTTCTGATGCATAGGGTCTGGATACTTGGCATGTAGGACTTCCTCCTTAGTAATGGTAGGATTTTGTTTTAGTATTTATCCGGCACACGAAGCCTCGGTGTGTGTAGTAATATTTACAGTACCAATTCAGGATCCGACGCTAACTTTGGCATCCATTGGTCTTCTACGATGCATTGTACTCTAACCATTCTTACGCCCTTGTTTTCCTATTTATGTTTCTTACTTAAGTGTTCATACAAGTCTGGGCATTCTTCATAACTATGATTCTTTCCACGAAAATAACACACAATATTCTATAGGCATTCATGCCTATAGTGATCAAGATATCTACATGTATAACATGTTCCAAGAGTGAAATCACTCCTTCCTCCTCCGTGACCTCGACCTACGAATCCACCACAAGTATCCTCGACCTCTACCACGGCCTCCATCGAGCACCCCTCACTGTGATCATAATCATGATGCTCACCTTTTTCTTTAGAATTATTTTCAACACCAGTCTTCCATACACCAATATAAATGGCATCATGGATCTGATCAATCAACTTGTAATCTTCAATATCATGAGTGGAAGACCTACAAATCTTACAATAACTAGACACATTCTTCCTTATCGCGCACTGCAATAATGGGCACCGACTTGAAATGTGGTCTAAGTGACATATCGCATAATCTAGAAACAAGGAGCACACTGATTTACAAGGGAAACTATCCTTAGTATGCCCCTCTACTTCACAATATATACACCAAAATCCACTAGGTTTCTCATGCGCCAAATTAGATGATAGTGTTTCTAACTATTTAGCCATTTTTGTAATCTAAGATTCCAAGAATGGGCTCATCATTGTATCTACACTTCCTACCACCTTAGCGTGCTATTGCCCACTCAAAAATCCCCTACTTTTAAGAAGTTGAAAATTAAAATTTTGAGGTTAAGTGTCTTTTCTGTTGTCTTGGTGATGTGAAAAGTCAGAAAATTGGGAAAATATTCATTTTTTTGAGTCATTTTGTGTGTTTCTTGGGCCTGTCAGACATTTTTGTCCCGCGTGTCCCAGGTTCATTCGGGCTCTCTATTCCCCGATCGTCCGGTTTACCCAAAGTCCGTTCTTTTCGGGCCCATTGGAACTTTTTATCCCACATGTCCCAAGTTCACCTGGACCCATTGTTCCCTTTTCGTTTGATTCGGCTGATTCACGTATTCCACGTACTTTCGTCCTGCATGTCCCAAAAGCATTTGTGCGTCTTTTCCCTGCATCGCCCGAATCGGCCGAACCTCGTACTTCGCGCTTTCACATCCCTCGTGTACCAAATGAACCAAGTGCCATTCGTGCTAATTTTTCCCGCTCTACGAATATCTTGCTTTTCAATTTGGTAGATATATATTTAATGCACATTTATTTCCTTTCTCTCTCTAAACGGCTATATAATGAACTACCCCTATGCGTTTTTGCACCTGCTTCCATGCTATCAATTGCTCGAACCCTTACGCAACCAAAAATTCTACGTGTGTATCCATTTCCCTTGTGATTCCATCCCAAGTCTAGCTTGCAGCTTTGCTCTCGAGTTACTATCAACATGAAGATCAAATTCCAGGGGTAGGAACAAGTTTCACCACTCGAGTCTGCCGTTCCGATATCGGGGACAGTGAAGTTCGCCACCTTGATTTTGGGGATTTTTGGGCAAGGATGACAGATGTAAACCCTTCAGCTATGGCACAGATGATTCATGATAGTGGCTTAGCATTTGCCGGTGGCTTCCCAATTTTAGTACAATGTGCATACATTGTAAGGGCCAGACCTCATTTCAGTCCCGACTCAAGCGAACTAACGAACGTGCATGGAGAACTCATTGCCAAGTTAGATGCCACCACCAACACATCAATCCCACGTGGTAGAGACATAGTCAAGGCGTTGAAGAGATTCAGACAACGGATCCTTAAATCAGTGGGTCCCTCCCAATCTTGAACACTCGTCTTCTTCTCCTGATTCTTCTCCTTCTTCTCTTCTTCATCATGAATTTATTGTATTTAGTTGGGGTATTACGATTTGCAACCCTTTAACTAATCATTAGTTAAAAGAAGTAGTTACTGGGAGTAACTAATTTGTAAACTATATAATAGCCTCTCCTCGCCATTTTGAAGGAGAGAGAGAACTTGGCTTATTTCGAAAGTGTAAATAAATCATAAAGAAATCAATACGAAGGATTTTTCATTCTTTGTCTATCTGGTTTCCTTTATTCCTAAGCTATTCATTTAATCTTGTTAGATCATTTTTATACGTATTAGGCTTAGAAGCTTTGTATTCTCATGAGATGTTATTTCTGAGAACTTTGTGTCTTTTCAAATTTCATCTTATTAATGTGATACAAATGATCTTATTCCATTATTGTACCCTCGTATGTATAAGGAATTACTCTGTCATCTATAATTTGAATGGTGCCTTTCTGCTCGTTCTCGTATTTTCATTCCTCGAGTCCTTTTGTGATTGATGATCCTTCTAGAAAACACTTTCATAATATCCAAGTTCTATAGTAAAACCATGCTTTGTATATGTGTAAATAGGCTCATTTCGAATAAGGGAACCTCTCCCATTAAAGAGAGGAGGAATTGCTCTTCTTGAAGTCCTATTTGACGACCAACACGCGCATAGCTACTTTAAGTGCCTCACGCAGATCGTATAGGTTTTATGTGAAAGTGACCTCCTAAAAGGTAGGATCAGTCCTCCAACGAACCACTATGCATGCTAGCTTGCATGGATGTCTTAGACAAAAGGGATTTTAACCGAACATCATATTCCCAAAACTATCGGTAGTTCCTTGCTTAATATCCTTGAGCATGCTTATGATTTTCTACTCAAACTTAGGGATATAAAATTACTTTAAGAAAGCATCTTGCAGCCTTTGTATAGTCCACACAAGTCTGATCAAGATCAAAATTTGTGTATCAGCTATGCACGAATCCCTACAACATAGTTGTAATCTAACTTTCCTTGCGCTCCGGAGCTGTAATATCCTTTACGTGCCACAATATTTACACATATGCACATGCTTGGATGCATATTCAATACCTTTATACTCTGGAAGACAAAGAGACATCTCCATATAAATTTATTGAGGTTGTTCCCACTAGATCTAGAGCCTCTGTGTTTCCTCTTGTATTTCCACCGCCCTTAGATCCACCGAGTGCACTGAGCCACCTGATCCTCCTAATCCACTCTCTCTAAAAGGTAATGGGCTAGAGGATTCACTATCTTGCACCCCTAAAGTTGTGATAAATTGGACCCCAACTTTCTATGAAGTTGTATAACTCCTAGACATTATTACAACATTCTGCGTGCCCACATTCTATGCTAATGATGTGCTAGAAAAGATACCTCCAACTAGACCTCCAAATAGCATAGATGAAAATTGTGCCATAGATGTTTGAGATACTGATTCACTCCTAAACTTGACTAAAAATTAGTTATATCTACTATAACTCTACCACTCAAAAAATCTTGTTGATTACTAAGCATGTTGTAGAAACTGGAAAACCAAGCACAAGAGCTAGGTCATCGGGTAGATTCAGATGCATACCCATGGCCCATGTCATCTCTACTAGCACACTCTCATCTGAGGCTAAAGAGGGTTCCCTATCATGATTTACCAAATGATGTAGTTTGGATGCTCGGCTCCACGTATTCCATGTGAGCCCCAAATCCTTCACGAGCCATCTCTCTCCACAATGCCATCCATTCCACAACTTCACATTACTTCTCTAAATCCCTCTCGTGCACCTCATTGAACTTAAGCCACCTTTCTTCTCTCTTCCTTTCTTCTACTAGGTCCGTAATGCTCAACAATCCACGATCCTACCCCCCGTGTGGTGGGGTTTAGTTAGCCATCGAATTCTCTTACAAATCTAGGGTTATAATTAGGATCTCTATCACTAGTGGATTATCGCATAAATACTATCCTCTAGGTTTGTGCAAAAAGTGAAACTCAAAGCAACCTTCGGGAAAGAGCAAGTCGAGAATGCGTATTCCAATGTGTAGCTATTTAAAACATCATGGAACCAAACATCCACTGAGCCCATCTAAATTAGATCTGTATCATATAGGGCCTAGAATTATACATGCATCCAAATAAGCGTGCGAAACCTCCAATTCCTCTTAGATACATACGTAACCAATGTTGGGGTGTGGAGCCCATTTTTTGGTCTTCTTGAATCAGTGTTGAAGTGCTAGAGCTCGAACAGTTAAGTTTGGAGACTTCATGAGCATTCTGCAGTCATCTGCTGTGATGTTGCTATGCGGTCATTGTCGTTGTTGTTAATATCTTTTCGTTAACGTCGGGACTATTTTTTCTAGCCGTGGGAAGTTGAAAGATCGTGATTTTCAAACTTCTAGGGTCAACTTTAGGGATTCTTAAAAGGATTGTAATCCTATAAATAGAGGTGTTAGGGTATCTTGAAGATATCTTGAGTGTTCAAGAGGTATTGAGTCTTAATGATCAAGAGGTGATCAAGAGTGATCAAGGTTAAGAAATTGGGTGTCAATTGTGGTTTAGCATCTTTGGAATTCTGTTGTAAGTTCATAACTGAGAGAAGAATGTGAGAGTTGTTTTACTCTTGTTGATAATAAAATTTGAGCAAGTTCTTGGTGGACGTAGCCCACATTGGGTGAACCACATTAAATCTTGTCTTGTGTTCTTTTGTGCATTATTTATTTATGTTGCTATATTTCTACAAGTATAATTCTTTTATATAGTTTCCTACTCTTTGTGGCTTGAGGAATTGTTTTCACATATTTTTCTCTAATTCCTAATAATTGGTATCAAAGATTTGGTGGTTTTTTTCTGAAGTTGTAAATCACAAGGAAAGTTTAGCTTGAGTGGGAGCTATGGCGAGATGAGGGAAGATCGAGGGTTGAGAAGTTCAATGGGAAGAACTTTGGTTTGTGGAAGATGCAAATGGAGTAACTTATATCGAGAAGGACCTCCATGTTCCTTTGGCTGGAAAAGGAAAGAAACCTATAGCCATGTCGGATGAGGATTGGGAGTTCTTTGGATAAAAGATCTTTGGGGAAATTCATTTATGCCTTGCATATTCGGTTGCTTTCAACATATCACGGGAAAAGACCATGGAAGGTCTCATGAGTGCATTGGGAAGTTATATGAAAAACCCTCGCCTCTAATAAAATATTTTTAATGAAAAAGTTATTTAATATGAAGATGTCGAGAATGGTTACATTCTTAATCATTTTAATGAATTTAATACGATTGTGAGTATGTTAAACTCGGTAAAAAATGACTTTTATGATGAGTCGGGGCTTTGCTGATTTTGTGCTCCTTACCAGATAGATGGGACAACTTGGTTATGGCTGTAAGTAATTCAATATCTAATAACTCAAAGCTGAAGTTTGAGGATGTAATAAGTGTGATCCTAAGCGAGGAAATGTGAAGGAAGAGAACTAGAGATTCTTCTACTTGGAAATGCTTTAACGGTGGAGAACAGAGGGAGACAAAAGAATAGAGGAAAGGTAAGCGTGGGAAGTTGAATGATCGTGGAAGGTCAAAATCTAAGATTAAGTTAGAATGTTGGCCTTTGTGGGAAGGTTGGTCATGCTAAGAAAGATTGTTGGGCTCTTCGGGATAAGAAGAACAAGGAGGAAACTAAAGAGGTAAATTTGGTAGTAGGTGATGTTTTTCAAGATGCCTTAATTCTTTCTTTAGATAATATTTTTGAATCTTGGGTGTTAGATTCAGGGGATTTTTTCCATGCCACCCCACATAGACATTACTTTATTGATTTTGTTCAAGGTGATTTTGGACATGTATATCTTGGTGATGATGAACCATGCAACATAGTAGGGAAAGGTTGTGTTTAGGTGAAAATGTAGAATGGGAACACATGGCTACTTAAGGATGTCAGGCATGTGCCTAAGTTGAGGTGGAACTTGATATCAGTGGGACAGCTAGGTAGTGATGGTGTACGATTAGTTTTACAGATAGATTATTGGAAGGTTACCAAGGGAGCTCTTGTGGTTGCAAGAGGTAAGAAAAATGGTACTTTATATTTAACCAGTGGTGTTGATTATTACAATTTAGTTGCTGCAGATGGAGATGTAACTTTGTGGCACTAGAGACTCGGTCATATGAGTCATAAGGGCATGCAAATTATAAAGGACAAGTTGCCCAGATTAAAGGAGTTAGATTTGGACTTCTGTGAGGACTGTGTTTATGGGAAACAAAAGTGGGTGAGATTCCTCAAGGTTGGACCTACTAGGAAGGAGGGTAAGTTGGAGTTAGTGCATACAGATGTATGGGGGCCAGCTAAGGTAAACTCTATTGGTGGTTCATGTTATTATGTCACTTTCATTGATGATGCAACTAGAAAAGTTTGGGTATATTGCATTAGAAAGAAATATAATGTGTTTGAAATTTTCAAAAGATGGAAAGCCTTGGTTGAGAATGAAACAGGTCTCAATCTAAAATGTCTCAAGTCGGATAATGGAGGGGAATATTGCAGCAATGAATTTCTTGATTATTGTTTGGTAAATGGGATCCGCAGGAAAAGAACGGTTCCAAATACTCCACAGGAAAATGGAGTGTTAGAGAGAATGAAAAGGAAAATCATGGAGTGTGCTAGGTGCATGAGATTACATGTGGGGCTGACACTCATGTTTTGGGTGGAAGCGATAAGCATAGTTTTTATCGATTAACGAGAGGACCCTCTATGGCTTTGGATAGAGGTATACGAGGAGGCTTGAGTGCAGTAAGAAAATTGATTACCCATTTCTTAGAGTATTTGAATGTGAGGTATTTGTTCACATTGATAAAGATGATAGGAACAAGTTAGAGGCTAAGTCTAAGAAATTTACCTTTGTTGGATATGGTGAAGATGATTTTGGTTTCGTGTTTGGAGTCTTAAAGACAAGAAAATATTTCGGTCTAGAGATATTGTCTTTAATGAAAAATTCATGTATAAAGATCAATTGTAGGAACAGAAAGAGGAATCAAAGAAAGAATACACAATGTTAGAGGAAATTGTGGACAACAAGGTGTCTAAGGGGCTGGTTCGGGTATAACATGTTCGACACGGCCGGTTTAGGGTACTTACTCATCAGGAACCCCAAACTCTTGAGGTGAGAAGGTCTTCTAGGGTAAGAAGGGAACCTAAACGATTTAATCCATATTTGAATTATTTATTGCTCACTGATAGTGGAGAGCCAGAGTGCTTTGAGGAAGTAGTGCAGGTAGATGCTTTAGGAAGAAGTGAGAGCAGGCCATGGATGAAGAGCATAGATCTCTTATGGAAAACCAGACTTGGGATCTAGTGGAGCTACCCGAGGGCAAGAGAGCATTACAGAACAAGTGGGTGTATAGAATCAAAGAGGAAGATGGAGGTAGGAAACGATACAAGGCCCGGTTGGTGGTCAAAGGATTTACACAGAAGAAAGGTATAGACTTTGATGAAATTTTTTCTCTGTTGTTAAAATGACTTCTATTAGGATTGTTCTTGGTTTAGTTGTAGTAGAAGACCTGCACTTAGAAGCAGTTGGATTTGAAGACTGTATTCCTTCATGGTGAGTTGGACGAGGAATTGTACATGTACATGTAGCAGCCACGGGGTTATGAGGTCAAAGGGAAGGAGAGGTTAGTGTGCAAATTAAAGAAGATATTTGAATGGCTTGAAACAAGCTCCACGGCGAGTGGTACATAAAGTTTGTGATTTTATGCGGGAGCGGGGTTACTCCAGTGTCACTCGAGACCATTCTATGTACATCAAGAAGTTTCTTGATGGTAGTTATATTATTTTGTGCTGTATGTAGATGATATGCTTGTTGTAGGGAAGAACATGCAAGAAATAAAGGTACTCAAGAAGAAGCTAGGTGACTCATTTTCTATGAAGGATTTGGGAGCAACAAAACAAATCCTTGGTATAAGAATAACTCAAAATAGGAAGGAGAGGAAGCTAGTATTATCTCAAGAAGAGTACATAAAGAAGGTCTTAGAGAGGTTTAGTATGCAGGATGCTAAACCGGTTGGTACTCCTTTGGCAAGTCACTTTAAATTATCAAAGGAGCAGAGTCCCAAGACTAAGGAGGATAGTATCCACATGTCTAGGGTACCGTACTCATCAACGATTGGTATGGTATGTACTAGGCACGACATTTACCATGCAGTGGGAGTAGTGAGCAGGTTTATGAGTGATCCAGGTAGAGAGCACTGACAGGCAGTAAAGTGGATCCTTCGGTATTTGAGAGGGACCATGGGAGTAGCATTGTGTTTCAGTGGATCAGACACTACATTATGTGGCTATGTAGATTCGGACATGGCACGATAGGTTATGTATTTATGGTTGGTGATACAACGGTGAGTTAGATTTCATGGTTACAAAAGGTTGTGGCTTTTTCAACGATAGGCTGAGTATGTTGTTGCCACAGAGGCAAGCAAGGAGATGATTTGGCTACAAAATTTTCTTGATGAGTTGGGTCATAAGCAGGAAGTTGGGAGACTACACAGTGATAGTCAGAGTGCTATTCATTTGGCGAAGAACTCCACTTTCCACTCTAGGACGAAGCACATTCAGCTAAGATATCATTTCATCAGGGCAGCTTTGGAAGAAGATAAGTTGAAGCTGGAAAAGATTCATACTAGTCTAGAATCTTGTAGATATGATGACCAAGGTAGTCACAAGGGAGAAGTTGAAGTTGTGTTCAACTTTGATTGGCCTTCATGGTTGATAATGAAGCGTTAAGAACTTTTCTCAGTGGAAACCATCTCCAGTGGGAGATTGTCGGGGTGTGGAGCCTATTTTTGGTCTTCTTGAATCGGTGTTGAAGTCTTTGGAGATCTAATGGTTAAGTTTGGAGACTTCAAGAGCATTTTGTAGTCATCTTACGTGATATTGTTGTGCGGTTGTGTTGTTGTTGTTAATATGTTGTTAATATGTTGTTAACGTCGGAATTTATTTTCCCAGCCGTGGGAAGTTGAAAGATTGCAACTTTGAAACTTATAGGGTCCGATTTAGGGCTTCTTAAAAGGATTATAATCCTATAATAGAGGTTTTAGGGTATCTTGAAGATATCTTGAGTGTTCAAGAGGTCTTGAGTCTTAATGATCAAGAGGTGATCAAGAGTGATCAAGGTTAAGCAATTTGGTGTTAATTGTGGTTTAGATGTGGTTTAACATCTTTAGAATTCTGTTGTGAGTTCATAATTGAGAGAAGGCTGTGAGAGTTGTTTTACTCTTGTTGATAATAAAATCGAGCAAGTTCTTGGTGGGACGTAGCCCACATTGGGTGAACCACGTTAAATCTTGTCTTGTTTTTTTTGTGCATTATTTATTTATGTTGTTATATTTCTACAAGTATAATTTTGCTCTATAGTTTCCTCTTGTTGTGGTTTAAGGAATTGTTTCCACATAATTTTCTCTAATTCCTAACAACCTTGACCTCTCGTAAAACTCTATAGGAAACAAGAAAATAATGTCTCGTATAACTCATGATATAGGTTATGTTCAACCCACATGCATGCATTAAAATCAGGTCTAGTACTTGAATTTTTGGGCATACTCTTCTTCCAGATCTTCTAACCACTCCTCAATACTATCCAAGGTCAACCGATACATCTTCATCATGTAACATTCGAAAAAAAGATGAGAAAGAGGTCCAGCGTGAAACCAATGATGTAGTCTAGAATTCACTTTGCAAATAGCCAAAGCCATCTTTGACACATCACTCGGCCCTAAACCGAGTGCTCACGAGAGAAAGTGCACAATGGTACGAGGTTCCTCTTTAGATCAACTTATTCAATATGTCAACATGATTGCAAGTATAATTCAGATCCATAATGAGATAATGGATTAAAATAGAATGCGTAAATGGGATCTAGGTCTTTATCATATTAAAGATTGACTAAACAATAACTATAATAAGAGTTACCATGTAAGAACCATATTTAGTCACATCTAACACTAGTATCCAACCAATATGATTGATTATATTAAGTACCATAAAATACTGAGAACAAAATCTTTATACATTAAGATCTAGTTTCCATAGTCATGCATGCTAAAAAAATCCGCATCATAACTCTACAATAAATCGGTATATCCAAATTGTGTAAACAATTACATATATATAGGGGTGGGGACTTACCCTTCACTTTGCCTATCCACCTTCCAAAAATAGACTACATGCTAATAATAGCCATGCACATTTACAAGAGAATACAAAAGCACACAAGCGATAATAATAGATCTTCTAAAGTTAACTCTAAGTATAGATCCTATTATTAGAACAAAATCTGCATGGCACTCAAACTACTTTGCTAATCCTGAAATAACCTTCCGTGAACTACAAGTCTTCACATCGGTGTGTGCTCCATACTCTATGTCCAAAAATATCCTATATCTGCACAAGTGGCTAGGTCTTATTCTCCATCTATTTCTAGGCGTGACATAAAAATTAATAGAATTAAAGAGGGTATAGGGACAACTATGATTACATACCCCAAGGAAGTAACCCTTACACTAGGACAAACTAAGGTTTCCAAGGCCTTAGGTTGAAGAAGAGGAAGGAACCCTATGGAGGTATCAACACTATGGGGGGTAATGATAAATAAAAGAAGCATGCAAAGATTATGCTAACCTAAGGAAAACATGTAACATGAAAGGAACTGAAATACAATATTCTAACCTAACATGTCCATAAAATACTAAGCTAACATAGAGTATGTATCAAATGTAAGGAACTACTCTATACAAAATGAAAAAGTGAGTTAGAGCACTTACATGTTAGGGGGAGTTCATTGATGCATCTATCTCCCAAAGGACCATACACCAAGAGAGAACAACTTTCAGGTGGAGAAGGGGAAACAATCCAATCCTAGCTCACTATAGATGACCTAAAAGCATAAAAAAACCAATCCAAGAATGAAAAATCTCAGCGAAGACTCAAGATTTAAGAAATCTAGAAGGCGAGAGAGAAAGTGCAAGTTATCATAGAATAGAAAAGCTAATGGTGAGTTCCTTTGTGAAATTTGAAAGAGATTATGATGTCAAAATGAGATTTGAGGTATTTATACCAATGTCATCACCTCACGGGAAAAGGCATCGGCGGGGAATTTTAATTTTCACCGACTCAATCACCGGTAGGCATTGACGTCAAAAATGGAGGGAAATGCAAGGAGGAATATGCAAAGTGTCATGAAAAGTGAAGATCATGAAAGGAGGAAGAAATGAGATCATAAGAAAGCAAGATGTCGAGGAAGAATGTGAGGAAAATAAGAGGAATTTGAACAAAAGAAACACATGAATGGGACGAAAAAAATTTCTCTCTCCATGTATCATCCATAACCCAATGATTACTTGAAAAAATATACCCATAACCCTTGAGCGAGATCCTTAAGGAACCCGTTCAAGAGATAGATGCATTAATGACCTCTAGCCTGAAAAGATAATTGTTAGTAACATGTATGAAAATAGAAAGCGTAAAATTTTAGGTTTATACATATTTTCCAGTCATTGATTACTACATGTCACGATAGTGAAACATGGGGTAGTTAGCGGAAAGAATGATAACACCAAAAGTGAAAATGAATGCAGAAAGTAAATAAATGACTAGCTGAAATGAAATATACTTACAAATGCGTACTGATACTATTGGTCTTCTGCTTCATACGGGTGTAACTCATGCTGCTAGAACCTTGGAGAATAAAAATTGAAAGAAAAGACTAGAGGATCACCGGTAAAATAAGACATAAATCACCTAACTAGGGGTCCTTGAGATGGATGTTGAGATTCAAAAATTAGCTATGAAGGTATAATTATGTGGTTTTTGGTGAAAAGGTGGAATAAGGTGTGTCATATGTCAAAAAGAATGGGAGAATATTGCGATCCCAAAGCAATCCATGACCTATTTTACGAGATATCGGGAACAAAAATATCATTATTTGAAATATTCGGGACCATTGTGGCAAAATTAGATGGAAATTGAAGTTTATATAGGATTTTTGAGGCTTATTTTCTTATTGCTATTTTTGGAATTAAGAGAACTAAGCTCTGGAATTCCAAATTTGGAGATTGATGTGATGAGATGACATGAGTACGAGGAGGAGGCCAAGATTGATGAGGAGGTGCATGCGACGGAGCATGACCATGGGTAAGTTGATGCATTTAATTTGATTAGGAAAATTATTAATAATTTATTTTTTTAGGAAATGTGAAGGTAATAGGACACCATTTTTAGTAAAACTTACGTCATTAGGAAGAGTAGGAAAAATGCAAGTGGTTTTGGGAGGGATTTTATTTTAGCTTTGTCATTTTTAGAGTTTTTATTTTTAATTTTTAAAAGTCGCGGTTGTACGGACTTAGACATCATCGATCACCTAAAAGAACATAGGCGATGGCGTCCGAATAACTATAAAATTTTAATAGAGGGCCAATGACATATGCCATAAGGCCGATGGCATAGGGAATATTTATGAGGCATAAAAATTAATTCTTTTTTAGATTTTAATTTGATTTTTGATAAATCTATTGCTAGATTTTACTAATTTGTGATTGGAGGAGGATCAAAGGATCCGTCATGGATGATAGTGGATATATCATGGATGAATGACGGGATTTTTGAATTGATAGATGTAGAGAAAATACGGTTGTATAGATGGGGATTTAGGGGCATCATGCAAAATCCTAAGATACTACTCGAGTCCAAATTTCTTGGAGATGTTTTTAATAGGATGGGAACCTAAGGAAAACACCTTTTGGTGGTGGGCAAGCAAGACATTAGAGATGATCGTGACACTTCAGGATGTGCACGTGATATTGGGACTTACAAAAGAGGGAGATCACATGTATTACAATATCACCATGGATATAACATAAAGGAGAGCCTTGGTCATATGGATAACAAGAAGTGAGACATATGATGAGGGGATGCTTAGTGTTAGATGCTTTGTAGTATGTATTGTAAAGATTCCAAATATCTAGAAAGTAGTGATAGGAATTACCGTGGCACGTATATTATGCCACAAGGCAGATGGGACCATTCTATTATTTTTGGTGGTAGTGTGTAGGGATGTGATAGAGTAGGATGTGTTATTCAGTTAGTGGACCACTATATGGGTGAAACTAGTGCACGATCTATACAGGGTCTCGAAAAAGGTCACGAGAGGGCCATAGGTCACGTGATATTTTTGACAACCTAAATATATGAGAGGTTTCCCATGTATAGGCCCATAAGGAAGCTCCTAGTCACAACAAAAAATGCCCTGCGAGCACTCCAATGGGAATAAAGGCTGAAAGTGAGAGCACTTTCAGATTATCAACCATTATGATAGGTACACCAAGATGAGGTCATATGGGAGCCATATATAGGGAATGTGGATCATTGGCCCGATTGCCACAAGTAGAGGACTTAGAGGTAGCTGAAGAGGTGACCGATCATTATTTATATTAGATAGAGACCCATATAGTGGATAGGGCACTTAGACAGTTCGGGAGGTGAGCCTTCCATGATACGACCACTACTAGACTTTAGACAATGACATGTAAGAAAGGATGTGAGAGCACTGGGTGAAGTACCAAAATTGTGGCCCTAAAGAGTATGGGCTGCAAGAAGACCAAGATAGAGAGGTGGGGCAACTTAGGACCCACCAAATATTATTAGAGTAGAGAGCTTAGATGAGGGATCAAGTGGAGGAATCTCCGGCCCGTACCCCAGGTTGGGAGATATAGGTGCAACTAATCCTAGCACCATAGGAGGATAGGGGAGAAATCCATGTTCATGCACGAGAGAGAACATGATGTAGGAACCAAGAGGTGGTTACCTAACACCATTGGGCATATAGATGGCCTTGCAACTACGAGACAGGACCTAGGGTTTGGTAAAAAAGAGATAAAATTTTAGTTCCTCGAGATAGGTGGGCACAATATATCAGGTGGAGATCGCATAGATTTGATGAGGATGAGGTGATATTGGGAGGTCACAAATATGGTGAGATTGATGTAAATCGAGCTAAGAAGTCAGGTATGAATGTGATGACTTAATTATGATTGTGGATGAGTATATTTGATGACTTACATTGATATTAATAAACGTGATTTAGGGATTTTTAGAGTGGAAAACATAGAGTGGAACTCGGTGATTGAGAGTGCACACAATGAGATTATGTATCCGGTGTTGGATGTCTAGGATACCTCAATCATGGTGGAACCCATAACCTCATTTGGGGAGTAAGTAGGATAATTTTGGCTAGTGGGAGAGGCTCTTTAAGACACTGCAGAGATTCGAGAGATGTGAAAGCGATGGAAGATATGGGAAGCATATATATGATGATGTGGAGATTATTATAGTCATAGGTGCCTTAGTTCGGGACCAAGAAACACACATATCAGATCCTAGGGATGCTATATAGAGAGGATAATTATGATAAAGGAACAAGCTGGTGAGAGCGCGGGGAGAGTCCTCTAGAGATCAATGTAGGGCATAGTCCCTAGCTCGCACAACCCAAACATTTAGCACGAAACCTTTGGAAAAAGAATCTAGAGACCACCCTAAGAGGGTGAGGATTCTTTGGCCACCTAGGTAGAGATGATGTAGCATGGTGTATTTTGATGTATAAAAAGTGATTTGATATATAAAATATGATATATATATATATATATATATATGATTATTTTGATGATGTTGGTGAATATTGAAATTGATGGATGATGATTTACTTATCACTTTCCTTTATTTCTCATGCATGTATGTAGTAATACTCATGGTAATTAGGAATAATGGTAATGATAATTAGGCAAGAGAGCCAATTATATTAGAGATAAATCCAAGTAAGGTCAAAGACATAAGAGAGGATGCACAAGACCACAATAATCCACTTAAGGAAATCCAGGGCGAATTGGAGCGAAAATAGGAAGAATAAAGACCGCGAAATTCCAAAAGTAGGAGATGTTAGGGAAAACTATATTGATGATAAACCCAAGTGGGGTGGAGATCCTAAGAAAGGATAAGATCGATGTATATGTGAAACACACAAGGGGGCCAAGTGCCCATGCAAAAGAAAAATTATTGAGGTATGCTTAAGAGAGGTGCTTAACCACGAGGGGTAAATGATCATAGAGTATTGGTGCTAATATCATCTACTCATTTCTAGATATGACTATGTGCACGAGTCCCGAGGTCTTTGATAGCATTCTATGTAATGGCTATCTAACGATGAAATTCATATCATGTGGCAAATAGGGTGTCATTTATGCGGTCTTCCAATCGAGCGAGAACACCACACCAAATTTCATCAAGAGAGGGGCGAGGCTCATGGAGAGCGCAGAGGCCCATATGTAGGTTATGGTTGGGATGGTCTAGGGGTAGGTGTATGGATCCGAGAGGAATTGTGTAGTGCCCCGCCTCGGGACACCGAAACTAGACCAATAAGTCGGTAATTGTTTGTTTTTTTTTTATAGTGAGGACTAATGTTTCGCCTAACTATTTCCCATTAAATAATTAATTTATGTCCATCTAATTTACCCGATTGCTAAAACACTAACTCTAATTAACTTTATTTATTTAGTTTCTATTCATTTACTAAAGACAACCTAGGAAAAGACTACCTCTCTTTTAAATTAAATTAGATTTTCCCCCTTTTTAATTTACTTTACCATTCCCACAAAGTAACCATGACTTGATGTGTGAAGGGTTGAATATGGACCCTAGGATTGAATCCATCTCAGCCCTAGATCTCACTTTACCCTAAATTTTCCTAGCATCTCTTTATCTCCTTTTGTTTTTATCTCTTTCTTTCATTTTGTTTTCTTTCATTCTTGTTTTCTTGTTGCAGGTTGTCTGTGGGAAGCTATGGAGTTTTACTATACCACATTGTAATTGTATGAGAGATTCATACAATGAAAATAAGCATTTGATGCTTTTTTGTTTAATACATATATTTATTTATATATATATTTTCTTTTATTTAAGGGGGATTTATGGAAGAGGCCTATGTGAAGAAGAAGGGGAAATTCACGTGGGGAGGGAGGTTGCTTTGCCAGGGGACAACAATGGTGGATCGGATGGGAGGAGGCTGCGTGGTCGGAAGTGGTGTGGGGTGAGAGAAGCGGATGGGGGGCGAAACAATGCCGTGAGGGAGGACGGGCGTGGGCGGATGGGGATACGGCGGTGCGGCTGGATAGGGGCGGGGGGCATGAACAGTGGGGAGAAGGTCGCAGAGATGGGGAGGGGGGTTTCCCAGAATGTTTTTACAAAAACAAACAAAAAAAAAGTTTTATTTTTTTATACATTTTTTTGTTTTAAAATTTGTTAATATATATATATATATTAAACGGTTGTCAATAATCTAAATGAATATATATATAATAGTAGGTATATTGTTATTTTTTATGTGCTTAATAAAATCAATTTTTTTAAACTACTCATGGAAGGAAACTAAAACTAATCTTCATTTCATTCATTTATATTACCAACAATTACAAGAAGAGGAAAATTTGTAAGAAGAAGAGTATTTTTATTTAATATTATTCATGAGATTCAATGCTAATAATTAAATTTCATTTCCAATGTTTTAACAAAACATATTTCAGATTTTTGCCCAAGAAGAATGTCAACAAGAAATATACATATGTGTCTTTTATTGATTTTTTTTTTTAAAGAAAAGAACAAAGCACATTCCCCATCTATAAGCATTCCTTTCAAATGAGGTCTAAACAAATTTATATCAAAGAACCCATTCCTTTCATAACATTTATTTTCAAATGAACTTAACCTTCCTTCAAAGGATAGGAGTTACATCCAGTTTTTATAAAAGAAAAGCATCTAATACAAGTTTCCTTTTCAAGGAGTTCAAAACTCACTAAGCATTGTTTCTACAAAATACATGAAACAACTCAAGAGAGACATATTACAAAGCTCCTTTACAAGGATGAAAGAGGTTTCTCAACTAATCTTTACTCAAGTTTACAAATAATTTTTCAAATACAAAAAGAGAGAGGAATTACATTAAGTAGGAAGTTTCTACAAAGCCACACCCAAAGAGGAGTACAATGAGGTAAAGTCCACAAAGAGAGAGTAGATGCCAAAAGAACTCCAACTACCACCAACTCCCATCATGAGATCCAACTTCAAATGCCTTTAAGGAATCCAACCAAGGAGAAGAAGCTTGTTTTACCACCCAACCATAGGCATCATTACATGCCTTTCCCAAGGTTGGGATGCATGCTAGCCTCCCCAAGCCCATGGGAAAGAGGACAACTATCCACAACTATGCACAAGAGTGAGGGTGACAAACAACATTACATTCATACAAAAACAAGGAAAAGACTAAGACAAGACTCCAAATTTTACAAAGATGAACAAGAGGAGAAACCATGTTCTACCTCAAAAATGGGGAAGAGAAAAGAAAGTTCTCCAAAAGTTTGCAACCATCATTATTTGTACAAAACAAAATCTCCATACCCTCCTTATTTCTCCAATTTCATTCAAGCCCTCCTTATTCCTCCACCCTTTCACCAATCCTTCTTGGAAGGATTTTCAAACCCCAAAGGGGTTTCCTTACCAAGAATGGGGAAGGAGGTTCATGCCAAATGACCCACCTTCCCCACCTCAACCATTTGAGGGGAGTAACTAAATCCTACAAGGCTTGCCCATCAAGCCTATAAGGATTGAGAGGGAAAAATTCCCCTCTCTTCCCCCACAACTCCAAAACTCCATCATGCCATATGATGGAGGGAGAAAAATCAAATAAACAACAACAAGATCTTCATGCAACAACAACATTTCCAAGTAAACAACTAATTTCAAGCATGATATAACAAACACAATAAAGTTCAAGAAGCCTACCTCAAAGAAAAGCTCTCCAAACTTCAATCTCTTCCACTTCTTGACCCAAGCAAACTCTAGCTCCAAATCCACAAGACTCCAAGCAATAGCTCCCAAAAAAATTTCTATTCTTTTCCCATGTGAGGGGAATTTGAAGAGAAGCAAGAAAAAATCCTCACCAATGAGGGGGTGACATGTGTCACCCCTCTTCTCCTTCAAGGTCAAAGATGCCAAAGATAAATGAGAGAAAGGATAAAATAACTTTTAGCCCTCTTCTCCCAAATTACTCTAAATGATAACAAAACAAAACTTGTGCAACTTTTAACAAGCACACTAATCCATACCCCTTACATGGATGTGACCAAAGAAGAGGCAAAAAGGGAGGGAAAACTCCCTCTAGCCTTGGAAATAAGCCCCCTACCTATTAGGTAGGGTCTAAGGGCTCATTTTCATGTTAAGGGAACTCCCAAACTAAAAAGGGGTCCCTAAAAATGCCTAAAATAACCCAATTTCGGGTTTGGAAAATTTGGCACAAGGTTAGAGGGTGTGGGGCCCACCCAAGGGTTCACATGTGACCCTAAACCCTCTAGATTAAGTACATCATTAAACTAATTCAAAACTTAATGCAAGTGGGGTCATTAATTCCCCAAAACAAGTTTACAACACAAACTAAACACCCTAAGAAAAATTAATAATTACAAGACATATTACATTACAAATGAGGGTCACCCATGGTGCCCAAAACAATAATTCTAATGCTAAGGCCTCAAGCAATAAACATGGCTAGGACTTAGCCCGTGGGTTGCTTGTGCAAAGTTGCGTAGCTGGCCTGAGTCCCACGTTCTCCTGTGACTGTCACCTGCACACTCATTGCACACATTAAACGCACCTGTCCTGATAAAATATAAATCAACTACTAAATAATATATCAATGAATTCTAGACTAACATTTCATCTTTCTGGAATTGAAAGTGCGACAACGTGCACAACTATACATAATTCACCATAAGTTAGTCATAATGATAAAATGACATGTATCCATAGAATCCCAACATGCAACAAACTGAGTATCCATCAATATAATTACGTTCCAAAACAACATCATATCAATTAGTATCCATGACATCATAAGATAATGCAAACAACATAGTAATCAAGCTAAATTGGCGCTATACACCTAAATGTCCATACATGTCTAATCAGATCAAATCTCCTAATGTAATGTCCAAAATATAACAAATCCCTGTCAAAACATGTCTAATAGTAAGAGGAACAACAAGTAACTGAGCTATAAAAGTGTGGGCACTACAAATTGGCTCTATGCTTGTTTCCATGTGAAGAGGAATTAGAAATTGGGTGCTTGCCATGCATGACCGATAGTTGGTATTGGTTTTCAAAAATAACCATGGTGTGAACAATATAGTGGGAATGAGGTAGAAGGCCATGTAGCCTTTTGAGCTTGATCTCGTATCACCTCGATTCAAGATTTTGTGTGTGCTTTCTATAGGCTCTATAATCGAAACATCATGCCTCGAGCCTCATGCCATGTGCTATATGGATCTACCCCACAAGGAGGAGGAACCATAATGGTGAGGGATAAGGGATAATGTGAGTGATCAATGTGGGTTGGCATAAATGATGTTAGTGCTTCATCACCCAAGAGATAATTAACTTCATAGTCAAAATCAGTGTTATGCTCCTTCGTTCGGATGAGGAAGTATATTGGGTGATATAGTGCTTTGGAATTGTGGTGAGAAGATGAAGGTGGCAGAGTTGTTTGAGGTCCCGACACTAGTTTGATAGGAGGAGGATGAATAAAATGTGAAGGGAATTCTTATACAAGAATAACGTTCACATCACATGTGAGCAGACTTTGGAGGTAGCTTTGGTAACATCATACCTCTATCCCAAAACTAAGCGTGAATCGGCTAAATGTGGATTGTCAGAGTGTAAGCATAATCATAGTCGGGGTGATAGTATCTATCGTGCAAGAATCAATTGTGGTTTCAAGTTAAACCTTTTATTTGGGTGTAGGTTGAGGTGTTCAAGAAATAGTAGTGGGAATTGATGGCTCCTTCTTGCGAGGTCACAAGTTAGGAGGAAGTTGTGAGATGAAAAGATTTAGTAGGTCAGAAGTATTTATTCTAATGGTAATATCTTCAGGCTCGTCATCATCAGAATCCAAGAGATTGGGAGGCGTGTGTCTGACCAACTCTGGATGAATTGTATTACAACAAAGAGACTTAATGGGATAATTGAAATGTTTATATTCAAGGAATGGGATAGGTGATATATCTTGAAGGGTTGGGAATTTATATGTCCCCCTTTTTTGGAGAGTATCATAATTCCAGGGATTTGGGTTGCCTTGGATTTATAGATTTCCCTATGGTGTATGAACTTAACACATTGATATGTTGAAGAGGAAACCACACACATGTGGTGAGTCTAAGGTTGAATAAGGAGAATGGTATAAGATAAAGTAAAAATGATTACCATGACCTTGACACAACCCATAAATGATATTTGCTGACGATTATACCCTTGAAAATTAGTATGTGTGGTCTTGATATTGTATATTGAGTATCCTAGATCCTTAATGAAGTCTAAAGAGGCCAAAAATTACCATCACCCTTGTTAATGAGGGCACGCTTGAATGTATTTTAGCCAATTTTTACATATATAAAGAGTGGAGGATCCTCCACCTAAAACATGAGTTCGTCAGAATCACATGACCCTTTGCGAGAAAATGGATGTAGGTTTGGACATTGGTGGTTCACTATGTACAAATGTAGAGTTCCTCTCATTAATGGTGGATACTTTATTCCAAGCCACACATAATAGGAGACTTCCCCAAAGTAGGAGGGAAAGGTATGTTCATGTCAAACATCATAGTCATGAGATGCTCACGATGGTGAGGTGACGTGTGCATGAGATATAAAAGGGGATTTGTCCATGGATATGAGAAAGTTATTCTAAAGGATCCTACTCATCATGAATAATATAAGAAGCAAGTGAGAGTGTTTAGAATCCTCGAAACATGATCATAAGGGGGATTAGTGATTAGGGATACTTCATAAATATTTTTTTGCTTATGCTTGAAGTCATCGTCTTGAATGAAAGCATATGTGGTTGGAAAAATAGTTTCAAATGTTTTCAGCCTTGTAGAAGTTTTGTTACAATGGCTAATGGTGTATGCGGAAGATGGGATTTTAAGTATAGGAGTTTTATTTTGGAGGACATAATGATAAATGAGTCTATGAGTCCTAGGATAAACTTATGGAGGGTATTTTGGCTCTATATATGTTATCACACGCCTCAAATAATTCATGACCATTATGTTCTCAGGAGGATAGTCAAGATCAACCACATTTGTTGTGACATTTTTTGACTTCTTAGAGATTTATACTAAGCTATGATTTGGCATAAAATCAGAGGAAACTTTAAGTTCTTCATTGGTTTGATTAAGGGTATTATGCTAATATTTCTTTCTTTGAGCATCACAAGTCTTAACCACTTAAGTAAGGCACTCTCTAGAGATATCCTCATGGTCAAATTGAGGGCCTAAAAAGAAAGTGATGGCAGATGTGTGGAGAGCATGAAAATTCTCATAAGAGTGACCCAATTTGGCATGCCAAAAAAAAAACTATTTTCATCATGCCATTGGGGAATGGGTCGAGAAGGATCTAGGATATGACTAAATGGTTTAGGAATATACTTTCTCAACTCATCCTTAGTTAATGGCTGATAATGGGCAGGTTGGCTCTTATTATTATTAGTTTTGATCAATAGCAAATACATTTCTATTTGTATAATCCATGAGAGGAAGGGTATTTGAGACCCCGTCATCTATGGCATTCTTGTTCTTTGATTTTTGTAGGATTTGTATCTATTTAGTTGCTTGGTTCTTAGGAGGATCCTTCTCAAACTCCCTCATGAGATAATCTTGTCTTTTGGCTTGTTCAAAATCCTCATCTAGGGAGGTAGGAGAAAATGACCTAACCTTGTACTAAAGGCAAGGTTCTAAGGCTCAAAGGAAGAGTTGGAAAAGACTATCATTCAACATATTGTGTTCTGCCTTAGTAGATAAATTTTTCCAACACTTGATGAACATTTGAGCTGATTCATTTTCATGTTGTTTGCAGTTAATGAAAGCATTAATGTTATTTTCAAGTAAGTCATGATATTGAAACTCATTAACTAAATTTTTTACTAGAGATTCTAACTCCATTATAGAGTTAGGGGGTAGCATGTGATACTAGTCCAAAGCATCTCCAATAAGAGTCTTAGCTAAGAGTTTAGTGGCAACATAGTAGTTGAATTTGATCCACTCTTTGTAAATATTTCCAAAGGCCTTAATGTGTAAAGTGGGATCGGTTGACCCATCATATGAGATAGAAGGGGCAATACCTCCAATATCCATGCTAGTAATGTAAGGTGATATTTTTCTTGTTGGACTTCCCTTAAAACTATTATGGATGGGAGGTTGGGAAATAGGTGCCCCATTAGGTCCATTGGGTAAGGGCGGGGAATTACACCCCAGAGCCCATGTTAGGACGGTTAACCATTTGGACCATATTGGTTTGCATTTGAAGGAGTTGGGCCGTAGTGGCAGTTTGTTGTTGACTCATCTTGTCTATGAGTTGAAGGATAAGATTAGTGGGATTAGAACTAGAGGCATTCATAGATGATATTTCCATGGAAGCCTTCTCATTATCCACCCTACCATCAATTTTCTTGGAGACAAAGTCAAGGAGGTATTTATGAATTACTGACTCAGGTTCCCCTTTATATTGAGGAAACTTATCAAGGAATTTTTGGATTTCAGGTGGGAGGTTAGAGATGTCCTCAATCTGAATCTCTTCTTATTCCTCACCATAGTTGGAAAGCCCCGAGCCAAGATACTCCATGATGGAGTGCTGATCTATCCAAGAAGAATATTATAAAAATGGGCTACCAACACAATCAACCATGCAAAAAGTGTTTCACAGGGGCCAAAGGCATTTTTGGTAAAGATTGGACATGATAGACATGATTGGACTTGTATAAAAATGAAACAAGGGAAGAAAATTTTTTAGTGGTGAATATTTATTAATTCATGAATATTCCAATTTTTAAAATTTGAAATTGGCAAATTTTTCGGGAAGGGAGTAGGCCTGGGTTGCCAAATTTTTATGGGTACAAGTTAATTTTAGGGGTTATTCGCCATCCCCACAAAAAGAAATTCACAATATTCACCTTAATATTGTCAGTCGGTAGCACCAACACAATTACCCATGGGTGATGGTATCGGTAAGGGAGGAAAATGCAAGGAGGAATGTACAAAGTTTCATGAAAAGTGAAGATCCTACAAGGAGGAATAAATGGGGTCATAAGAAAGCAAGATGTTAGAAGAATGTGAGGAAAATAAGAGGAATATGAGCAAAAGAAACACATAAATGGGACCAAAAATGTTCTCTCTCCATGTATCATCCCTAACCCAATGGTTATGTGAATAACCATACCCCTATCTCGGAACGAGCCCCTTAAGGCACCCATTGTAGAGATATATATGTATTAGCAACCTATAACTTAAAAATAGCATTGTTAGTAATAGGTATGAAAATAGAAAGTGTAAATTCTAGGTGTATACACCAATCATCTATTATTGCATCCATAGTGATCTCCTTATTATACTCATAGTTCTATGGTGGTAAATTGGCATGAAGGATGCTGCCACTATTGTTCAACCCCGTACGCGGTACTTTATCTCGTAACCATTCTCCCAACAAAGGAATGATGTTTTCTTGTCGCAACATCCTACATAGTTCTTTCAAATCATAAATATACTTATGTGATAGCAAGTATTTCTCACGTGCTCTCTCTCCAATGCTTGTTATTTCGAGGCTATATCTTTCCTTTCAATTCTATGACAACACCCATAGTTTCTTTATATATCTCCTTCCTTTGAGTCACATCAAGATACTTAACATGTATGACCTCCTCCCTCCCGATAAGAGGTTTTGATTTAATATGCTTACGCGTGCACCGCTTCTACGCTAATAACTAACACATGTTGAAGTTATAGATCAATTATATTCTTCGGTTCCCACTACTTAGGATTCACATGCTCTACCTTAATCATCCCCGCACATTAATCCTTATTGTTCTTACACATATGGGCATATAGGTTTGGGAAATTCTCAACCTCTTGAACCTTCCCACAATACAAGCATACCCGATTCTTAAGACGTTCACACCGATAATGTTATGGTCATCCATAAGTATAACATGTCCCACGTGTGAATATTCCTCTACCATCATGGACTCTACTTGAATCCACCACAAAATCTTCCATTCCCATTGTTGTACACCTCACCTTTGGTCTATCCTTGTTTATGAGAGCCGCTTTGCAACATTGTTCTAACGTAACTTGTTCTCACATGATTCATGAATTTGATCAATGAAATGATAGTCACTAGTGTCATGGGTATACACATAACAAATATTGAAATACATAGAGACTCTCTTCTGTATTGCATTGCAAAAGTGGAAAATTCCTCATGTCATTATTCTTGTGGAAAATATCACAAGATGTAAAGCAATGCACACACACTCCTTTGTGGACATCTATCATTTATATGTCCTTCAACCTCGCAATAAGTACACCATAAGCCACTACACTTATCATGAGATGAATTAATAGAGAGATTTTCCAACCGAGAGGCCATAGATGCAATCTGGGCTTTAAGGAAAGGGATTACCCATATATCAATGCTTCCAACCGCTTATGTGTGCAAATCTAATTCCAAGGCCTCACGTGGATCAATGAATGTTTAATGTGATAATGATCTTTGGAAAGGGGTCAATAAGCCTCAAAAAAAAAAAAATTTAATCATGTTGGATTTGATGAATATCATAGGATAGATTAGATAAAAAAGTATTAAAACACACATCATATTCCCTTATACTTTTAGATAATCCATGTTTAATGTCTTTACACGCACTAATACTCTACTTCTCAAACTCATGTATATAAAACTCAGCTAAAAAGGTAGTGCACAACACATCATAATCAACCATGATCGATGTGGATCGTATTTCCTATACCAAATATTTGCACGCCATTGAAGTTTTGTGGAAAATTGACTTTATTTCATATTAGAAGCTATTATTCCTTTCTCCACAATAACTCACATTTATTTACATGTTCAATTACAAATTCCACACCCCTAAACCCTAAAAAATGGAGTGACATCTCAAAGAAGAATTGAAGTGTGTGATGTTGTGTTTATCGAGGTTGTTTTGTGGATTCTATGGAACTTAAAATGGAATAGGACCAAACCCTAAATTTGATCCTTTTCCATGATTACCTATGCATGGTGGCGTGGTCTGAACCTCTTGATCCTCCTACTACAACCCGGGGCATGTATATGAAATTCCTTACATTCCATTGGTCATGTTAAAATGAACACTAATTTTATGCCCTATAACACTACCAAGAGTAGTAATCCCAACTCGTAGTGCACCAATTCTCTGTCCTTGATGCACCTACCAAATTCGTTCCAAATAAGCTCTATCCAAATAATGATGCCTTTTACATTGCCATATGTGTGTCCTTAATCAGCTACACTTCATGAGCTAATAATAATACGTGCCTACCTCTATCTCCTACCCAACTTGGCAATACCCAATTACCTCCTTAGTCACCTTGACTATGATGATATTCTACAACAACGTCTAGATTCCAAATACCTTACACAAGAGTTTTGGGTCCAAGGGGTCGAGATGCGTGCCAATGGTTCTCAATATCTCTTCGAATGAATATCATCAGATTTTAAAGGGGATATCCTATTATTCTTTCCCAATGTAGAGAGGACATGATCCACAGGGTCCCTCGTCTCTACGGGGTTCTCATCACTTCCTTTGGTCATTATTCTTCTCGATCTCAATGCCTCTTCAATCACCCTATATGGATCATTATTGTGCACTGATCCATCTCTCTTCCATTTATCTTTCTTCCACTAGGTCTTCCGCCATCCTTCCCAAACCTGTCTCCTAACCCCGTACGTATTGGGGTTTTATCCTGCCATCAATAAGTTCTCCATTCCAAGTTCAATCATTAAGATCTTTATTGCTAAAGGTATCATGCATATGTACGATCCTCTAAGATCACGTAAGAACCAAAACTCTACTTCCTCGGGAAAACAATATGTCAAAATTGTGTACTACAAGGTATAATTATGTATCAAACCTTCCCACTAGTTATCTACATTTTTTTCATGCAAGGTTCATCCAAGTTAGTGAGCATTTGATAGTTTTCTTGATTCCACAATTACTTTCTTCCAAAATGGACACCTCTATTCTACGCATATGCTACCAACCAATTGTGCAATTATATTTGGAAGAATGTGAAGAACATCTCATATAGGAAATCATATAGGTTGTCTTCCACCCACTTGTGTGCATTAAAATCAGGCCCAATTCTATATCTACGAGTAAACATGTCCCGACCATCATATATCTAATGCTCAATATTCTATAAAGATAGGAAGAATGCCATCTGCATGCAACATCCTTGAAGAAATATTTAAAAGATGTATCGAAAATGGAACCAAAATGTACTCTTTTCGTTCTAAAAATATAGCTATGCGCGCTGACACTTCATCAAGAAAAGTTTGGAAGCTTACCCGAAGTGTGCACAACCACCAGGTCCCTCATTTGTTTGCTTAACAATATGCTATCATGCATGTTCATAATCATAACAACCATTCAAATAAAAAAACATGACCACACATATAATAAGGAAATCATTCATAGATAATGACTAATAAGATTTGAATACACATCAAGCCATGTTCAGATCTAGTAATCCTTACAATGTAAATACAATTATCCATGACAAAACATAACTTGCTCACATAATTTTTTTTTCACATCCTTACTCTTTACAACAAGGTCCTAGACCATGCACGTTCACACAAAAACTGCAGTAACAACTCACACCTAGCAATCTCAAGCTTTAACTCCAAACTAACTAGCAATTACAATGAGGCATAACCTATATTTATATGATGGAGAATTTCCCTTCACCACCTAATAATAGGCATGTTCTAATAAAATTTCATGCATGATTTTATAATTCTTATTTACAATAGATCAAGCTATAATTAGATTACTTTAGCCATGCTTTAATTCCTATTATTAGTTTTTTTTTTTAAGTGTCGTTTCTATCCTTGGTTGCATGTGATTTCTTATTTATAGTCTTTGCATGTGCCTCACATTATCTTGATTTTATTTAATCTTATCCAATGCTCTAAAAATGGCTAAGTCCCAATATTTTTCCTAAATGCACACAACCTTGCACACCGACTTGTCTTCTATGGTGCACACATGTCCTCACACTTCCCTATTTTACTTTCCTTCCCATGTGCACACTCCTATTTATTGTGCACATCTCAAAACCTATAAGACCCGTTTGTCCCCTGTGTGCGTCATGCATGATTAATACTTAGTCATTTTTGTGACAATAGATTGTACAAAAACATCTTATCGGCCATGTTTTATGGTTATCAAATTCAACTAGTTTACCAACTTTACATGGGATGCCTTTATGTCCCTATCTCTAAAGTGTCTGAGATATGTATGAGTGAATTAACCTTAGATTGATGCATGTTATAATTACCCACAAATGACAAAGGTTTTCATTTCAAAAAAATATTGACATTGGTAGTATTAATTGACCATGCATTGCTTTAATATGAGATAGTTTCAAAGTATGTTGCCTCAATGAAATGTGTACCACATCCCCTTTCTCCTTCAAATGATTGATAAAATTGGCATGTGGTTCATATATGCCTAGTCATAAAAATATGATTTTCACATTACTTCCCCCAAATTTTTCATGCCCCTGAACTTATCCTCCATGAAACCCCTTCTTCATCTCCCCTCTTCCTCTTGTAATGTTTCAATCCTCAAGATTAATTTCTTGATCCCCTTTGGCATCTCCATTGACCTGTTCATGTCGATCGCTAGTATAATATCATTTTAAAAATTTTTCTTTAGCATTTAAATATAAACATAACAAAACTCCCCATGATAAAATAATCCTCTCTTCTTATTCCCTAAAAATTCATAAATAACAATATTCACTTACACCACTCCCATTTTATCATGTCCTAATATACTAAAAATTTCAATTACTTTCATCGTAAAACAACCCACACACCACCCACCCCCTACCCACCTCCCCACTATGCACATATGGTTCATTAGTTACGTGTGTTTATATGGTGATAGATTATTTGTGTTATATTTCTTGATGTGGTCCATCCTCTATTTTCTTTATTAATATTCTTGGAGAATTTTTGACACCTAATTTTGGTACGAGACTAGTTAATCGCTAAGGCACATGTGTATTTATGTGTTGATTGATTATTGGATTAAATTGGGTAATATGGGTCTTTTGATGAACTTCCAATATGCAAATTTCCTCTTTATATGAAATATATAGTTTATCTCATATCATTTTATATTTTGTTTATCATCCTCATCTCAACTTATACCTTAGACCCTTCATGTACTCTTATTTTAAGTCAAGTGAACTTACATATATCCTTATCGTTTTTAAGAGCTAACCATTGGAAGTCGATTATGTCTCCATAGAGTTAATTTTAGACTAAAAAGTTACTTTGAAGTAGAGAGGCATAATAAGTCATAAATAAAATATGAAATCTAGAGAAAATTCATTTATCGCCTACCAATATTTATTGAGTATTTACCAATTGTTGTAATTATTTGAAAGAATAAGGGGTGAGAATTCTACTATGACATATGAGTTTCTTTGATCTTCCAAGGTTTTAAGTTTGTACAACTCCCATCGTTTGGTGCTCTTCTTTCGTGTCATATCACCTAATATGGGAAACCCTCTCACATGCGTTTTAATTTATTAGGCTCTTTTGAGCATTTGTGCATTCAGGACACCTTTTTATATGGAATCTCACTCACAAATTCCAATTATTGAAACTACAATGAATTGTAATGACAACTCTAGGGAAGTATTCTATGAATTTTGTGTAAACGTTCTTCCATGTGGTAATGATATTGCCCTTGGCATATTATTACTTATTAAGGAACTTGATTATGTATGTCATTTGGCTTGAACAATTTTGTATGATAGTGTGGACACCAAAATCTACACCCCTCATATTTATTCAATCAATTACTTAAAAACATCGATATTTCATACCCTAAGTCGTACATTACACCACCTCACCTTTGTCCCATTAATTAAATACAATAAACATCCCTTCCATAATTATTCAATTAATTTATCAACACCCCATATCATACTCTAGGTATTTTTATCTGTTAATTCATCTATTCACATCATTTCTAAGCTTCTGTTAATCTAAAAGATCAAGTTTAAATCATCAGACATTTGATTTTATTAAACTATTCAAAACTACTAGAATCGCTAGTGATTGGCCCAATTGCAAGAAGCAATTTTCATCAATTTTCACTAAATCTACTTTATCTATCATATCAAGCCTATTGTTACTAACATTTTTCTAAGCATGGATCAATGTTAGATGGAAATTGGTGGTCCTTCTCATGAAATTACCAGTATTCACTCCTTGCCGATAATTCGACACCCTTTTTACTAGGAGTAGTATGATATCTTGCATGATCTAACCTTGTGCGCCATCCATTGTGCCCCTTTAGAAGAATTGGAAAACATATTTTAATTCACTCACGAACTCCACCAAGCAATAGAATATTATTGGCATGCATACTTTGACTACATACTCATCAAAGTTGAGCTTGCTTGGGCTACATTCGAGGCAGAACAGGAAGAAGACCTGCCTTTTGAGCTTGAGTTCACCATAATCCATCACTCATATCTCTCTCATCTACCTTCTATCTATTTTGTATCAGCTTATCATATATCAATTATCTGTTTTATATTAGTTATCATGTATCACTTATTTATCTCAATCCACTTGATTGTTTAAACAATGAGCTAACATCCTTCAAGGAAGCCCTTTGGATTCTGGAATTAGCCTTTTCTGAGCAACTCACTTATCCATCTTATTAATCATATCTTGTGTAGTGTCTTTGATCATAGGTTTCTTCGCAGGAAAGGGAATTGCACAAAAATTTCATGGAGTGCAACATCGAGCATCGCTAAACCCCGTGTTTTTGAGGTCGATATCTATTTTATTTCTTAGTTAATTCAAGTTGAAAGAGTTAGGAATATTTTTGAACATTTTGGCATGCCTAGTGGGATAGAGTCCATTAATTCATTATTTTATTTCATAAAAATACCATTTTAAAAAAATTCTGGTTCTCTGCTTTCAAGTAATTGTTAGTGATTTAGTCAATCGCAAAAATCGGGTGAATCATCACCAATTGATCAATCATTGACGATTTGTCTTAGTAATTTTTCGTACTTTGTAGTTTGTCTTCTAGTTTTTGTTTCTGGTCATTTCTTTGTTTTTTGATTAGATTAGGTTTGCAGATTTCTATTTCTGTAGATTTACTGTCAAAGTCTAAAAAAATCTTTCATTCATCCAGAATATCATATTTTTCCACATCTGGTTTTTCTGTTTTGTAATCATCAACGATTTGTTCAATCACCAATGATTCTCACAATCATTGACAATTCCTCTGAATCCTTTTGATTACTTTATAGTTATCCTTCTAATCTCTATTTTTGTTGTTTCTTCTTTGTTTCTACTAACTGTTTTGTAGGTTGTTGTATCTGGAGATTTTTCTTGTTGGATTGCTGGATTAATTGTTGCTTAAAAATTTAAAATTGTAATTTTTTAAAAAGGAAGCTTAATTAGAGGTGAGTCCTAATCCTTCTTTTTTCTTTCTATATTGCATTATTTGCTTGTTTTTTCTCATCAAAATTAACATTTCGTTTTGGGTCTTAAAACGAACCATTGCATTCTTCTTGATCACATAGTTTTAATTAGAAAAGTTAATTGATTGCATTCAATTTATCTTTCCCCCACATACAAGAAAAACACTCAAAACATCAAACATGCATTTAAACAAATTATTCCCAAGTGATAACTATTGGGATTTCATCACCCAATAAGGAAACCGACTCGGTGTTCTGGCCGAGTATAAACTACTTGTATGTTGGTATATTGGCCAAGCACCCGACTCCCTTATCATTGTGGGACTATGAAGTGAGGGGGTAGGCCCCAATACCAAGTCCCGTACTAACAACAACACATATTTGGGCCTCACATACCTTCATGTATATCAAGGACACGAGAAAATAAACATTCCTAAAACCAACCATAGACTACCATTTCTAGGACCCATCAACCATTTTCACATTTCACTTTTCTTAATTAAATCAAGATAATCTAAAAACTTATTTTGTTTTCTTTTCCTGTTGTTTGTAATCAACCCACTTAGTTATTTTTCATTTTTAGGTGATTTTCTATTTGTTTATTATGGTACTTACTAGACAACAAGCCCATAATCAAACTTCAGAAAACATGTCTACACCATTATCTACACCATTACAACAACATATCCCATTATCTATTCCATTATCTACACAATTACCTACCCCATTATCTACACCATTACAACAACATAACCCATTTTCTCAACCAATCACATCTACTCCTCTATTTGAACATCAACAAGCTTGGAATGAAATAGAGGAACAATATAATGAAGAAATGCGACAACATCTCTTAGATTCGCATGCCAATTTCATAGTCAAATCTTCCATAAACCTGAGTAAGAAGAAACCGAACAACCATATTCTCCTAGATCTCAATCAGAATCATCTGAACCTCCTTTATTTGATAGAGGAGACCTTGTTTTTGAAGAGATGTTAGATTCAAACCATGTTTCCCTTAATGCTTATCTTGTAGCTAGGGGTGTCCAACTCCAACCATTTGTATCCGAACCACACATTCCTGATCCTTCATCTAGTATTGCACGCCTTATTGATTCAAACCAACAACCCATTATCCAACAAATATATTCATATCAACCCATAAGTCAATCTAAAACATCAAATTTCAAATCTTCAATTCTATTAGTCAATCTAAAACATCAAATGTCGAATCTTCCATTCCTATCAGTCAACCCAAAACATCCAGTGTTGTGTCTTCATTCCTATTTTTAGTCTCCATATGATCTCTTCTCAAGACACATCTACCCAACAACCCACATCTTCACCTGATCCTTCCACTGGTTCAACACCTCCTCAAAATAATACTAGTGCTTCCTCATCTACCCCTCTAGCATCTTTGGCCGTCTAAACACCACCAACAAGTTCTTTTATCGCTTCTATCACCGTATCTTATCCGCTACATTCTCAACTAGTTAACACTCTTTTTCAAAATATTACTATGTCTATTCCTACATCTATTCCCTTAATCAATACTAGTGTCATCACCACCACTCATCCTATTTTAGTCCAATCCTCTATACCCCTTGTCTCACAACATATACCACAACCATCACAACCATTAATTTCCATACCAAAATCTATTCCTATTTAGAACATCCCACAATAAGCACCATCTTCTTCCACCTCTGCAATATACTTCCAATAACCACCACCTTATTCACAACCTCTTATTGCCACATCTATCCCACACCCTTATCAAGTATATTCAACCATCACAACTAGTTAGTGTCTCAACCTATTTATAATATTCCTCAACAAAACATTTTGTCTCAACAAAACATTCCCCAACAAATCTTTCCTTGAAACAAAACATTCCTTATCAAAAAAATATCCCTACTAACATTCCTTAGCAAAACATTCCCTATTGCAGAAAATTCCTCAACAAAATATTCCCTACCCCAATGAGAACATCCCTCAACAAAGTATCGGACATACCCAAAACCTAGCCGATTATCATTTCTACATGACCCATCCTCGCAACAACCAACACAACTTGATCCTCTTCAAGCCCTCATGAACCACATATCTAATCTTGAATCTGCCTCATCAGGACCCAAGAATGTGCTCTCTTACGACCAAATTTCAATGATCCCATTTACCCCTTAGTGTCATATAAAGCATATCCACCCCATTGGGAACTTCCAAAGTTTATCAAATTTTATAGTAAGGAAGATCCCCAACAACACATCCATGCTTTCTGTCATGCTTGTTATTTAATAGCCCATGATCAAGATCTCATACTAAGGAATTTCCCCATGTCTCTTGTAGGTCTTGCCCTAGATTGGTATAATAACATCCCTCAGTAATCCCTTTTCTCATTCGCACAAATCATGAAACTTATCCTAGAACATGTTTCCATAAACATAGCCCGTAAAATTTCTATTAATGACTTATACGCCATCAAACAATTTGAGGATGAGTCCATCATGACTTTATTACCCACTGGAGGGGTATAACTAATCAATTTTCCTTCCCATTACCACAAACTAAATTGATTTAAATTTTATGCCGTTCATGTGCTAAACACATCTCATCAACACTAAAAATCCAATATTTTCAGACATTTTATGAAGCTTTTAGTATGGCGTGTAAGTTGGAATTGTGATCCCTAGAAGAGGAATGAGTTAAACTTCATCCTAAGAAACCATAGAATGAATTCCCATCTAAGTCATCATCCAATCCCGATAAATCCAAATCATTTTCTAATGTTGTAGTAGTCAAATCTACTCCTAAGGAAAAGTCCACTACCGAGCGTTCCCGTCAACAACGTAATTATACACCCATAGGAGAAACTTATAGTGCAGTTTTTGACAAGTTTCTCGCTGCAAACATGATATCTCTCCCACCCATCCAACCTATCGATACATCCATATCCAAACCCTCTTGGTATCAAGATAATGATTATTGTAAATACCATAGGGTTAAGGGACATGACATTGAAAGGTGTCACACATTCCGTAATGTCCTTCAAGATTTGATTGAAAAATGTTTACTTCACTTAGACAATCTAAACACACCTCCAAATCAAAATATGGAAATATTCAAATAACCCTTTCCTAATCACCCCCATCCACCTATCAACCACAAACAAATGTTGTTCATGCTCACCATACTATCAACACCATCACTAAAACATTACCCATTCCCGAGTCCACATCAACACCTATTGAAATAACATCAACATCTACCAAACCTATATCGACATCCACCAAGTCCTCATCCATTAGGAATAATACTGAAACCATTCTCCCATCCTTGTCACATGTTATTACTGAATCCACTTCCACACCAATCACATATTCTATCATAACCACACCTACATCTATGCCTCAATTTGTAAATATAACTATGATACCTCTTGAAACATTTATGACAAAAACACCTCCACCTAAGGCAATTGTGAACCATATTCCTCTCCCATATACACAACCAATTTTCTCTACGCTAACCAATCTGAAATTGATAAAATATACAACTCATTTAGATCTCATCAACCACATCATTCAAACTCCTCTTCCTTCATCAACACCTACTTCAACAACCACACCTATCTCATCCAAAAATAAAAAGGGACCTCATAAAAATGCATTGTTTAAGTCTTTAATAACTTGTATTATGTCCCCCAGAGATCAACACCACTTGCGTGGCCCTCGATCCCTTATACTTAAGAATCACCCTATTATTTCAGGTCCGAAGCCCACTTACCAAGCCTCCACACTTTGGGTCCTTTCCCTTCATCCATCACACCATCCAAGACTCCTCAATGGTAGACAACCCGATAACCAATAAACAAAGTCTTACTTCCTCCTGAGGATAAGATACATAAAACTTCACTACCATCCACATCTACACCTAGGGGGCGTTATGCAACTATTCTAGATGACCTCCTTCAGCAATCACTTATAACATTACCACCTCCTAAACCATCAGACCCATGAGGATGGAAACCCACTTGGTATGAATTCAATGTCTCTTGTGATTATCATAGAACATGAGGTCATTCCATAGAGGATTGTAAGGCCTTCCACCTAATTTCTCAAAAGCTTAGTAATCCAACTTTCCATCCTTATGAACTACATACAACATCATCATCTTCATATAAATCTTAAAAACCCATGTCCAAAATCTCTACCCATCAAGTTAACATTGTGCACGTAACCACTCACTCACAAAACTATGACACGAATCCATATGAACCTATGAAAGCTATAGCTTTTGTGGCCATACCTCCACCACCGAATTATCCTCTTCATCTGACAAGCCTAAAGTATTCATCTCCATAGCTCCTAAAGTGTCTAATCAAACAATTTCACCCAAAGCCGAGGTTTCAATACTCATCATGCCACCTTCATCATCCACCTCGATACAAAAGGTTATTGAATTGGGGTTATCGGAAAGGTTCTCCTATCTATATAACTATGAATATTTGATTTCTTGAAGACCAGACAGGGTGGTGGAGAACAACATCGGGATAAATAACAGTATAGCATTGGTACCCATATATATCCCTAAAGCTTAGGGGATGGAGAAATGACACAATAGAGCTGGGTGTAATGAATTATACCAACGCTATAGGGTTTTTGATGGTGGTAGCTGACTATGTAAATACATGGGCCAGGGTAGCCGATAGCCGTTCACATCCAAGTTCATATCCGGCCGAGAGAACTACTTGTTAGGCCTACCAGGAAAATATCCTTCTCCTCGATCTCCTCACGTCAAAGTGTCACTTTACGATCTAGTGTAGACATCACCTTATCATAATAAAGCCATGATCAAAGATCTCTAATGATAACAGTACCAGTAGATGAACCTTCATCTTTCAAAAAATTTGTAGGGGACCTTAAAGCATCCACAACCATATCATTTGAGCCATATAAGATTCCCTCACTTAGGCTAGAAGAACATGATTTACCACTCTTTATCACTTGCTCAAATCAATGATGTCCTCATCAGAAGGGTCATGATTTATGGGGGCACAACTATCAATATTATATCATCCATTGATTTCAATCAACTTAAACTATCTCCTTCCATCATTGGTCAAACTCTAGTTTTACTATGATCCTTCAACGACACTATCGCACCCACATTAGGTATTGTTATCCTACCACTTAAATTTGGTGTTAAGACCTTACATGAACTCTTCTACATTATAGAAGGAGAGTTCCAATATAACATGTTGTTAGGATGCCCCTAGATATGCACTATGAAGTGTGTTCCCTCTATGCTTCATCGGTGTCTCAAGTATGAACATGAGGGTCAAACATTCATAGAACTTGCAATCTAAATCCCTTCACTAGATGTTACATGAAATATTATCCAAACGACGTTATCATACCTAAATCTGCATCGAATCATCTAATAAAGAATTTCTTGGCACATCTATATCTTCCTCCAAACTACTAGATGATTCCTCTCTTAGTGACATTGTACAATGCCTCACATTGGGGTAGCACCACCTTCTCATGCTCAACTTCATTCCCTCACCTAAGAATTATGGTCGCCCTAATAAGAAACCCATGTATAAGCCTAACACAGGAGATTTTATCTCTTACAGTCCCACGCACCTAAAAACAAACCTTGTCTATGAGGGACTTGATCATCCTTCATCTTATTTTATTAACCCACATTGTGCCATGCCTTTCACATTAAACTTAAAATCTATAGAAAATCTAGATTTTGATTATATGTACCTTTACCTTTACCATTGTGCATGGAAAGGTTTGGCCTTGGTCGTTATGAACAGGGAATACATGACTTGATTTTCCAATGCTCCCTTAAAACTTATGAGAAATATGGCTTAGGTTATGAGAAAAACGGCTCTGACCCATCCAAACCCACTACATCCATGCATATCACTGAACTAGAACCATCATCACCCACAACCCCTAAATATCCTATGGACATAGATGACATTGTATCCATCCCGCCTAATTTTTTTTAGTCAATATTATTTCCTTAGGTCCTTTAACTTATCAATCCAATCACATCACTAAACAACTTCCTCTCATCTAGACATAAATGATTGAAGAAGACTCACCCACCATTAATATCCTTCAATGTCATGATGATCAAGACATCCTTTCCCATATGGGAGTTAAGGATCATTTCCTTCAGAAATATCTATCGCCAGACACATCAAACCTTCTTAACGAATCCACTATCGACGTTAACTTAGGAACCCCTCAAGATCCTCGCATAGTTAAAGTCGTTAGTCAATATCTTAATATGTAAGAACATGAATATTTTACCACCTTCTTATCAAAATATAGCCAATATTTTTCTTGGTCATACAATGATATGCCTGGTCTCGATCCTAATATCATCATACACAACATCATCACATATCCAAATGCTAAGCATGTTAAGAAAAACTTTGTAGGATGCATCCCTATATAACTCTCCTTATTAAAGAAGAGTTACAACACATTTATTTGCTAACTTCATCATACCCATTGATTATCCACAATGGGTCTCTAATATCATTCCCGTAACCAAAGCCTCGGGAAAGTTACGCATCTGCACAAACTTTAGGGATCTCAATCTTGCTTGTCCTAAATATGATTTCCCTCTTCCAAATATAGATCATCTTGTTGATCTAATAGCTGACCATGAAATGCTCTCCCTTATGGATGGTTTTTTAGGTTATAATCAAATTATTGCCACCGATGATCAAATAAAACATATTTCATCACTCCTTGGGAACCTTCTACTACCATGTCATGCCATTTGGTCTTAAAAATGTAGGAGCTACTTACCAACACGCCATGACCTACATTTTTCATGACCTCATCCACAAAAAATTGAAGACTATGTTGATGATCTCTTAGGAAAATCCAAACAACGCAAAAATCACTTTGTTGTCCTTGAATCCATCTTTACTCATCTCATTTAGTATTGCCTTCGTCTCAATCTTGCAAAGTGTGTTTTTGGTGTTCTCACTAGAATTTTTTAGGATTCATCATATCTATTCGAGGTATTGAAGTTGACCCAAAAAGGTTAAAGCCATTATTGAAATTCCTCCTCCATCCAATCTTAAACAACTATGCAGCCTTCAAGGTAAAATATAGTCAATACATCACTTTATATCACAACTTTCTAATCGTTGTCAACCATTTCATCATCTTCTCTACAAGGACGTATAATTTTGCTAGGATTTTGATTTTCAGAAGCCTTTGACAAAATAAAACACCATCTTCTATCACCACTTGTGATTACCTCACCTCATGAGGCCCGAAGTCATTTTATCTATACATATCTACTTCAGACATGCCCTAGGAGCCATGCTCACTCACCGTGATGATCAGGGTCATGAACAAGTTGTATATTATATCAGTCACACACTCCATGAATATGAAACTCATTACACCAAATTTGAAAATATATGTTACACTTTATACTTCGCCACTTCTAAATTATGCCATTATCTTCTCAATCAAAAACTTATGTCGTCACTAGCTTTAATCCACTCAAAACCATGCACTCTAAACCATATCATAACAACCGTATAAATTGATGGCTTATACTTATGACTGAATTTTACCTCGAGTTTACATTGAAAAAATCTATTAAGAGTGAGGCTATTGAAAATCAGCTTGATGATGCTCCTCTTCTTGACAATCAAATTCCTCACAAATACTTTCTGATGAATCCATTAACAATGTCGATGAATATGAATTTATCCCTATCAAAATGAACCTCTTATTCGATGGTTCTAAGTGCTAGCAAGGGGGAGGGGCTGGTGTAGTCCTCATACCTCCTTGGGATATTCCCATTCCGTTATCATTCAAACTCAACTTCAAATGTACCAATAACATGGAAGAGTACGAATCTTTAATCATGGGCCTTATGACCACTATTCTCCTAGGTGTTCACATTTTAGAAATCTATGGAGACTCACAACTTGTCATTAGTCAAGTTAAAGGAGAATATCAATGTAAAACAAAATATTGCAAAAATATAAAGCCAATGTTGACTTTCTCCTCGACGCCTTTGATCATTACACCATCTAAACCATCCCACGATCCTCTAACAAATTTGTAGACATAATGGCCTCTTTAGGATCCCTCATTCCATTAGAAACTGAAGAATCAAAAGACAACACTAAAGTATCCATGGTCATTTAATGATTGGATTACCCCTCACATCAAAATGAACTCCCTCCTATCAACATTGTTGATAATGATCCAATTGATTTATGGTATACACAAATATACAACTACCTTGCTGAATCTAAAATCCCATATGACTTATCACGCAACACTAAATGATAATTTCTTCAACATGCCACTCACTTTGTCATCATAGGTGGTATCCTTTACAAACATAGTTTTGACGGTATCTTGTTAAGGTGCCTTAAATCACATGAATCAATCAAAGAAATCAAAGAAGTTCATGATGGTATTTGTGGAGGAAATTTTAGTGGAAATTCCATTGCTAAACATGTCATACGGCTAGGGTACTATTGGCCTACTATCACTAAAGATTGTTGTGCATATGTTAAGAAATGTGTCAAATTCCAACTTCATTCAGATCTCATCCATGTCCCTAGTCAAGCGTTTGCAACCCGCTTAAGACCTATGACCCTTCTCTCAATGGGGGTTAGACCTCATTGGTGCTATCAATCCTAAATCATCTCAACAACATCACTCCATTATCACAACTACTGAATACTTCACTAAATGGGTTGAAGCTATCCCTTTAACCTTGACTAAATATGGACCCATTATTAACTTCATATATCAATACATCATTTTCCATTTTGGTATTCCCTATAAACTTGTCATAGATAATGGAAAATATTTTAAGAACAAAGAACTTAAGAACTCTGTGACACCTTCAAAATTAAAATCATATTTTCATCACCTTATTATCCTTAAACAAATGGACAGGATAAAGCCTCTAATAAAATGCTTAATAAAATCCTTATGAAAATAGTAGACGATGCAGGTAGGAATTGGCATCTCCAAATCTTGTTTGCTCTCTGGGCCTATCAAACTAGCATCTGTACTCATATAGGAGCTATGCCCTTTTCACTTTTCTACAATTCTAAGGTTTTTTACTCTCGAAGTCCAAATTTCATCGTTTGAGTATCACTTAAAGACTTTATCTCAGATGAAGAATATCGCCAAGACCGCTTAGCACAACTTGAACTATTAGATGAAAAACGTTTAATGGCCCTCAAACATCATCAAGTCTATCAAGAATGCGTTAAAAATATTATAATAAACATATCAAATAATGTGACTTTAAAATTGGTGATCTTGTACTTAAATAAAATCAAAATGTCACTCAATTAGAATAGAGTAAACGTGGAAATTTTTCCCCTAATTGGATTGGTCCATACATCATCACTCACAAGTATGGGTCGGGGAGCGTACCATCTCACTTCCCTTGATGGTGAACCTGAAAAGGAACCTTTGAATGCCTTACACTTATGGCCTTTCTACTGTTAAATGATTGATCATCATGATAGTAGTTACATCTAAGATTTTATCACTTCATCACCATCCATCTTATCACAGTAATGATTTGAAAGCATGTGGTTATCCGTCATTATCCTAAATATACCTTAAAGATGAGCACCATGCTTTATTCATCACATATTTCACTATGGACAAGTTCCTCCTTTTAGGAACCCCTTAATCATTACACTCACCTACCTGTACCAACTAAAAACATGACATGGGGCACATGTGTGTGGGTCATATACACATCTTCTCCCCTCCTCAAAACGGTCTATTAGGTCTTTCCCTCAACTCAAAAATGTATGTAAATTCATTGGATGCTTTTTATCAAAATAAAAAATACAATAGACTGATCCCTCGAAGGACAACTATTCAAAATATAAAATCATTATCAAAAAAATTAAAAAGTAGACTGATCCCTTGAAGGAAAACTACTAGTAAAAATCATAGACCGATCCCTCGAAGGACGACTATCTTGTAAAAGTCAAAAAATAAAAAAATGTAGACCATACCCTTGAAGGATGGCTACTCATGTAAAAGGCTTCCTGCATTGATCAACCTTCAAAAATATCAATATCAAAAGCATCCAGAAAGCTTCCCGCATCGATCAAATTTTTCATTATAGAAAAATTCCCACATTGATCAATTTGCTTCAAAATTAATATGTAAAGTGGGCATTTATCTATAAACCCATTGAAAAGGAGACCCCTTTTCTTGTATTAATATACACACATACAAACCCATTTTGTGTTCTAGGAAGGTACATTTATTTTACCCCATTTTTTCACTAAGATCTTGTGTAACTACTTATTGATAATCTCATTTAACTTTTGTTAAAGCTAAAATTGTGAGAGCTTTAAAATTTTCAAAACCCATCATGTATGTATCAAATCCATAATGGGGAAATCATTTCATTTTTACCCTATTTTACTTAGTCACATTTTTGATACAATCCATTTTGAGATCACATTTTAAGTCATTTGATTAATTAAACATTCAACCAAATTTAACCACATTCTACCAAACATATTTACAAACCATATTTCTTGACATTAAATCTAATACATCCACCAAATGCTAACACATTTAAATTAAAAACACACATACCATATACATTGAAACCATCAACACATGTAAATCAAAGAATATAGGCCATAAACCACATCACCATCATATATATATATATATATATATATATATATATATATATATATATATATATAAAATACATACATCATGATCAAAATCATACATAATCATGATCAAATTCATATACATCCAAGGATTCCAAGAGTCGTACATCAAATTTATCATCAATACATATCATGAATCAGTAAAATGGAAGTCTCCAAGAAAATCCTTGGCGAGGACAGATGCTACCCTCTCCTCCTGAAACCTGCACCACCAACAGCTCCAACATATCCATCGGCTCCTCCCTTGTTTCCGTCTCCTATCTCTAATCTCCGAGGTGGGTGATCCACACTCCCTACACTCGTATTAGGGCCTTCCGCCTTTGCGGACAAATGATCAACATATAATATAATAAAATAAGGTCTGTTACAAAATGAATGAAGGAAAAATAGGCTACTTTTCTTATGATTTTCAGCCATGTTCTGTGGGAGAACCAGAACCCAATCCAGAATGTAAAAAAAAGAAACTATATTGCTAGATATCATGCACACTTAACAGAAAAATTTGATGATCTATGCAGAGATGTTAGGAAATTAAGGAAAGAGCTAGGACAGATAACTCCATTAGCAGATATTGTCTGAAGTATAAAGAAATTGGTAGATGATTTTCCTTTCATAAGTGAAAATGTCTTCTTCATTCAAACTGTGAATAATGATGCCTACAGGATTGTAGATCAATCCTTAAATATATTGCATGAGATAGTTGATCATAACCACATAGTAGATGAAAAATTGGTTGAACTTGAGAAGGGTTTAGACTGGCTAGAGAAATTAGAAAATCCAAAAATAAAATCCTCTAGTCCTATGGAAACAACACCATCATCATCTTCATCCACTCTACAACATCTATAAACTTTGGACCCCTATTTTTTCATCTGATTCTAAAGGAAATAAACCTCCCTCTACACTAATGATGAGGACCAATATACCAGGACAACCATGGTATCTCAATATAGATGACATGTTAAATCCTCTAGATGAGATTACATCATGGAGTAACTGCATGCAATTGATTGGAACTATCACCAATATAGATGGTAGAAGTGTTGCTACATATGCTGTAAGATATTTCTGAGGTATTATACTAAAATGATGGGCTTCAATGTCACCCCAAGAACAAGATGCAAGAGTATTCTCTCAAACTAATCCCATGCAAACTCTCTATCAAATGTTGATAAATGAGTTTGTACCACCTCAAGGAAATAGAGAAATAGAAGCAAGTAAGTGGTTAGCAAAAATGCAACTTTGTGACATCTCCCAATTTGAAGCCTTTGCTCATCAATTCAGGAAATTAGCGTATGAAAGTAAGAGTTTCCATTTTGATGTAGTAAAAATGAATTTCTGGATTCATTACCTTATAATTTGGTTGATCGTGTCATAGAATATATAGATGTCAAAGGCATGGGTATAATAACAATGTCACTAACCGATATTATTGATTTTTCTAGACAGAAAACCATGCAGCTGCTATCACAAACTAAAGCCATGCAAAATATTTCAAACCACCAAGCACATAGAGCAATCAATGTTTTCCTTGAAAATCAACCGTTTGGTTGTAATCCATTCACAACAAAACCAAAAAAGCATAATAAACACCCTCGCTTGTCTTTTCGTAGAAAGTTTTTCCCTAAACGCCATTCTTATGCTCCAAAACATACATACCTTTATAGACATAAAAATCCACATCCCTTCTCCAAAAATTTCATTTGTTACATCTGTAACCAGCCAGGCCATATTGCTCCCCAATGTACCTATAAAAATAAAGTTGTGAAATCCATATACTCATCTATCACAACAACGTGGTGGGCCCATAGCTCACGAGTCTAGTCATTTGTAACCAAGTATTTCTAAGAGTCTTAGAGTCTATTAAAAAGTATCGAGTGTGATTAAGGACCATATGCTCTCTTCTTGCACCTATAAGGTGATTTTGAAGATCAGAAAGTTATAACCAAAAGTATCTATGTAAAGAAAATTTTCCTATAAATATTTCTTTAAGAAATATTTAAGCGGTATCCATTCGATTGCCGGCCCTGCCACTTTTCTTATCTGCACAAATAATGCTTAATACTATTAGGATTGGTAATGAGAGCGTGTTGTTTGTGCTATCAAAATATTTCCATTTCTTTATTAAGAATAATTTAATACCTTGGAAACTTTCTAATTCCCTATGTATGACTTGATTTTCCATAAACCTATTGCAAGGTAGTTAATAATCATCTAGGTAAGGGATAGCCAAAATATTCTCATAGAACTAGGATTTTTTAGAAATGGTAGAATTCATGAAGGCAAAAATGAACAATGGAGGCTATGAAATCATTAATGAGGCTGATGTAGAGTGCATATATGAAGAATAAAAAAATGAAGAGTTGACACCCTCTATTTTCGAGCAAGGAGAAAATTCCAGCAAGGTTCCAGAAATTGAAGGTACTAAAGAACTCCCAGGCTCTATTGTAAATTTTTCAGCTCCTAAGGTCAGTGCTAAGAATGTTTATAAAAATTCTCAAATTGAAAAGAAAGGCTTGTTTAATAAAGTCATATACAATACCACCTTTAAGTATTTTGTCTGTCCTCATATCAAGGCTATAGAAATAACTTTAGAATATCAACTAGGAAAATCCTACCAGACCAAGTTATTACCCATTTTTCCATAATTTGAAATTCACTATATTAGGCAACATGAAGATGTTAATTTTGTTCATTTTGGTCTGATCGAGTCTATATCAAACCCTTGGTACCTGAAAATGTTAGACATGTGACCTATGTTGCTTTGTGTGATAGAAGGGAAAGAAAGTTTGAACATGCATGCCAGTTGTCATCACTTTCTCATCTAAATGATGGACATGTGTGTTATGAATATTTTCCAAATTTTTCATTTTGTGTTAGGGACAAAAGTTATAAAGAAGTTAAACATGGATCACTAGATTGTTGGGAATATTTTCGTCTTGTCATGGTTTAGACATGTTTGGCTCATTCAAATATGCTTATGTCAACATAGAAGTAGTATATTCCATGACCAACACCAACCATCCGAAGATTTTGGAAAATATTCCATATGCTCGCAGACTTAGCAGAAATGTCAAGTTACAAAAGGGAGTTGTGAGTTCCATAGAAATACCAGGAGAATGGAGGTTAGACTAGTTAAGAAATGTTAATCCAAAAATCCATCAGAAAGAGAAACCAGTCCAAGACATTAGAGATAACATGGTTCATATCCTCCCAAGGTCTATAACTATGAGACAGGTTTTTAAATTCCTAGACCAAGTGTGTCATCCTCTTCATCTTGAATATCCTCTGTGCAAAAAGGAAATGTGTTTGTAGAATTAGAACAGGATCAGATAAATGAAGGACCATATTTCTAATGTAAGGGCATCACTACTAGGGTTAGTTGGGGTTAAAGTAAGCCAATTTTGGGTTTTTAGGTATTTAGTGGTGTCATTAAGTCATTTTTAGTGTGCTTAGGGCTTAAGAGATTTAAATTTTTGAATTGGAGGTTTTCCATCCATTTTTGCCTATTTAAAAATTTGAAATTATTAAGCCATTTTTTGCTTGTTCCTTGTATGTAAGGGGTCTATCTAGTGGTATTAGCATGTAAATAGGTCATTTATATTCTTTAAGTGGCTTTGAGAGCTCATTAATATGTAAGATTGGTCATATTGGTTCTAAATTGTCACCTAGGCCTTCTTTTTTTATGAGTCACCATGTGTGACTTGTCCAAGTAACCTTGAAGTAGTTATGAGAAACCATTCGAGTAAGAAGGTATATATTTCAATTTTTATCTGTTTTGGGGGGGTTGATCATTCACAAAGTTTGAATTGGAGCTCTAATAAGTGTTGTTAGTGCAAATTCGTGTAATCGAGGCCTATGAAGAGTTTTAAATCTGCATATTGTTGTGTTCTTGGTATTGCATGCATGTGATGTAGTGAAATGAATTGTAATGAAGAATAGAGAAGTCTATAGATTCATATTTGCAAAAAATTAATGAAGTGATTGGAACTATTGTGAGGGATGAAGATTGTCACACCCTAGAAATTAAAATAGAGCTACGAGCAAGCATAATACGGTCTCAAAGTGAATTAGACAAATCTTAGAGGAATATTTGGATTTAAGTGTATGCTCAAGGAAGGTGAACATGTTTAGAAGTTTTGGATGGCCCCTTGAGCCTGAATCAAGAAGAACAATTAGTTTACTTGAGCAAGACCCTAGTTATTGCCCAAACCCGATTTTATCACACAAAACAAGACATTTGAAGAAATTACACGTGTAATAGTAAAGATAGAGGTCTACTGGTAAAATAATAACCTTCTTTATGATTGAATATACATCTCTGAGTAATTTCCAGTCTTGAGAGTTCTATCTAATGAAATTGGAAGAAGAATTTATAGTCTCGGACTTCTTGTGCATGTGCAATGTACTAGAGTCGATAGAAATCTTGGTTTTGAAGGTCAAGAAACTACTTTTAGGGATTAAAAAATTAACCAATTCATTCTCAAGGATATTCCAACAAGATTCAAAAATAAATTTGAAAGGGTGATGAGCCAATGTAAAGAAATTGTTGGCATTTTTCTAATGTCCGTGTCTGTGTAGGAAGAACTAACTCAAACACTATGTTTTTGTGATTTTTGAAGCCATACTTACAAAGTAACCTATAATAGAGTTCATATATAACTATTATTGAGACAAATAGGTATCTAAATCATGACGTAGGTGGTGGATATACATTTATAAAGAATTTTATCTTTGATTTTCAAGTGCACTTGGGTTGGTTAACGAAGTAAGGATTCAACAACAAGTGTTGAGGGAAGCAGAGGATTCATTGAGAGTTGAATGAAACCAAGTTTCCCACACCTGTATCCCATTGTAGGGAACATAAAATCATTATAACCTTTGTCATAAATCTTGTATAATGATCTAGCCCATGCTATTCTAGTGGTAATGTCTTAAGGAGCCAAATTGGTAACTTTTGCAAAGTAGAGGGAGATGACGAATTCTAAATATTTCAAAGGTATGAATGATTAAAAAAAGTTGCAATAGGGATAAAAACATCCTTGAATATTTTATTTCCTTGAATTGAACCTATAGTTACCATTCCATGAAGTGATGTTCTGAAGAGACCTAAATAAGAAGTATTTACAAAATTAGACTGAGTGGGTCTATTTTTGTGGTATTTAAGGACTAAGTTAGTGTACATAGATGAAAAATAATATATAAATTTGAGGGAAGAATTGAAGACAAGGATTTAATATTGTAGTCATTTTTGTACAATATTATTGTTTCCTAGCATTCAAGATTAAGGTGTATCTTGCAAGAATTGAACCGAGTTAAAGTGGACTATCTACATATTCTTGTTATGAGTGATAAGATCCATGATTGACTACATCATATTGGTATCGAGCATGAAAATACGAAAGGAGAAGAAATTTATAAGAAAGTTACAGAGAGAGAAGGAAAGAAGTAGTGAATAAAAAGAAAAGAAATTGAGAGGAAAGAGAAGAGTTTGATAAAATGCCACTAAGAAGAGCATCCAGAGGAGGAGGTAGAGAGAATCCAAGAGAAACTAATTGGATTATAGTGTTGACCAATATCCAAGACAGGTTAGGTGCATTGGAATTATCTTAGAGAAGAGGGAAGGCATTAGAAGAAGATAATGATGAAGAGGAAGGAGAAAGACTAGTGGCCAGTAGTCGAAACACCGAAAGAAGAGGATAATCCATATGTAAAACTCTTAAAGGTAGTTATAGGAACAAACAAAAAGCCAAAGATGAAATATCAAGAGTATGGTGGTAGCTTACATCCAAAATAACATATAAACTGGATAGCTAAAATGGATAAATACTTTGATTTAGAGGGCATTGCAGAGAACAAGAAAGTGAAGTTTACAGTGACTAAACTCACAGGACATGCAACAATATGGTGGGATTTTGTGTAGCAGGAAAGATTGAGTAGAAATAAAGAGAAGATCAAGAAGTGGGATAATATGATAGCCAAGATAAAAGGTAAGTTCATTCCTATTGATTATCAAACTAGTTTATTTAATAAATTGCAAAATTTGAGGCAGAGAGAGTCAAGTGTAACTGATTATACTGATGAGTTTTACAAGTTGGATATGAGGTCTAGACATGTACAAGATGATGCTAAAGAAGTGGAAAGGTATGTGAATGGATTGAGGTTGAACATTCAAGATTAAATCAGTCTATTTCACTTGAGCTTAGTGGAGAAGGCATATCAAGTATCCTTAAGAGAAGAGGAGAAGTTGTCAAGAAAACATACTTAGTTTTTGAGAGGTAGAGGAAGAGGAGTAAGAGGAAAAAAATAAAATCAAACAAATGAAGAAGAAGTGGCTAGTTCACAACCATAGAGCTCATTTAGAGGTGGTTATTCAAGAGGTGGATATGGATACGAGAGGAAGAAGTGGTCATGGAAAAGGTAGAGGGGAATTTACAGGCATATGTTTTAGATGTAACAAGTTTGCTAGACATAAATATTTTGAATGTCTTGACTATCCTCTAGTAAGAAACAACAAAGTTAGTGAAGCAAGGAACCAAGTAGCACATGCAGAAGAAGAAGAGAGTGAAACATCACCACATAGAGGAGAAGAACTTGAAATTGGTGAATCCTTGATGATGAGGAGAGCCTTAGTGAATGCAAGAAAACAAGAAGAACCAGTGCAAAGAAGAACCTTGTTTAGGAAAATATGTAAAGCAAGAGGTAAGTGTTATAAGCTTATTATTGAAAATGGTAGCATTGATAATCTAGTATCCACTGAAATGGTAGAAGAAATATATATGAAGAAGTTTAAACATCCTAACCCATACAGAGTTTTTGGGTGCAAAAACAACATCAAGTACTAGTAACTCAACAATTTTTGGTTGATTTCAATGTGGGTGAATATTATGATCAGGTTTTATGTGACATTTTAGCCATGGATGCATGCCAAATTCTATTAGGAAGACCATGGAAATTTGATAGGAGAGCCATCCATGATGGGTGGAAAAATACATACACATTTGTAAAAGATGGAGTGAAGTATACTCTAAATCCACTGAAGGATAGAAATGCATGACTTGATTAGTAGTAAAGGGTGATGTTTATGGGGATAAAATTATTCTTTCAGTAGGATGAAGGTGGTGAAGTGAATGAAGACAAGGTGGGTACAGTAAAGAAGATGTGGGCATGGTTGAGTGGAGAACATGAATACCAAGAATTTCTACAAAAGAAAGAGAATGTGGAATATAAGAATGGAAACCCAAGTCATGATGAGCATAAAGACAATGGTGGACTATTAGAGCCAAATAAGAAAGGGAATAAATCAGTATATGAGGCCAAATCAGACCTTGAAATGAAGAAATTCAGTCCTAGAGGAAGTGACAAACAAGTCTTAGAAATCAAAAAGTTGCAAGAACAAGGAGGAGACAAACATAGTGAGAAAAAAAAGGATAGTCAAACATGAACAAGAAAATCAAATTTTAAGAACTAATTGTTATGGCGAAATCAAAACACCCCTGATTACTCACAAGTGAATGGTTGAGGAAGTCAGTGTGATTCGTCAAACATGGAGTTATCCCAAAGTGTGATACTTTGCAATTAGGATAACCCTCCGGAGAAGGCCGAATTCCTATCCTAACCTAGTGCCAACTAATCCAAAATGCATATAGTTGCAAATCTAGCACTAACATGAAGTCTTACTAAGGATACAAAGTTAGAGAAAATGCATGAAAATTAAAACCTACTCTAAGGGAAGGTGATGCACCAAGAAGGATGTTGAACAACCTACACAATAAACACAACACAACTAGAATCTTGCAATGAAAACACAAAAATACATAATAACCTTGCATGCAATGAAAGATTAGAAAGATGTAATAGAACACAAAGAGGGTTTGAAACATCCACAAATATGATTTTATTGCTCTCAAATTTGATACAATACATCACATTTAGGGCCAAAGGCACAAATTTTGCATTACAATGTCTAGTAGGGAGGTTTGGAATCTCCACAAAATATCTTACAAATAAGAAGAATAAGGGAGGGGCATATACAAGGTGTCTAACCTTTTAAAATGAGCCCCTCCTTACAATATATAGGAAGAATGAGAGAAGGGAGAGAGAAGAATTCAAAATCTTACTTCAACCACCCTAAAATGCATTAAAATCACCTGCAACAATGATGGGTACCACTACAAAACCCATACCTCCATGTAATTTTCCTTGTTGGGGAAGAAAGGAAGCCCATACCTTCATCATTTTGGTAGGTAAGAAACATGGAAACACCCTCTAAATTGGTGGAATGTATTTCCTCATTTTGAAATACTTTCCAAAAAGTCCTATTTTGTGCAAATCCGAGCTCCCAGTCAAAAGTTATGGCCATATGAAGATGAGGGTGCCATACTGTAATAAATGTGAGTGGTTGATCTGCCCCTTTTTGAACTCTGACAATGCATCACAACCTCTGAAATATGAAATTTTAGACTTTTGGGATTCAGAGCTTTAGGAGTTTGTGCTTTGGAGATCACCGTTACTCTTCATCGCTCTGAGCTTGTGAAATCTCTGAAACTATGAAGCCCCAAATTCCAAATTTTAGACTTGAGTTTGAGACCTTTGCCCCTTTTTCATGTGACACTATTCATCACTCGACCAAAATGTTCTGAAATTCCAAAACCCCAAAGTCTGAATTTAGGACTTGTGTTTTGGACCTTTGTCCCTTTTTCATGTGACATTGTTCATCGCTTGACCAAAATGTTCCGAAATTCCAAAACCCCAAAGTCTGAATTTTAGACTTCGGATTTTGGACCTTTAGATTTTGGGGATTCAATATTTTAGGTTTTAGGGATTTGGGATTTCGGGATTTTAGGGTTTCATGATTTCAAGAGTTTGAGGGTTTTAGGATTTGGGGTTTGATAGTTTCAAGATTTTGGGGTTTTATGGTTTTAAGATTTTGGGGGTTTGAGGGTTTGAGATTTCAAGGGTTTGAGGGTTTTGGGATTTGGGATTTTGGGGGTACGGGTACTATTCATCCATTCGGGTGCATGAAACCACTTTGAATCTCCGAAAGTCGAAGTCAGAAATTTAGACTTTGAGTTCGGATTTTTCTCATTTTCCATGCTTCTTTCTGCTAAGTCCCCAAATTTGACCTCAACCTACCTCCGAACAACCCCATCTCTGAATTCCCAAAATTTGGACTTCAAAGCTTCTTCATTTCCCAAACTCCTTTGCAATGTGCTCGGCCTACTTCACCGGTTCGGCCAATCCCTAAACGTGATCTCCCCAACCAGATCTATCCTTCATTTTCTCTGTGCAAGGTCATGTTTTTATAATTTCACCTGAGGGGCAAATTTGGATAAGACTAATCCTGTTTGGATGTTGTTGGTTTAGGTTTGATAGAGAAAATACATTGGAGAAGTTATATGAAACGGAATATGCCATACCAACATCAAATTTTCTCAATTTTGAGAATGGAAACAAGCAACAAGAGGAAAAAGGTCAAGTTAGGACTGAGATCATAGGCCAAGAACATCATGAAACCAGTGTTGAGGCTTAGTCCCTTCTTTGAAGAAGACAAGGTATAGTCCTATAACAAGTAAAGAGTTTGAAATGATGATCCATAAAAGAAATATTTCTAAGAACATGGTACAACTTCAAGGTATCTCTCAAGAAATATTTGCAGTTCTAGAGAAATCTAAAGAGGTCAAACCAAATTGAAAACAGAGGAAGAAAGGACAAGTACCAGTTGGCAAGAAAGTAAACTCCAAGGAAGATTCTTTTCCCCTTGGTAGTATGATGCAGGGGCATCATCACCAGGGTTAGTTTAGGGTTGAAGTAATCCACTTTTGGTTTGTTTAGGTCTTTATCAATGCCATGAAGTCATTTTTAGTGTGCTTAGGGCTTAAGAGATTCAAATTTTTGAATTGGAGGTTTTCCCTCCATTTTTGCTTATTTGAAAATTTGAAATTCTTAAGCCATTTTTGGATTGTTCTTTGTATGTAAGGGGTCTATCTAGTGGTCCTAGCATGTAAATAGGTCATTTATAGTCTTTAAGTGTCTTTGAGAGCTCATTAAGATGAAAGATTTTTCATATTGGTTTTAAGTTGTCACCTAGGCCTTCTTCTTGTTACGAGTCACCTTGAAACATGTGTAACTTGTCCTTGTAACTTTGAAGTAGTTATGAGAAACCATTTGAGTAAGAAGGTATATATTTCATTGTGTAACTTTTTGGGGGATTGATCAATCAAAAGTTTGAATTGGAGCTCCAATAAGTGTTGTTAGTGTAAATTTTGTGTAAGTAGGCCTATGAAGAGTTTAAAATCTGTATATTGCAGTTTTCTTGGTATTTCATGCATGTGATCTAGTGAAATGAATTGTAATAGAGAATAAATAATTATGTAGATTCATATTTTCAAAAAAGTAATGAAGTGATTGGCACTATTGTGAGGGATGAAGATTTTTGCACCCTAGAAACTGAAATAGAGCTCTAAGCAAGCATAATATAGTCTCAAAGTGAATTGGACAAATATTAGAGGCATATGTGGATTTAAGTGTATGCTCAAGAAAGGTGAACATGTTTATAAGTTTTTGGAAGGCCCCTTGAGCCCAAGTCAAGAAGAATAATCAGTTTACTTCAAGCAAGACCCTAATTATTACACAAACCCTAATTTTCTCACTCATAATAGGACATTTTAAGAAATTTCATGTGGAATAGGGAAGATAGAGGCCTACTGGTAAAATAATAACCTTATTTATGATTGAATAGATATCTCTAAGTAAGTTCCAGTCTTGATAATTCCGTCTAGTGAAAATAGAAGAATTTATTGTCTCGGGCTCCTTTGTGCATGCACAATTAGAGTCGATAGAAATACTAGTTTTGAAGGTCAAGAAACTAATTTTAGGGCTTAAAAAATTCAAATAATCCTTCTCAGGGATCTTTTAACAAGATTAAAAAATATTTTTGAAAGGGTGATGAGCCAATGCAAAGAAAATTTTGGCAGTTGTCTAAGGTATTATGTTTGTGCAGGGAAGAATTAACTCAAACACTGATTTTGTTTGTGATTTTCGAAGCCGTATTTACAATGTAACCTATTAAAGAGTTTGGATATACCTATTATTAAGCCAAATAGGTATATAAATCATGCTTGAAGATTTGATTTACTTGAATTGAGCCTATAGTTACCATTCCATGAAGTTATGTTCTCAAAAGACCTAAATAGGTAGTATTTACAAAATTAGGTGAGTGGGTCTATTTTTTTGGTATTTAAGGACAGAGTTAGTGTAGATAGATTAAATAGAAGATATAAATTTGAGGGAAGAATTGAAGACACAAATTTAAGCTTATAGGCCCTGTTTTAGAATCTTATTGTTTCCTAGTATTCAAGATTAAGGTGCTTCTTGTAAGAATTAAACTGAGTTAAAGTGGACAATATAAATTTTCTTGTTGTGAGTGAAAAGGTCCATGATGTTACTACATCGATTTCCCTGTAACTAAAATTTCATCTCTACTTAGACAAAATACATTAAAAACATATAAAGAAGGATCAATAACCTTCTACAAAGGAGGAAGATGGCCTCCCTATAAGGGATGTTACAAAATGAATGAAGGACAAATAGCCTACTTTTCTTATGCTTTTCAGCCATGTTTTGTAGGAGAACTAGAACCCAGTCCAAAATATAAATAAAGAAACTATATTGCTAGATATCATGCATTCTTAACATAAAATTTTGATTTTATGGGGTATTATACTAAAATGGTGGGCTTGATGTCACCCCAATAACAAGACGTAAGATTATTCTCTCAAACTAATACCATGAAAATATTTGACCAATGTTTATAAATGTGTTTGTACCACCTCAAGAAAATGGAGAAATAGAAGCAAGTAAGTAGTTAGCAAAAATGCAACTTTGTGACATCTCCCAATTTGAAGCATTTTCTCATAAATTTAGGAAATTAGCATATGAAAGTAAGAGTTTCTATTCCGATGCGGTAAAAATGAAGTTCCTATGTATTTGTGTAGTTTTGATTGTAGATACGGTTATTTCACATACAATACGAATGATTGCCTTCTACCCTTCCTACACTAGTCACCTGGGGAATCCATAATTGTCTCTCACAGTGTTATTGTTTCATGTTGTACTTAGCACCTTTCATTTGTTGGTTATACACGCTTTTGACATCTTGGTTATCTTTCTAACATGCTAACAGTGTTTCATTTTCAACATTTTTATGCGGGGATATTTTCTTCCATGCGTGTTTATTAGATTGTCAACTATTACTTGTTTTTAATCCTGTCTTAGCCCTATGTTTGGTGTGCACACTTGTTTGGTATATAAAGCCATTATGGCCTTGTGTGTCTTGCAACATCGTAAGTTTTGACCCATGTTTACAACCTGCTATGGCGATCTACTTTGTCTTCTTACATGTTTACATTACTACTTTGCTTGGCATCTTTTATATTGTTTGTGTAGATTACACATTATCTTATACATGTATGTTTGTTCATATTAACACTTGTTTTTGGCTATCCTTCTTGTTTGTGTACACCTTAGTTTCTACCAAGCGCATGTCTTTCCCCTGCAGGGTAGAGTTACATGGTACAATTTATGTGGTTGGTCCTCTTTTGGGGCCGCATTCTCCTATCAATGACATCACATGCACCCCCAAAGAGGGGGGCATCATTTGGGGTTTTACATTCTACACATTACTTCTACAAAAATTATATTTAGTGCGGTTTCCACCCTTGGCATTGTGGGTTATATATAGTGAGTGGGTTCAGACTAGTATATGAACCATGTACACATTGGATTTTATAGGACATGGTTTTCCTCAGCATTCTGGGGAGCAGTTACATATTAGAGGATACAACGGACTTCCTCTCTACACTACTTCAATCAGTGGCATTGAAACACCCAAAAAAAATAGGTAGTACATATATCTCTTCACACACATTCAGGGAAGCAGTCACATGTTGGAGGATATAATGAGAATTCCTCCCTATACTTCTTTAACCTATGGTGTCAGATCACCCAAAAAACCCAAGACAAGATATCCTCTTTCTACACTCTTTCTCTCGACATGGATCAAGTGCACATGTTCCATTTTTCATTTACGTACTTTACATTTACATGCTTTCACATACATATACATGTGTATTTTACATACATTTATATATATACATGTGTATTTGACTACTTTATTGTTTTCTCATTGCGAGTCTGTCTATATGAGAAACAAGAAATCAACAACAAAAACTACAACAAATGGGGGCAACAATAACATCTTGTTGTAGCACACACCATACTAACCATGCAGGTACATTACACACATCGAAAACTACACATACATTTCCTCCCTAGGTTCACTCTCATCACTTTTTGTGGTTTTACATCTTTAGTTTCCATGCTCCATCATCTTTTTTCATTCCACGCTTTTTCTAGTCCTTCAAACACGTTTCTACATCACTCTACATGGATTATCAGGTATGCATCTCTATCTACTTTATATTACCAAGCTTTCCTCTCACCAACATAAAGTGGGGGAAAATGTAGACACAAAATCATGCACTTTAGACATTATTTAGTCTCGGTATTATACTACTATTCATATGGTTTTTGAGTGAAGAAAGTACTAATTAACCCTTGTCTCTTGGTCATTTTTATTTACTTTTTGTCGTAATTCCCAACCTTCACCACACATATGCCTAATCTATTTTTGACACTTTCCATCATTTTATCCTTGACTGGGGTGCTCGGGATACTATTGGGCGTGCATATCGTGCTTACTGGTAGTGTTGGGGTGCCTTCATCCTTTTTACACTTTCTAGTTGTTTGAGATTCTTATCTTTTTGGTGTTCGGCCTTTTCAGGATTAATTATGAAATTAGAATAAGATAACCATATAAATATAAATTTATGAGACCATAATGAGGGACCAAACACTAGGCACTACTATCATCATCTAAGGTTGCATCCATCTAGAGCTCATTTTTATCCATCCAACTCCATCACAAGCCATAAGGCGGGTTCATTTGCATCACACTGCGCTTAGGAGGAAATTTTATTCTATTTCATCCACCATTCTATTACATTTTATACACATAGTTAATGCTCACTAATTTCACAAAATTACATTTGGCATAAGAGCAACCTAGGACATGATCACACACACTCACACGAGAACTACATCAGTGCGAGATGTAGTGTAGTACTCAATTAGTAAGTCCACCATTGTGGCCACTGAGGACAGTCCAACCCCTTCATTTGCATTTTTATTTTTAGGGTTTGATGCTTGTTTTGGGGTCTTGTAGGTCTTTCTTTCATCATTGATCATTGGTGACATTTGGCACAAATCGGGAGTTACATACAACAAGGATTGAAGGATTTAGATCATCTTCCGACCCTCCGAGAGATGGTTTTTAGACCTCTAGCATAGAACAAGGCACCCAAAATCAAGACTAGGGTGCCTGTAAGTGCCTTGATCCTCTCCTAAGAACCCCAGTCCCTTAAGAAAACTCATATCCATCTTTTTAGAGACCTCTGCATGTTTGCTCTTGCCTCTGTAATATTCAATTGATTTTATGACATAGTCCAGATCAACCTCTGAATTAGCTAAGCTCTTTCTAACCCTACTTGTCAATTAGGGTTTCACATTTTCATTAGTTTATTTTTTTGGTTCACTATTAAATTTATTTGCTACATTTATTCACTATTATTTATTATTTTTCCTAGTTATATTAACTATTATAATATCCACATTTTATTTAATCAATTTCATGAAACATTTGTGCAAGATCAACTTCCTCCATGAAACCTATACATGTGAGTGTTTGGACATGTTGATGGAGTCCGTGGTAGAGTGTTCCAAGTAGTTATAGTTCTTAGAAGTTGCATTTTAGGTGTTAGTGGTTGTTGAACTCAAGACTGGTTCTTGAGTCCTAAAATCTCAATTTGAGCAATTTTAGAGATTGATGGGTTTTGGTGCCTTAAGCCATAATTTGGTGAATAATATGTTTTTCTCCATTTAGTATAGGTTTATATATTTCTATAATGTTTCATTTGATTCATGATGAGTTCATTTGATATATGAACCAGCTAGTTCTTGACGAGTGGTTTCTAGGTGCTTAAGACCTAATGATTTGTGTTTTCCAAATGGAGTGGTTCAAGTTGAAATTGGAGGTTACAGATTTATCCATTCTTGAATAAGGTTTTTGTATGTATTGATGACATCCAAAGCTATTGGTGCCTTGGTGGAGCTTCCTATGCATTTGAAATTCAAAAATATGACCATTGAATCCTTAACTTGCTTTTGGCCTATTTGAGAAGCTTTGTGTTGTTTAAGCCTATGCCAACATATATGGTCCCATTAAGTGATTTATATGGTTGTGTATAATTTTTCCATGTTGGCATGACCAACCTTATTGGTCTTGGAAGACCTATATGGTTGTGTAAGTAAGTGTCGTGTATAAAGGATGTTGTATTGACTAATTTGAGTTAGTTGATAAGATTAGGGTTTGAGCGAGCTAGAGGAGAGTGTGAAGGGTGTTGTAAGGGATCAAGAGTAGGTAAAAGAATAGGATGAGAAGCTAATGAGATTATAGTATAATGAATTCAATTTAATTATACCTAATCAACATATGAAGGTGCAAGTTTGAGTGAAGAAAGAGAAAGATTTGTGTGAGAGTTTTTTTGAGGTGTATGAGCTAATCTTGCTATCACAATCAGTTGTTTGAGAAAAAAGTCATCAGTTATATTCATCATCAGTTGTTTTAGTGGGTGCTTGATAATCTTGGGGAATTGTATCCTCCTTGTATAGTGGGTGTTATACTAAATAGGGGTTGGTGCTCCTTGTGAAGTGGGTGCTTCACTAAAGAAATATTGTGTGATGTGTAATATTCACATAAGTATTTTGTATTAAGTAATATATATACAGAATTTTCAATGGGTTTTATTCCCCTAAGGTTTTCCCACTTTATATGTTGTGTTCTTGTGTTATATGTTACTTCACGCTCTTGTGAATGATTGTATAACCTCTCAATATTTAATGAATGTTGAATGGATTGTTTGATAGTTCACACAAGTAAAAGTAATTGAAGTAAAAGTTGTCAAGGACTGATTCACTCCCCCTCCCAGTCATTATGCTTCCAACACCTAGGAAATGTATTGAATAAATCCCCATATGGAATTCTAAGGACCTTTAATACTAGTAGCTAATGCTTTTCACGATGAAATACCATAATTTTCAGTTCAATTTTGAAGATATGTTTTAACTTTCCATAGATCAATTTGTTTATTCTTATTTTTGATGATTTTTGGATTCATGAAGATCTTCTAGTTTCTATAGACTAAACTAGTTGGAATTCTAGAATTGAAAATTCTCGTAGAATTTTTCAAAAAAATCCTTGAGTTACCTTTTTGGTTACTTGAGTTTGTTTTTAATTGCAGCAGAGATAATTTAGTTATCAAAGTAACTTGAAGGTTTGTTGTTGATATTAAGTGATATATGGTAATCATATATGTATATAGCTGAAATTTTTGATTACATAGGTCTTATAATTGATTCGGAAAATAATACATGATTCCATGTCATTCCTTTATGATCTAGCTTTTCAAACTAGTTTTCTTGCCAAAACTTGATTTTTGAATATTTAAATTTTGGTGAAGGTTTAGGTGTATCCTTAGGTATGAATTCTTATTATTTTCTCATGATTCTCATGGGAGGATTATTATCATGATGTTAACATGTTCTGAAGGTGTGAACCATCTTATACCTCCTTGCTACACATGTTACTCAAACTAAACCACCAATCTCACCACCTTGGGTTGAGAAAACCAAGATGTAGTTATATTAATTAACTAAAGTTTGAGGGAAAGGGAGGGATGATATCTCATTAATTTAATAATAGTTCAAGTAGGAAAAGAAAAATCTATAGAGGTACGAGAAAATAAACAAAATTGGATACCAATTTCAGAAATTTCTTGTAATTTCTATACGGGCCTATGAAAACCGAGATAGTAGAGTTTCTTGGATTGTTTCTTATAATAGTCAACTATAATGAATGGTTTGATGGTTTTAGAGGTCTCATAAAGAGTAAAAATTTATTTTGAAAGTTTCCATCTCTCCTTTGCTCCATGTTATACCCTTACAATTATACAAAATCTTTTATGCTCAATACATATAAGACTAAATTGTGAAGTTCATGTTTGTTTATATACATTCATGCACTTAGTTGTTTGAGGTTTCAAAGTTCATGTAGATATCCTATGAATTAATGGGTAATACTTAAGAAATATTTTTAATTATTTGAAATTTTATTCTCATGAGGTACCCTAATACATTCCTTGTTTGAGTAGTTTATTCTTATGTTTCAATTTTTTTATGTTCCTTTATTATATGAATCTTGGATCATGATATAATGGAGTTGTTTTAAAACATATAAATATAATATAAAAACTTTTCGGTCGTATCAATTTTTTAGATATGTAACCTCAACATTACCCATGTTTCTCTACTCTACTTTAGCAAGAAACCCTAATTTAGGGTTGTAAGACCATGTCCCATAACTATCAAGTTTATTGCATTGAAAAACCTAGGTATAATCATCTAGGTCATCATTGAAACCTTTATTAGGAAAAAATCATAAGCCTATGTGAGAGATTTGGGATATTTAAAGGTTTTTAATCCTCATTATTCATTCTTGTGATAATACGGTATGACTATAACCTTACTTATACCCATGTTTTCATCCAACTCTTTGTTATCATTGGAATTTGAATTGAATCAACTTATCTTACATAAAATAAAAATAAAGGAATAAATTCAAAGTCTATTGTAATTTTTGGAAGGATAAAATTCCTTGAAAACTAGTACTCTTCCCTTAAATAGTGCTAGTGAACTCTTGAAACCCATTCATTAAATCTCTCACCAATTTCAAGAATAGAGGATTTTAAGAAGAGAAACCCTACATCCATCATATTGGTATTAAAGATATTAAATATTGGTTAGACAAGCATAATTGAAAAGAAATGTATGTAATATAAGCTTACAAGAGGAGAAAGAAATGGATCACAAAGATAATGCCAAAAAGGAAAAAAATGTAACCAAGAGAAGAAAAGTTGGTAGCATTGATGAGGAATGTTCAAGAATGTTTGGAGGTAGTAGAGATTACTTAGAGAATATTTTTTTAGTAGGTAATGTCAATGATAGAGAATAAAAGTAAAGGAATGATAACTAGAAGAATATTTTTAAGAAGAAGGTGTAGAAGAAAGGCTCTGAAAGTAATGATATGAGTAATTTCCAAACCAAAATAGAAGGTTCTAGAGTATGGAGGTAGTCTGAATGCTAAATAATTTATTGATTAGATAATAGATATGGAAAATTACTTTAACTATAAAGGAGTGGATGATGAGAAGAAGAAGATGTTTTCTTGCACCAAGTTGAAAGGGAATACATCCATTTGGTAGGATTATATTCAAATTGAAATAAAGAAGAAAGGAAAGGAGAAGATCAAATCATGGGAAACAATCGTAGAAAAATCAAAAATAATTTCATCCCTTTAGAATACAGACAAGCATATTCAAGATGTTACAAAATTTGAAGTAAAAAAGAGATGAATGTGAAGGAATAGATAGAGGAATTATACAAGCTCTTAATAAGGGTTGGTCACATAGAAGTATATGTAGATAAGGTGTCTATATATTTGAATGGTCTTATATTCAACATCAATATGAAATCAACTTATTCACTCTAAAAATAGTATAATAAGATTATCAATAAACCCTTAAAGTGGAGGCAAAGTTGAATAAGAAGCAGTCACAACATTCTAGAGGAAGAGGCATAAATTTTAAAGGTAGAGGATATCAAGGTGGAATAAATCAGCAACACAGTCATGAATTTAAAGATAACATATCTCTCAAGGGTAGAATACCACAAGAGGAGGTTACTATTTTAGATGAAAAGGGCCTTATGGAGGAAGAAGAAGTAGAGGATTCTTGGATAAGTGTTTTAAATGCAAAAATATGTAGGACATAGGTCATTTGAATGTCCAAAGCATCCCTAAACCAATGGAAGAGTGACTAAAGCTAGCAATTAAATATCTCAATATTATGAAGAGAGTATTGGATCTCCATCACATGTATAAGAACCTAAAAAAAGATAATATTTTCTAATGAAAATAATGGAGCTGAAACCAAGCAAGGAGATGAATTAACTAGCTCAAATAAAGATCCTATTTAGAACTATCTCGTAAATCAAAAGGTAAGTGCTGAATTTTTTTATTAATAGTGGAAGTACAAAAATATAGTTTTGTAGAGATGGTTGAGAAACTAGAACTAGAAATACTAGCACATCCTACACCATATAAGGTTTCTTGACTACAAAAAGGACAAGTACTAGTTAATGAGTAGTGTCAAGTTGATTTTTATATTAGGAACTACAAGGATAAGGTACTTTGTTACATCATGACCGTGCATGGTTGTCATGTGTTTCTTAGAAGACCTTGGCAGTATGATAGGAAGAAAGTGCATGAGGGAAGGAAAACACATATACCTTGGAGAAAGGTGGTAAGAAGAACACTTTGAAACCATTAAAATACAACCACGAAGAGGTTAAAAATAGTGCTAAAGTGATGATAATGATTGGTAAAGAATTCTTGTAACATGTTAAGAAGGAAGAGGTTAGTTTACATTGGTACATAATCTTAGGACTTTCATAACAACCACCAAAATGACTTATTTTCCATTGGAAATTCATACATTGTTGTCCTAGGACTATCATAACAACCACCAAAATGACTTATTTTCCTTTGGAAATTCATACATTGTTGGAAGAATATGTTGATATAGTGGTTGATGAACTACCTAATGATCAGCCACCCATAATAAGTATAAGTCATCACATGGATCTCATACCTATATCTAGTTTACCTAAAAACATCCTATAGAATGACTCCTATGGAAAATGTAGAGATTAAAAGGAAAGTACAAGAGCTATTGGATAATGGGATTATAAGATAAATCTTAATTCCATGTGCTTTAGTATCATTTTTGACTCTAAAAATGATGGATAATGGATAATTTGTACAAATTATAGGGCTATTAACAAGATAACTATCAAATATAGGTTTCCACTACTAGGGTAGATGATCTATTAGAATGTTTGAGTGGAACATAATACTTCTCAAAGATGGATTTAAATAATGGATACCATAAAATTAGAATTAGAGAGGGCGATGAATGGAAAAAAAAAACCTTCAAAACTAATGATGGGATATATGAGTGGCTATTCATGTATTTTTCCTAACCAATGCTTCTAGTATCTTCATGAGACTGGTGAACTAAGTAATCAATCCTTTTATAAGAAAATTCTTCATTTTTTATTTGGATGATATCTTTTTAGTAGATAAAATGAGTAGCATGTGGAGCATCTTAATAGGGTGTTAGAAAGGCTAAGAGAAGAGAAATCACTAATTAATCTCAAGAAGTATAGCTTTGTGAAAATTGAATTGGTTTACCTATGATTTATTATTTCTAAGGATGGATATAGATAAGGTGAAATCAATAGTGGAATGACCTACTCTTGGGGATGAGTTTGAGGTGATAAGATTCCATGGATTGGAAATTTTTCGTAGAGAGTTCATAAGGAAATTTAGTGGGATTTGTGCACCCATAATTGAAACAATCAAGGTAGATAAGATGAAATTTCAGTGGACTAATTCGGATGAGAAAAGCTTCCAAATATTGAATAAGAAGATAACAGAACATCCTATCTTAGCTTTTTGATTTCAATAAGGTTTTTCAAGTGGATTTTGATGTTAGTGGATCGGCTATTGGGGTATTTTTAGTTAGGAAGGGACATATATTCCTATTTCAATGAAAAACTCAATCAATCCAAAAACAATTATTCACTTTGAAGAAGTGGAGACACTATATGTTACCTAAATACTTTTTGCTTTATCTTGACAAGCATGCTTTGTATTTTATCAATATTACAGGTAAGTTTAATTAAAGAAATATGAAATGGATGGAGTTTTTACAAAAAAATAAAATTCTCAAGAATAGGAGTCTTAAAAGAAATAGAGTAGATAATGTATTAAGTAGGAAAAGTCTAATTCTTCATGAGTTCCAAGTTGTAGTGGTAGGATTTAAGTCATTAAAATATTTATATGAGATATATCTTGATTACGGGTAAGAATATAATTTTTTAAGAGTTTATTAAGCTTAGATATAAGCTCAAGGATGGACTATATGATTCAATAATGAATGTTGTTTAAGGGAAAGTAGCTATGTATATCAAAAGAATCTACGAGTGATAATTTGCTAAAGGAGAAACATAGTGGAGGTTTAACAGGACATTTTGGGAGAGATAAGAATGTTTCTTAGTTGAATCAATATTACTATTATCCAAATATGAAATATGGTGTTCAAATATTTTGGAGATATGCATATTTTTCTAGTATGCCAAAGGAATACTCCAAAATGCGAGAACTATATGAGACTTTACCAATTCCAAGCAGGCATGGGATGCATTGAATATGTACTTTTATTGGGTTTATGTAGAAATCAATGGGATAATGACTCAATTTTTTTGTTATTGATAGGCTATATAATATGGAGCACTTCATAGCTTGTAAAAAAACAAGCCATGCCACCAACATTGCTATTTTTTTCTTTAGAGAAGTGGTAAGATTGCATGGAATTCCTAGAAGCAATTCTTGAGACAGAGATACTAAGTTTGTTGGTAATTTTGGAGAGCTCCTTGGATAAATAAAAACACTAGATTTGATTCCATCTCAACTTACCATCCTCAAACTAATAGGAATACTGAATTTATCAATATAAGTCTTGGAAATATACTTAGGTGTTTGGTAAGTGATCATCTCAAACACTGGAATTAGCTTCTTTCTCAAGTTGGATTTACATATAATGAATCCATTAATAGGTATACATTTCTTTTTCCTTTCCAAATTTTCTATGGAATCAATTAAAGAGGAGCATGTGAGCTACGAAATTTAGGAAAAGTTGAAAGAAGAAGTGCTAAAGGTGAATATTTTGCTACATCCATACAAGATCTTCATGATCAAGTTAAGAAATAGTTGGAATCAAATACTCACAAGTATAAACAATATATACTAGAATCAACAAATTAAAAATTAAGTAAAAGAGCTAATGGATAAGGGGATGATAAAATAAATCTTAAGTCCATGTGTTGTACCATCATATTTGACTCCTAAAAAGGATGGAGAATGGAGAATGTGTATAAATTCCAGGGCTATTAACAAGATAACTATCAAATAGAGGTTTCTAATACCAAGGATAGATGATCTATTGGACTATTTGAATGGATTATAATACTTCTCAAAGGTGGATTTGAAGAGTGGCTACCATAAAATCAGAATTAGAGAGAGTAGTGAATGGGAAACAAGCTTCAAAAATAATAATGGGTTATATGAGTGGCTATTCATGCCTTTTGGCCTAACCAATGCTCCTAGTAGCTTCATGAGAATGATGAATGAATTCTGAAGCCCTTTACTGGTAAATTTTTCATTTTTTATTTGGATGATATATTATTTTTTAGTAGATCAAAAGAGGGGCATCTAGAGCATCTTAGAAAGGTGTTAGAAATTCTAAGGGAAGAGAAATTGTTGATTAATCTCAAGAAGTTTAGCTTCATGAAAACAAAATTAGTTTACCTAGGGTTTTTTTTTCTCGTGATGGATTAAGGAAGGATCTAGATAAGGTGAAATAAATAGTGGAATGGCCTACTCCTAGGTATTTTTGAAGTGAGAAGCTTCAATGTATTGGAAATTATTTATAGAAAGCTCATCGGGAAAATTATTGGAATTTTTGCACCCATAATCGAGACAATCAAGGAAGATAAGAAGAGTTTTTAGTGGACTCAAACAATTGATTAAAGCTTCTAAATATTTAAGAAGAAGATAACATAACAACCTATCTTATCTTTACCTAATTTCAATAAGGTTTTCAGGTGGATTGTGATGCTAGTGGATCAGCTATTAGGGAAGTTTTGAGTTAGAAAGGAAACCAATTTCTTATTTAAGTGATAAACTCAATTCAAATCCAAAAACAATTATCCAACTTATGATAGAAAAAATCTATGCCATAATTCAATATTTGAAGAAATGGAGATATTACCTATTTCCTAAAGAATTTGTGCCTTATATTGACAACCATTCTTTGTAGTTTATCAATAGTCAAGGTAAGCTTAATCAAAGACATATGAAATGGATGGATTTTTCGTAAATTTATTCTTTTGTTCTCAAGCATAGTAATGGTAAAAGAAATACGAGTAGTTGATGCATTAAGTAGGATAATTTTGATTCTTCATGAGTTTCATGTTGGAGTGGTAGGATTTGAGTCATTAAAAGAGTTGCATGAGAACAATCTTGATTATAGGAAACATATAATTTTTGTAAGATTCCAATAATCTTAGATAAATGTTGTACAGAAACCTCACTCTCACATGGATGAAAGCCGATATAGGAAGCCACTATCAACTTCGAATGATTGAGGGCTTAGAACCTCGAGATGTAGATATGGATCTACATGCGCAAAGAATATAGATGTGTGATAAAAGAAACTAGATTTGCAAGACTGAAACAGATAAGATCAAATAACAATATGCGGGGGTTACCCGGAAAATACCAGTTCTAAGAGTATTTTAACTCCCTTGGAGGATGTCAACCCCCGTGTGATATAGAATAATGATAAAATACAAGATAAATTGATAACATGCAAGTTGATAAACAAAACAACCTGACATCGCGGGTGTGTAGATGGTGTTATCGATCTAATCTAAACACAATGTGTAAAAATAACCATGCTACATGAATTCCTTGATGCAGTCGGTCTAGGTCTAGGTATTTCTTTTCAGATCCTTTGAAATATGGGAGAAAACCCATATTTATATCTTGGAGGTGAGGTTAGATTGGGGTTAATAAGTAATTGGGGTTGGGTAGAGTAACTTTGAGTTAAGAGATATGATGTGATCATGTGGGGTCTATGGTTTGAATTATTAGATGGAGTGGGGATCATGATTGACATGGTAGGTGAGAAGATAGATTCCATTTGAAATTTAGAAAGGGGTGTCAGATGGGTATATTAATACCCATGGATTGAATAATTTGTGAGAGATGGGGGATAATGCAAAAGTCAATTATTAAATGGGTTTATATGGAGCCCATTTAATAATTAATTAAATTTGGTTGAATAGATGGATGAGGTTTTATTTAAATTTAAGAAAAAGAAAAGTGAGAGTGAGAAGTGAATGGATGTGAGATGACGGAGGGGCGCTATACCAAAAATTGGTGTCTACATTTGCCCCTTTTTGTTGAGTGGTTTGCGATAGCAAGCCATGAGACAAAAAAAAAAAGGGTTAGATGAAATATGTGTCTAAAGATGGATGAAGACATGACCAAAGACAAGATGCCCAGGAAAAAAAGGATTGCAATAACAATGATAAAAAAAGTATGGCGGTGACTCCAATATCACATCGGTAGAGGAAAATTACGGTCTCAATGGAGACAGATGAAAATTTTCTATAGACCAGTGAGTGGGTGAAGACCACTACAGTATGGATGTAAACTGTGATGACCAATGGGTCATAGGAAAACACAAAAGTATGTGCAACTGAATGTAAAAATATATGCAAAATCCTTTGTCACAAGCAAGGAATCGAATGAAAAATCATGTGTCCACAAAAGGGATGAGGATGAAGATAATGATGCCTCAAAGATGGGGCACGAGAAGGACACAAAGTGAGTTATATGTGTTGAAAAGTATAAGGATGAAAAGGTGCCCCAACATAAGACATAGATGGATGTTGAAATAAGATATCCCAAGGGGAATACTCATAAATGTGCACATGATGAGAAGATATGATAGAAAGGTGAGATAAAATGCCCTAAAAGGGTGATAAATATGATGGCAATCATGTTTCATAGGAAATATGCATAAGTGTTAGAAAATTAGAAGGTGAAGAAGACAAAGAAGTCTCGTTTCTTCGATAAGTAGGATAAGAAGTCAAGATACTTTTGTGACAAAACAAAAGCAGAGAAAATATTCATGGAAGAGAACAAGATCAGATAGGTGATGGCCGTTATGGTATCTTCCAAGACAAAAATGTCAAAGGAAGATGGGAAGAGATTCTTAGAAATGGATATGATGATGTCCCTACGAGAGGATTGACGAAGATAAAATATGTGACAAGGTTCTCAAAAAGAGAAGAGGTCAATGTTGCAGAGAGAAGAACAAGAATGGTAATGAAATAGATTGGTGGTACATAAACGGAGAAACATTGGCATTGACTGTGAATGCTAGGTGTGAGGGATGTTGAGAAAGAGAAAAGGGAATAGACAGGAGGATTGGTTGATTATGAGAAGAGTAAGAAAGACTAAATGTGAAGGTGACAGGGGTATGGAATAGAGGGACAAGAGACAGAGGAGGAGAAAAGAAGGAATGAAAGGGGAGGAAGAAGATAACAAAGAAGGATTATAGAGAAAGGGGAAATGAAGAAGGAAAAGCAAAGAGAAGACAATAAAAGGATAGAGCAGAGGGTGAAATTATGAAAAAGAGAGAGTTATTTAAAACAAAAGGTGTGGAGGATGAAGCGAGAGGAAAGCATAGAGGTAATGCAAAATGAAAGAGATGATATAGAAAAGAAAATTGAAGGAAGCAGATCATAGTGAGGAAATTCAAGGCAAAGAATATGGAACTAGCCACACGAAATGCATGTGGATGATGAGATGATATAGAAGATGGGATAATTCCGAATAGTCGGGTTATCATCGGGAAGTAAGGAGGAAATGTGAGGTAAAACAGGAGAAGGACGATGTAGAGGAAGTGAAATAAGACAAGGATCGAAAGGAGGAGAAGACAACAGAGAAAATTATGCAGAAGAAAGGGAACCAAGAATAGAGATATTTGATAAAGAGTGAGAAGCACAAGTATCGTAAAGAGAAGCTTGAGGGGAGGAATGAAATCGATTGGAAAAGATGTAGAGATTCATGAGATGAGGATAAGTTGATGACGAGAAAATAGAGAGAGGGTGCATGATGAAGACAATGAAGAAATTGGAAAGGAAGAATGTAAGATGGAGAGATGGCAAGGAAAAATAAGGGAAGGGATAGGAGAGGCAATGCCAGTGAATGGATGTTAGGAGAAATCCACGATAATGATCGGTAGGAAAGGATAGGACAAAAGATGAGATGAGGCGGGGAAGTAAACAAAGAATGGGAGGGGAATTCCAATGAAGGGATGTTAGGATAAGTCCCCGATAATGATCAATGGGAACAGAGAAAGGAAGGAATGAAGATAGAATGGAGGAGGTCAAAGAAAATGATTGATCATGCGAATGGGGATGAATTATTTTAGGATAATTCCACTGATAATTACTAGCGTGGAAAAAGAAGATGGTGATGAAATAATGTTAGGGGAAGATCAATGACAATGATGGGTAAGTATGGGGGTAGATATGTGGGAGAACTCTAGAAGATGGAGTGGAAAGAGTAAAGAAAAGAGGGATAACGATGTGTAGCAAGATGAAGATTGAGGAGAGGATGCATTGGATGAGAATGAATGAGAGAAAAATGAAGCAAAAAGACACGAAATAAATGGAGAAACAATGGTTAAGTAAGATTACCTAGCGACGGATGAAAGAGATGAAAAAGAGACCAGTAGAAATTGGTGTATGTGAGAATGAAAGAGGAGGTGAGAGGATGTGATGATGGGTAATGAAGAGAAAATTTAGATGGAGAGAATGTGGGGTAGTGGGCGAGTGTAGGATGTGATCATTCTTAAGAGTGACTATTAAGTAAGATCGCCATGCCGCATGAGGATTTAGGTAAGATCACCAAACCGGAAGTGACGATATGGAAGGAGAAAGACAACATTGTATTGGATACAGGTGTGGAAGGGTTGGTTGGAGTGGATGAGTACGATGAGAGGCGGGAGATATAAGATGAGGAAGATATGATGGGAGGTGGAAGGGTCATATGGAAAACCATTCTTAAGAGGAACTCTTAAGTAAGATTTCCCTACGATGGGGACGGTTAAGTAGGATTGCCAAACCAAAGAAGAAGAAGGATGATGAAAAGACTGAGTAGTGTATACCAAAATGGAACAAGAGATGAAAGGAGGTGATATCAAAGTGATAACAAGGAAAAAGAGAAGTGTGACATGATTGGATGGAGAAACATATACGAGTGTAGATGAAGAGTGTAAGGGAAATCCTTAATTGGGATGCCCACGTGGTGGTAGTGATTATGCAAGAGTGTTAAGAGGAAAAGGAGGAGTGGAAAGACGTTTTTGGTGGTGATTGTTGTCTATTGAAAGAGGAAATGGTGGAGAAGATTCTACTGACAAGAGGATCCAAGGAAGAAGATATACCTTAACTAAGATTATCTCACGTATGGATGGTTAAGTAAGATTATCAAACTAAAAGCGAAAGAGTGAAAGGGAAACTCAAGAGGAAAGACAAGTAAGATATCTGGTGTAGTGCAAGGGGACAAAAAGGTGAGAAGGATGATGTGGAGACAAATGGTGATGAGTGGAAATGGGGAGTGAAGAGAAATGGATCAAAGACATTGTTGAACATGTTGAGAGATAAGGAGATGCAGGATAATGAACTTTCCTTGAGAAATATCCTCAAGTAGGATTTGCAAACTGCAACGATGATCAAGTAGAATTCACAAAAAAAAAATCATATTTGCAAACGCATTCATGGAGATGATGGATAGATATATAATTCATAGCGTGAAATTTGATGTGATTTTTATAAAAGATGATCTAGATGAGATGAATGGAACATAGTTGTAGCAAGGGCGTATAAGGAAACTATGTTCCAAACTAGATGGAGATAAAAATAAAGGTTACCACTCAAGGCATTGCACTTGTTGCCGATAGAAGGTGTTAATACATAACCAATGATAATTAGTTATACCAAAAGACCATGAGGGAATTATGGATGAAATATGTTCGTAATCCTAATGTTGACATGACAAAGGGATTGAGATGTAAATTGTGTGCGGAAGAGGGATCTCCAAATGTGGTGTTCCTTAAGTATATGTCCTAGCTGCAGGAAAGGGAAAGGACAAGAGCGAAAGTTGATCAATGTGGGAAGCTTTCAAAAATGTTGATAAAATGAAGGTTGATCAATGCAAGAAACCTTCCGAGATGCCATAATAATAGAATAGCCATCCTTCAAGGGCATGGTATACTTTTTACATAATATGGATGGCAAGAATGATATGATAGTCTTCCTTCAAGGGATTGGTCTATCTCTTTTGATTTTGCTTTGATTTTTGATTTGTATGCTTTTATGTTTCATTTTTATTTTTGCACGAACAAGCTGTCCTTCGAGGGATCGGTTTGTTTTTATAACTTCAATTTTTCCTTTTACATACATGAATTTTATATTTACATGGGGGAGAGCTGGGAATAGCTAAGTAAACTACTTAGGAGGATACTTGAATGTACAAGATACACCCTAGATCCTTTGCATGGCTCTACAATAGGAGAAAGAGAAGGTGATGGATGTAATGGTTATGGGGTTGTATCAAAGCAATGAAGGCGAGACCACATAATTCAGATCATTACAATGACAAATGGAAGGGTATAAGGATGGAGGAATGATCTAAGGATATAACTAAGTGATCATTGGTAGATATGTTAACATGAGAGATCGGTCATGCAAGTGCAATGCATTAAGAGGTTCCATCTCTGGTTTACCACCATAAGAGGGAAGCCAATGAAGTTGCAATAAGATGAGATGATAGTCAAGCAAGAAATAATACTATGTCCTAAATTAAATGAACATATGACCAAAATGGTGGATTTAGATGAAAATAAATGATGCCCCAAGAGATACATAAACATAGAAGGACAATCATGGCCTCAAAGGAGGACTTGATGAAATAAACGGTGTCCCAAAAGAGACACAAATATAGCCACAATGGTGGACTTGATGAAATAGATGGTGCCCCAAAAGAGACACAAATATGGCCACAATGGTGGGATTCGGTAAAAGGGGCCCTCAATGGAGAGAAAAACATGGCCTTAAAAGAGGATTTCAATGAAAAAGATGATGCCCCAAAAGAGGCATAAATATGGCCACAATGGTGGACTTAAAATGAGTGAGGATTTGGGCAGAAATAGTTTAGATTGGATGAATGTGAAGGAGGTAGACAAAACAATGTCAAAGAGTGAAGTCCCCTAGTAACAAGGGAGTTGTATAGATGAGATGCTCAAGGGTGAGGGAAGGTTGTTCCCCAATAAGTTAAATGTGAAGGAGTTAAAGGATGTCGAAAGAGTTTAGATGAGATTGTTTTAGATTTGGACGGGGTAAACGATCGGAGACCACAAGTGTGCTTAGTAAGATAAGCAATATTGATGAACAATGGAGGACCTTCCTTAGGAGGAATGTTGTGTGTAGGAGGGATGTTAAGGGATGATGTGGATGGAGGAATCATGGGAGACTCTGACAGATGGGATATGAATTGGATTCAAGGTAGATGGAGAAGGAACTTTCCTCGAATGAGGAAATCATCTTTCTCAATAAGATTGTGGATGATTGTTTGAAATGCCTTACAATGTTCGATGTCATGGCCTAGGGTATGATGATAAGTGCAACTATAATTAGGATTGAACCATGATGGCTTGGGACCATAGGGATTAAAGGATTTAATGGGAGGAAGTGTGATGGTAGATATTCAAGTTAAATGTTGAAGGATATCTATGTAAGACCCCATTGAAGTGTCATGGGGAAGGTAACTCTTGTGGGTTTTGATAGGATATCTCAGCTTGGAGTTAGGAGAAAAAGTGGATGTAGATTGGATAGGTGAATTTCATGTTTTGGAGGAAAAATCAAATTTGTTTGAAGGATTGTATTGTTTAGATGTGGATCGATTGTTGTAAGATGTCATAGATGGAGAGACTGATCCTAAAATAGATGTTGTGGCATTGGATTGTTGAGAAGAGGGAGAATCCTGAATGTTTTCGAGGATGCACAAGGGATTGTCGGGGATGTTTTCCCTGAGCCTTAGACTTCAACCGAGAAGATTTACCTCTAGTAGGGATGATTATAATTTCAACCGGAGCATCTGAAAGAAGTGGTGTGGATATTAATGGAGAAAATGTCCTAAAACAAGAAGAGGATGTTAATGGGGAAATAGGTGTTTGTATGATGCGATTAATGATATCTATGTGAGATGAGGATTCTTTTAGTTTTGGCATGGAAAGAGTTGATTTTTAGAGGGATAATGTAAACCATCTTTATTTTATTTAGGTGGATGTGTTGTTCAAGAGATGTTCCAAGGGGTATCTTTGATAGGTTTACAGATCGAGAGGACTTTGTTTATTTGATGAGAAAACTTAGGCAAAGAGTATTGGGGTAAATTGGGTGATGTGGCCATGGGCGAAGATATAGGTAAATATTTCAAGGTAGAGATAGGTGTATTTTTGGTATGATAGATATAGGGGTTGTTGGCATAGATAAAGATGTAGGCATTTTTAGAGGATTTGTAAATGTAGGTGGTGTGATAACCGATGGAGTAGACCTTATGGGTATGGGTAATGCAGCAAATGCAAGAGCATTTTGGATGTAGAAGTACAATGGATTGGTTGTTTCATAAATGTTTGTAGGGTTAAGAATGAGATTTTGCTAAGGGGTTTGATGTGGAGGTAGGGTTATAAAGGTGCATGTAGTAAAACTGAGTTTTGTTAGGATGGTTGTGAGTAATATAGGTGAAGTAATAGGTGTGAGGCAGATGTGGGTGAAAGAATAGATGGGAGAGATGTAGGGATATGTGTGGATATGAGTGGGGATGAAATAAGTGCTAAGGATGAATCTAATGTGGTAGATTGGGGTATGTTTGAAGTGGTGGAAGTGGATGGTATAGTCAAATTTGATGTGGATGTGATAAGGATAGGAGAAGGTGTAGGTTCAGGATAGGTAGTGAAATTTGATGTAGGTGTGACAGGTTCCACATAAGGGATGGGAATAATGTCCATTGTAGGAACATGTGGAGTTAGTGATAAGATGGGATCTTGATTGATAGTGTTAACGGTGTAAGCATTCAACATGATTGAGATGTAAAGAGCGTGGCTTGATTTGTTGGTGGTTGATTAGTTTGCCGTTGTGGAGCTATCAATTTGGATATCCCCTTGATTTACGAGTTATTGGACACGATATTTAAAGGAATGACATTTCTCAATGGCATGACCTTCGACTCGATGATATTTACAATAGTGGGCTTTATGATACCAAATAGGCTTGGCTTGCGAGTTTTCCATGGGTCGTATGGGAGGAAGTTAGATGGATTTTATAGTCATCAATTTTTCAAATACGGAGCTATATGATTATCACAATGAAGTGTAGTTACTTGTTGATTGAGGGGATCATTGTTGAGACCATGTGCTTAATGTAGATGGGGATGAAAGTTTAATGACCACAGTGTTGGCTACACCCTTAAATTTTTCGTTATGTGTGAATGGTTTGGTAGATTCAACATTAGGTTTAGTTGATTTGAGTTTAAGATAACCCTACTCAATGGCACGGGTTTCAAGTTTATGATTCATTGTGAAAGCTTCATTAAAGGTTCGATTGATTGGATCTACAAAGTGGATGATATATGTTTTACACACGAATGCGAGAATAACTCAATGAGTTCAGTTTACGGGATAGTGAAGGATAGTTGGTTTATAACCCCGCGACATCGTGTGATGAAGTCGGCGATGGGCTTGTCTTCAAACTGCCGAATGGTATATAGATTAGTGGTGTCCCCAGATTTCACCCTGAAATATGAGACCACCCCATGTTAAAAAATTTGTTCTTTTAAAATAATGGGTCGTTTTGTGTTTTCATTTCCAGAAAATGCCTGTATTGCGTCAAGATATTCCTAGTGAATCATATGAGCCAATTTGACAAATACCCAAATGCCAACACTTGTTTTATCCTTTCACCAGTTTTATCTCGGGAAATTTTTATTACTTATTTAAAGCCCCATTTGAAGTAAATTATGCTCCGATTTCACCCTATTGAAATTTTGCATGTCAATATTCACATATACCAGTAGGGTTTTAACTAGGAATGAATCCTGGCTTTATCTCGTGACTCGGAAAGCGTTTTGCGTTTTTGTTTTTTTTTCTCATTTTGTTTTCTATGAAATTTCTCTAGGTCAATTCCTTTTCGGTTCAATCTGTTTTCTTGCCTGGAGTATCTAGAGATCATCTACGAATGTCATGCTAGAAGGAATTTGCCACATGAGGTCTGGTTCTCTCTAAAAAGATGAAGTCATGCACAAAAAGGCCTCTTCTGGGTAGGTCACATTTTTGGGAAAGGAAGGTTTTAAGCTACAATGGGATTTTTGGTAGCAATAGGTAGGTGAGAATTTTGTACCTGTTTGGCAAGGTACTTTTTCCCATGGGAGAAAAGTCACTTAAGTCATAATGAGAAAATTAGAGGTAGTAGGCAGGCGGGAATTTCCTACCTGCCTTGCAGGGTGAAAAATCCCATTGTGAAATAAAAGAAAATCACTTAAGGCATTGATGGGAATTTCCTACATGCCTTGCAGGTGAAAAATCCCATTGTGAAATAAAAGAAAATCACTTAAGGCATTGATGTGAATTTCTCACCTGCCTTATAGGGTAAAAATCCCATTATGAAAGTCAAACAACTTAAGTGGACCATGGGATTTTTGGAGCTGCAGTGCAGGGTGATTATTCCCATCAAAAAGTGACTTTTAAAAATAGAATTCACCCTTGCCAAAAAGTGTGACCCACCTTGGGTGAATAAGAATGCATTTAATAATATTTATTAATGTTTATTCACCCAATTTTGGTGCCCAAACATGAGGAAAAGTCAACGCAGGATGAGAGGATAAAGGAAATTAGAAATAGAATTCTAAAATTAAATAAATGTAATTTATTTAATGCAGCCCCCTCTCATGCAAAAAAGTGCGACCCATATTGAGGAGAAATAATACTTTTTAAAGTATTAATTGATGGAATTAATTCCTATTTTTAGTGCATGAAGTCAAAGCACACTGTGAAGTCAAAGTGGACTAGAAGTAGAAAGCTAAAATTAAATAAATTTAATTTATTTAATGCAGCCATGAACATGCACAATTTTGGCGCCCAAGTTTAAAGAGAGAAGCTGATTTTTAATTAATTAATTGCCAGGAATAGGAAGGGCAATTATTAATTATAGAATGATGAAGATTATATAAGAATGGGCTGCCATAATGATGAATTTTTAGCAAAGAGGTGCAACCTGAGAAATTTTGGTGCCCAATTAAGGAGGAATTTTGCTCAGAAGAAGGTGTTTTCACTATCGGAAAGCTTCAAAGTTTGGCGCCTAGGTTTGAAGGAGCTTGATTTAAGTCTGATTAATTGTCTGCATAATGGTACAGGTGCCCAGGTGAAGTTGACAATATTTATGCTTGCTTTGCATGCAAGCAAAGCCTCAAATTTTAGGGCAGCGAGGCTTTATATGCAGATTTTTATGATAAAAATCAAGTGTTCATGCTCTGGAATCCGTCTTTGTCTGAATTAATTACAGGTATTCATTATAGGTGCTTATATAATTGAAAGGGAGCTTAAATCAATGTCCAATACATTGAGTATATCTTCCGAATCTGAAGAAATTCCCAGATCTACACCAATTGTAAAGAATTACATGAATAAAAAGAAAAAGAGTTTCTCAGAAAAATATTTCTCTGGTCATGGCGAAGCATGATGAAAGAAAAGGATCAGTAGAATTATGCATAGCTTCCAGATCCATAATTGCAAAGGCTTCATCCTCTTGTTTTGAATGCAGCCCGTGAAGAAGTCAATGCATGGAGAATTCCTTCTAGGACCTTGTGCATGTTCTCTCAATCTTCCAGTTGAAGCCTTCATTGAATTTGCATTCACCTAGAGTGCTTTCCAAAAATTTTAATTGCTCATATGCAATTAAAAATAAAAATGATGAGTTATTTACGGCAAACATTGCACTGATGCATGTACTAGAGAAGAACTACAAAAGCTTCAAGGATAAGAGGGAAGACAAGGCAAAGGCAACACCCATAAGCAAAATTCCAGATCCAACCGCTTCCAGATCCAGCTGTTTCCAGATCCAGTATGGTGAGAATCAAGGGCAAAAGAATCAACTGCATGCAGAATATGAAAAAAGAACAAGACTGCAGTTTTCCTCTTCCTTCTTCTTTCCTCCAAAAAAGTAATTGAGTGATCAATTAAATTATAAAACTTAAGTGATTGGTTTAAAAGCCATTACTTGAAGAATTCAACTACTTGGAAATAGGTGGCAGACATGCAAAATAGAAGGTTCTATCTTGCTGAAAATCATGCATGTCATGTAAAGAGGAATTCCGAGGAGGGAGATGGCAGTTGTTTCCTTTTCGACTTCCACATGTGATAGTTCAACTAAAAGCTTCCTATTTATGATTTCCCCTCTACATGCTATAAGTAGAGGAAGAACCTATGGGTTAAAAGATATTAGAATTTTTAAGCAGCATTCTTGTGTTCAGACTTTGTGCTTTGAAGCCCCCAAGAGTAGCTATTTGAAGCAAAGGAATAGAAAGGGGTGGATTTCGAGAGAAATTTGTCTCACGGTGCATTTTGTTTCTACCTTTTTGTCTTAGATCTACTTATAAACTTTGTGTTATTTTAGATATGGATCTGAAAGTTACCTTTGTTTATAATTAAGTGTTAATATCTATTGGTTCATCTATGTGCGTGTAATCAACTCTATAATCTATTGATTGGTTTGCACATCTTCCCTCTTGTTTTTCTGTGTTTTTATTATTTCCTTCTTCTTTAGATATTTCCTTTCTTTAAACAACTACTTACTTACTTTGGAAAATTATATAGCTATGGTTCATGAGTTGCATGGTTAAAGTAATACCCACAAATAGATACTAGCATATTTAATTGACAAATCTTACATGAGAGCCTCACCGGTAAATGAGGGAGATTTATCTCATGATTTGCCTAGATTTTCGGCTATGTAGAAAATCTAGCCAACAATCGGCGATAGTGGTTTTGCGTGCAATATTAATAGAAAAGTGTTCTAAAAACAACTGCTCAAGTTGAGTGAAAGAGAATAAGGAATGTCATGGGATATCTTGTTGTACCCGGTCCAACTTGGGACTGAACAAATACATGGGGAAAGTGCACAGAAGTAGATCGTGATAATGTGTAATAAGACAACATGTGTGTTTAAATGTGAGGATATGTTGTTGGGGATCTTCCTTGTTGTTGAACTTAGTAAACACATGAAGTTTCCAATGAGGAGGGTAGGGTTTGATTGGAATCAACGAATGAATGGGTTCATTACAAATGTGTTCATAAGATAAGGTGTTCTTGGCTACTACAGTAAGGGTTTCTAAACTGGCCAACTATTTCATTAAGGCGTGAACTGGATCACTTTGGAGGTATTGTAAGGTTGAGATTGGATCTGTTTGGTTTGAAAATTAGATATATAAGGTGAATGATGTGTTTGTGGATGTGTGTTTGTGGATGATGTGTCCGATAAGGTGGTTGATAAGTTTTTATCTAGGATGTTTGCGGAATGGTTTGATAAGACAGTTGATTAATTTGTAGATATGTGGGCATTTGGGGAGCTACTTGGTAAGGACTAACATGTGTCATAGGTTGGGATTGCTGCATAGGCTGATGTTGAGCAATAGGGGCATGATGTGGTTGTTGAAGTTGGGTAGGTTGTTGTGGTAAATGGTAAGTGGGGATATGTGTGTTAAGAGTTTGAGATGGCTAGACAGCCTATTAATAGTGGATGAAATAGAATTGTCAAAATGGGAGGTGGGTGGAATGCGATCCACCAATTTTGGAGATTGGGAGGATTGAGAGATTATAGGATATTTTTGGAGTAAGAAGTCATATATGGGGTTAGGAGGAGGCCCAAGTGTCTCGAGAGGAGCGGGAGATGGTGGTGCGATCGGTTTAGGAAGACTGGCTTGACGAGAGATATGAGGGTTGGTGTCAAGGTGGGGACAATTTTGGATGACATGGTTCTCATGAGGTGAGACCATGGAGACTGGAGGTTGGGTGACTGACGACGTGGTTTTGAGTTTAGTATCTTGTTGGGTGAGATCATCAGAAGAAGTAATATCATTGGATAGAGCAAATTGTTGTTTTGTCTCGATTTGAGAGAGAGCAACAATAGGTGTGAAATAGAGAAACATTTGTTTATGTATTTTGTTGACAAAAAAATCAAAAAGATATTTTTTTATCATCATGATTAATTTCGAGATGTAAAAAAAGTAAAATGGATAATGAAGGTGCCTAAAGAAGTCTAAGGCTGGTTTCAGATAGTTTTGGCTTGGGAGATGTCTAAGACGGTTGCTATTGGGTGTTCAAGTCCCAATCAGTTAACTAGGTGAGAGGAATGTTTTGATGTGTTGATTTTGTTCGTGAAGTTTTAGGTAGTGTGTGATAAGTGAAATGCTAGAGAGTTAAACCCCTTATTTAGGCTATGTGATCAGGCAAGATGCGAAAAGAAAGGTTCTTTTTAATCCAAAACAAAATATGACATTCGATGTAGACAATCACTCAGAAAAGGGAAAATTCAATGCAAAAAAGAGAAAATAGAGAAAAATAAGGAATACCTGGAGAGTCACTTTTCCTGGTTATTTAAGTGTGTGTGATAGTGATGTATTTTTAAAGCGCTAGCTAGTGGCCCGAAACATTCGGGTACCCTAAAATGGAAACATTTATGATTGCGAGATAAGTTCATAATAAAAGTGTTTTGTATGATGTGTTTGATTTCAATATTGGCCTTTGACAACATTATTTTGCTATCATAACATTATAGACGTTGTCCTGGAGAATCGCATATCTTTTTCCTTCATGATTGCAAATAGGATGGCGACGTGGAGGTGATCATGGTCATGGAATGTCGTGGTAGCTTAAAAGTGCATCATTCACGATCACAAATGGAGTCAATGAAAGGAGATTTGCAGCGTGTTTATGGTTTAAAAGTAATCATCTTTGACAACGTAATTAGATGGTCGCAAGGTCGTAGACACTACCCTGCAAAATCGAAGAACACAATTAGCCACTTAGTCTGAAATGGTGTCACGGAAAATGGAAGGACCATAAAATAATTATACAATACGTAAAACAAATGGAATAGAAAAATAAGTAATTAGAATATGATAATGTACAAATTAAAATCAGACTACTTAGGATTAAAGATTAAAGAAAAAAATAAAGCAAACTCAAAATGGCTTAAATAATGATAACAATGATTGTTGATTTAATAGAATCTATTAAGGAATGGATAATGGTAGAGCTCAAAGACGTTTGGATAATTGATTTAATGTATAGAGTTGAATTTAAGCTTATGAAGGTGAATTGGAGTAATTAAAAAAATGCTCCTAATGAGAAAGGATTTTGTCACGAGTGGAGTTTAATCAATGCTCATTTGTGACAAAGACCAATAACCAACATTACATAGTTTTGCTCCTCACAAACTTAGCGATGACAAAGAAAAATGAACGTAGGGGCACGTTTTGACAAAAAGGACATACGTGGCCCAAGCCATAGGTCAATACATCGATTATGCCTTTTAAAAATTTGTCAATCACTATGGCCCATGCATGTGGAAAAACTACTAGACCTCCACCGACAAAAGTGCCAATGGGGGTAGATCTCTATCAATGATAAATTGGTTCAAATCAATGTGATATTATTTCGAATTCCACTTTATGTAAAATGAATGTGTGGGGGTGTAAATGGTGCGAATGGTTTACTGTTATGTGGGGAATCTATCCGAGTGGCCGTGTGGTAGGGGAAACGGAAACGTATGCGACGTAGTTGGATACCAATACTGGGAGAGTCATGGCTGAGGTTGGGGTGGAATAGATTTGGGAGGAAGGGAGTGGGAGATGTGGTGGACGGGAGATAGTGTAGGAAGAGGAGAGTTGGGAGTTGAAAGTTGAGAACATAGACGTAGGATTATGACTCAGTTGTGGTGGAGGATATGCGAGCTGTGTGGATTTGAGAATGGCACGAGGGATTTGACAGGCCCAACCCACAACTTGTGTGAATTTGAAAATGGCTAGAAATAATTAAATGTATTAAATGTTGGAATCTTGTAAACCTGTATGGATATTCATTCTCTGCATATGAAGATTGTGAGGTAATAAAAAAACAAAATAGCAAGCAGTATTCTAGCCAACTGCAAATAAAAGAGTGGAAAGAGCCATGAGGAGAGGGGAGGGTCTACGTGGGGACGAGAATATAGTGCAGTTGGGAAGAGATGTAGGAGGTGTAGAGGCAGTGTATGATGAGGCGAGTTGTTTGGACTAGCTCGGATAGGAGCTCGGGGATGTTGGGAGGTAAGTGGAGATGGCTCGGCTAAGGCCGGGATCTGGGAAAGGAGCGAAGGAGGTGTGGTGAATGAATCATGGAGGGAGTAAAGGAGAGAGATCGGTGAGGAGAGGAAGAGAATGTCTCAAAGTGGAGAGGAGGAAAATGGCTTAAGGAAGAGATGTGGGAGATGAGTGTAGGGTTTGAGAATGGAACATGGGTTGAGTCCACGGTTAAGGGATAACAAGTCCCTCCTCTTTAATGGGAGAGGCTCCCTTATTGAAAGCAAGGAGAAAAAAATTGTATGAGATATACAACTATAAATGTTTGGACCCTAATATTCTGGGAATTTTTCATACTTAAAAGATTATCAATTAGAAGGAATAGAAGAATATGGAGATGGGAGAAGGAAGAAAAAAACAATGCTTTTGGGAAATATAGATAGCAGAGTATCTCCCTACTTACATTGAACCAAGAAAATATAGAAAAGGATCAATTACTTCACCACCGGCACAAATCTGCAGACACAAAGTTCTAAAGATTCACACAGACCAGAACACAAAGTTTCTATTGAATGTAAAACAAAAGATCCATTGAATCGAGCAAGGAGAGAGAAAGATATAATCAGAGGAAAATAAGAAAATAAAGAACTTCTGTATTGAATTACTTCAGAATTTACAACCTTCCCAGAAAACCAGAATCCCCTTTTCCATGGCCAAAACCATGTTCTTATAACAATTCGTATACATCCATACTTTGTCCCCAAGAAAAGAATATCTCGAAAGGAATAATGTTTGTTGCAGATCCACTTTTGGAAAGTGACATGAAACAAATGCACTCATGAAAACTAGAGGTTCAAAAGGATAATATTTCATTAGTTCAAGCATGATTATTTTGGCAGGGGGAATCTCATGATTTTCTTCTTCATGTGGTCCTGCCATTTCCACCTTTTAACCACTTTCATAGCACTCAAGTGCTTACTGGTAAGTTTTCTCCCTTTTTTATTGCATATGCCCGATAAAATCCATTTTCTAATGATTAAACTTTACATCCCTTCAAACTTATCAATTGGGCTCCATAATAAACCAAAAATGCATCTCAAGGGGAAACGACAAGAATACAAAGAAAAATAATTAAGAACGATCCATTTTTGCGTTTTGTAGAGCTTTGGTTCATTAATGGCTTAAAAACAATAGGATTGCATTTGGATATCTTTTCCCCCTTTTACCTTCAAATTTGGACCCTACATGTGGCAAGATCCAAGCGAATATGGCCCCTGGGAGAAAACTGCATTTCCTGACATTTGGGAGAAAAAGCACGATTTCTCATTTTGCTCCGCCCTCCCGCAGCTCCGCCAAAATTTGGACACGTGATGCCATCTGAGTGGCTGAGGAAATGCAGTTCAAATCTTCCATTTAAACTCTTTTTAACAAAAGCTCAAATTCTCAAAAACCTCCATCGGCCCACTTTGACTTTTCAATGTGAACATGTGGCACACCACGATTGGAAAAAGGGGTCGTGGCTCAATTTGCAACATTTTAACCTTTTGGTGAAAAAGGCTCAAATTCTCAATTTCCCCTGTAGGCCCAGCTGTTCCAATTTCATCCTTCAACATGTGGCATCACCTGACTGGGTGTGGGAATGCGCTTCAATTTTATACTTTATCTATTTTTGAAAAGGGGAAAAATTCCAACTTTTCCCCGAAGGTCCATGCCCCGCCATTGACTTTTCAACATAGGCCAGGTGTCCCTTTCTAATCTGTTGTGGGCCTTAACTTAGAAATTTTCCCTTCGCATGAGCGGGGCCATGGGCCATTTTAGAACTTTTCGCCTTTTGTGGAAACAAGGCTAAAATTCCCAAAGTCCTCCACCCGATCCGCCAAAATGCTGCGTGAATTGAAAAATGGCCACGTGACCCTTTATGATTCTTCAACACATGGCATCACCTAATTGGTTGCGGGGATGTGATTTACTTTTGATCTATTTTGAAGAAGGAAAAATTCCAACCTTTCCCTCGAAATTCCATGCCTCCGCCATTGACTTTCAACACGAACATGTGTCCCTCTTCGATTTGATTTGGATTTCAACTCGGAATTTACCCTTTCGCTTGGGTGAGGCCGTGGGTATTTTAGAACTTTTCACCCTTTCACCGCAATGCCTTAGAGAATAAAATGGATCCGTCACCCCGAACTTCCGCCAAAACTGCTCCAACCAATCAGGGACCGACGGGGATGCGGGGCAAAACTAACATTTGTTCCAAAATCACCAAAAGTGATAAGTTCAAAAAGGAACCCACCCGACCGCATCTAATGGGAAAAAAATGCATAGCTTCACCTTTCGAGAAAGAATTTGATGGGGAAAATAATGTAGGAAGTTGTAGGAAATGGGAAAACACCATTTTTGCTCCCGATGAAGAATTTCTTTCTCTGCAAAAGGTTAAAAACAAAATATGCAAGGTCCCATGCATTCCAAACGCATAAAAGAAGAACTAAAATCATTTCCCATCCATTGAAAATAGGTAAAATGTTTTAATGGTAGTAGACTGAGGGAATTTTGATTAAAAACGTCGTGGGAAATGAAAACAAGCATCTGAGGAGTTTAAAACATGAATTTCTTCCATGGTAGGGCTCCAATTTTCATGAAATTAGATTTGAAAGGGTGGGAAAAATTGAGAGGACAACAGTTGGCTCCTTCTAGGGATGATTTGGTAAAGGAAAGAGGCAAAATCAAGAACCTTAGAGAATTCTAGGTAATCAGATAGAATCAATGTCTTAGCCAATGGGCAATGGAGTAAAAAAGAAGCAATACCAAGACAGAAGAGAACATAGAAAGTAAAATGACCAAAAAAAACAAGGAAAACAAAACACTATACAAAATGTATAGAGGGACCGCCAAAACTCCTAGGTTTTGAACAACTTCAAAAATTTCCCACTATAAGGAAGTGGGAGAGGAGAACCATCCATGTAATCCAGGTAAAAAGAGTTCTCACCAACAAAATGTCTGATTTTAAAAGGACCAAGCCAAAGGGAATCAAATTTACCATGGCTTCCTTGAGGTTCATGCCTTTTTTCCCAAAGAAGAACACTGTCTCCCACTTGAAAAGTTCTAGGTTTAGCCTTTTTGTCAAATAGATCTTTTACCTTGAGTTGATGAGTTGATATTCTATCAACCACTTGCAATTTGTCTTCATTCAACTTTTGGAGGTACATAATTCTTTTGTCCAATGAATTGGTAAAGTTGGCATCCTCAATGGCCTTCATCAAATGCAAGGTTGGCAGTTCCAATGTCACTGGTAGTTGAGCTTTAACTCCATATACCACTTGAAAAGGAGACATTCCAATGGCTCTCTTGGGTGTAATCCTATCTGCCCATAAAACATCATATAGTTTCTTATGCCAATTCCTCGAGATTCATTAAAAAGCTTCCAAACAATGGTGACCAAGTTCTTGTTAGTTGTTCCTTGAAGAAGTTGCATACTACTTGAAGTAGTACTTTTAATTGGAATGGCTTCCACCCACTTGGTGAAATAATTAGTGGCGGTCAAAACATGAGTATTCCCCGCACTTGAAGGTGGATTGAGTGTCTCAATGAAGTCCAAACCCCATTGTTGAAAGGGTTCCAAATACCACTTTGGTTTGAGAGGTAAAGTAGCCAATTTCGGTCTTCCAATAAATGTGTGACATACTTCACACTTGCCTACCTATTTTTATGCATCTTTGAATAGGGTAGGCCATTAATATCCAACACGGAGGATTTTGTGGGCTGTGACAGCAGAAGAGAAATGACCTACACAGGCATGTTCATGAAAGGCTGAGAACAATTTATTTTGTTTCTCTTTGTCAACACATTTCAAAAACCTTCCATCTATCCCTTGTTTGAACAATGCATTTTCCCACAACACATATTGCACAAACCTTAATTTGATGGCTCTCTTATCCTTGGCACTCAAATGAGATGGAAATTCTCCATAAGTAAGAAAGTGTGCAATGTCAGCATACCATTCATCAGTTGAGTTGAGGAAAAGAACAACAGGATATCAACTTCTTCCTTGGATAATTTGGCATCATTTCCTTCAACAATGAGTTCACATAAGCCCTTTCCTACAACTATCTTGGTGGGTTTGATGTCAAGATCATACTCCTAAACTTTGGCTACCCAATTGCCTCTCTTGGTTCCAAATTCTTGTTGTGTAAGAATGGATTTAATAGTTGTATCAAGCACAAGCACAATAGAATGAGAGTTGAGGATGTAGAAATGAAACTGCTTCACATCTTTGACCACTGCAAAAGCATGTTTCTCCATCATGGTGTACTTCAGCTCATGGGATTTCAAAATATAACTCATGAATGCTATGGGGAGTTCATGACCTTCAAAGCATTCTCCTGGGTTAACACAAAAGCTAGAGTACTTTTAGTAGGATAACAATAGATAATGAAGTCTTTGATATAATCGGGGCATGCCAAGATTGGAGTCTTTGTTATAGATTTCTTGATGTTTTCAAATGCAACCTTTCCTTTAGAGGACCAACCAAAAGTATTCTTCCCTTTCATCATGTGGGCTATGTTCAAAGTAAGTTCGGAAAAATCGGTATGAATCTTCTCAAAAATTTGATCTTGCGAAATAAAGAGTGCACACCATTCTTGTTTGTGGGGAGAGGGATATGCTAAATCATCCGGAATCTTTCTAGATCAATATTGATTCCATCCTGGAGACAATGTGTCGCAATAATTTTCCCTCGGTGACCCCAAAGACAATTTCTTGGGATTCAAGGAGATGTCATGCTCTCTACACTTTTGGAGGACGATTTCAAGGTTTTGGAAATGATCGGCTCTATTTTTTGAAAACACAATCAAATCATCAAGGTATAAAACTATGCATTTTCCTTGAGACTACCAAAGGCCAGGTCCATTGCCCTCTAAAAGGTGGCACCAACATTGATGAGGCCAAAAGGCATTCTCCTGTAAGAAAAGGTGCCCCAAGGAGTGGTAAAGGTAGTCTTATGTTGATCTGCAACACTTACTTCTACTTGATTATATCCTGAGAACCCGTCAAGCATGGACACCATTTCTAAACTTGTAACATCCTACAACACTTGATCCATTACGGGGAGAGGATAATTATCCTTCAAAGAGGCTTGATTCAAATTCCTAAAATCAACACAAATCCGGATCTCACCATTCTTCTTCCTAACATGCACAATATTAGCAATCCACGTTGAATGGTGAATGGGGAAATGATCTTAGCCTTCAATAAATTTTGTATCTCTTGAAAGATTGTATTAGCAATTTTAAGGTTATACTGCCTCTACTTTTTTCGGAAGGGCTTGATCCCAGGTTTTAGAGGAATGAAATGTTGCATCTCTTTTGGCTGAAAATCCTTGAGATCATCATAAGAATATGCAAGAACATCAGCATACCTTTTCAACAAATTCACTACTTTTTTCCTCTCCTCTTATGCAGCACTTTCCAATGTTTACCAAAGCATGGGTTCATTAAGACTCCCAATGTTTATATTTTCATAATCAGAGACTATTGAGCTCCTTTGGAAGTTTTGGACTTGATGTACCTATCATGTTTATCAAATAACTCTTCCAAACTTACGTGCCCTTTAGGTATCTTATTACCTTTTAGTTTTATGCGAGACATCATGATCCATTTTTCTTCTTTGTTATCTTCTTCATTCGGGGCACACACTCTCTAGGAATATTTCCACTTCCTTCAAAGTACAAATGGGTCAAAATTATCTCCGAGTTAAAGGAAGGAAAGCAAGTGTTGATCATCATTAAAGACCTACCAATTGTTTACATTTTCAAACACACTAGGCCTATGAATCATCTCAATGGTGAATTTATCTTGGGAGAAATATGGATGGGGGATTAGAAGAGACCCCGAGACAACCAAGGAATCAACCCCGGTGTTTCTTTCCCTTGGCATGGCTTCAATTGAAAATGCATTAAGGAACTCAATGGAATCCCAAACCAGATTCCTGTAATGTTTCAACCTTTTATTCTTCACTTGAAAAATATCTCTGACTTGTTTTACAATCAGCTCTGCATCTCCACGAGAAAGGATATTCTTGATCCCCATCTCTTTTTCCATTCCTAAACCGAGGATGAGAGCCTCATACTTAGTTGTATTATTTGTGTTTTTGAATTGGAGCTTGAAAGAGAAAGGGTGAATTTTCCCTTCAGGAGAAATAAGCACCACACCAGCTCTAGAACCAGCTGAGGAGAAGCTTCCATCAAATTCCAAGATCCAAATGCCATTAGGATCAAGAAACACTTCCTTAGGATGGTTAGCCTCATCTTGTGACATGATCATGTAGTTACCATGACCAATGTCCTCATAAAGTATTTGTGCCTTTGGGTCATATTTTTTTGCATGATATATTCAGTTTGTTTCTCAGAAGTAGCTTCTTCATTTTCCCATTCACTAGAATAAGAGCATGTAACTAATCTATCATGATTTCTCCTTCAACATTTTTACAAAAATTTCTACTCAGCAACATACCATAGGAAGGGGGAATATCAGCTACCAAAATGGTGGCTAAAACTCTCTTCTCTGGCAAAGCAGTAAAGGCTACTTATGCATCCTTAATCCTTCCAACCAATGACACTTCTCTACTTTCCATTGAGTAACATGAACCAAAAGCGTGGGTTAGGGTTAAGCCTAGGGCATGATATACCTTAGTAGGCATCACATTATCTCGAAGCACCGAGAATCAATAATGCAATTGTTGAGTTTGTGGCCAGCTATGAGGAGAGTGACATAAAATGGTTCGATCTTCCCATCAGATGAAGTGAATTGCTGCCACGAGGCTTGGTTGAGATGAAGGATAAGGAGTGGGCAAGAGACCTTTAGAACTAGGGGATGAAGGCTTGGATTTGGAATTTACAAAGTCCATCATCTTAGTAAAGGCCTTAGGATGGGTTTGGTAGAATTCAGCTTCCGAGATCTACGGACCTTAGTTTTCTTGAGATGGTCAATAATGTCAAAAGAACCAGAGGTAGATGGAGCATCATTGATAGGAGTAGATGAAACTTTTGACTTATCAACTATATCATTTGAAGGGCAAGAAGTTTTAGGGGCAGAAATAGAGGAGAAAGGGACAACAAAACCTACCTTGGGTGTGGAAGAAGTTGGAATAGGATCTCCTCTCCTTACAACCACTAGAATGACCGTAGGAGGCTCCTTAGATATTTTAGCAAACTACACCACTTTCTCCTTCTCGTTGGATTCTCACAATTCATGACGAGAATACGATTCACTTGTTCATCTTTGTAACTCTTTCTTCATAATCATCCTCTTCATCTATACCTTTTCTTGGTGAGAAAATGGACATGATATCCACTCAACTCTTCTAATTCTTCATCAGCTTCTTCCTCGTGTTCTTCACATGTTTTGTCCTCCTCCTTATCATCAGGTTCTAGCACTTCACATGTTGCATTGACTGGAACTTTAACAGGTGGGCCTTCAATTTCCAGTGTGGTCTGAGTAGAGGGAAACTGATTCCTGGGCTGAAATTTCTTCCTAGGAACATCCTGATAAGGAGCATGTTGGGCGAACTACTTCTTGAGAGCAATAAGATCATTAGCAAGTTTTTGTACCAACTAATCTGCATTAGCTCTAGGAGAAGATGTGGAAGAAGGAGATGCTTTGGATTTGGATGAATCTCTCCTTAGCTTACCAGACATGATCAGATCATCTTCAACACTAACAAAAAAATCTTATCAACATCCAAAATGGCAAGATTGGCTCTCCTAAGTGCATATCTCACTTCGAGGAAGTTAGGAATTAGGAAGAAGCTGTTATCCAATTTTACGCACATGGAAAAATTGGAAAACAGGGCCTTATTACTATCAAATCATGACATTGGTCCCAGGGACCCACTTCTGGTCATCAGGTGAGATCGCTCATTTTTTTGGTATGCGAGCCATCAAGGAGTTCGATAAGCTTATCTCGCTCGGTCGAGCTAAAACAAGTGTCAAATCGGGAATAAAGAGACGAGTCATCAGAGGAGTTCGTGCCTTGTCCTAACTCGGTCATAACTCAGATCACAAGCCTTAGACGAGTTCATGAGTAGGAAATGTAAGTTCAGTAACCGAGTTTGGCTTGTCATAAAAGAGTCTCGATAGGAGTGGAGGATGTTTCGATGGTTGGCTCATTGAGGCAGAGAAATGATGAGTTTGACCCGGTTTAATTCAACATGGAGAGATTGATGCTTCCTTGTTGGAATATGAATTCAGTTTTAATGACTCGACGGAGACAATAGCTGCCTCAAGATTTGGTCGAGCTTCTTCCATGGAAGAGAATTTCCAAAATGAAAAGGCGAGACAACTCAACTAAAAATTTATCTCGTTCTTCTACTACAGTAGCAAGATTTTACAACAACTGATCATGACTGTGGTCGCATGCAACTAGAACATCAGGACCAACACCAACGGTTCCTTGGGATCGCCCTGTGGTAGCTGTCGCAATTAACTCTCTCGAGGCCAAGCTGAAAATCCTGCGCGCTGGTGGGAATTGTGGAGATAAAGAACGAACTTTCCAAGTTTGCGTGGCGAAGCTGAGGCCGGGGCCCGTGGATTAATTTGGCCGAGCCGTTATGTGGGGATTCGGAGCTGCAATGCCAAGTGGGTTTTCGTGGATGGCAAGCCATTGAAAAGATTCAGGCGTGGGAGAAGTTTGAGTCTACTGCCAAAAAATGGGAGAAATCTCGATCAAACTGCCAAGCGTGGAGATTTTACGATGGCTATCCAACATGATACTTCCGCACGGGCCGTGTAAACAGGATCGGAGCACGTTGTGCGAGTCACAAGGAGAGTTAAAGTGGCAGTTGCAAATTGGGCGGCGAGTAATCCTCCAAGCGATAAGGGAGGATGATGGCGAGATGGTTGAAGATGGGTCGACGTTGAAAAAGTATCTAGTTTCAGGCTCACAAGAAAGAAACGCCTTCTCATGGAATACTGTAATTGCAGCTTACAGAAGACACAGGTTTCCTCACGAAGCAACAAACAGATGTCCGACCTGATCAGTTCACCTTTGCCAGCATACTTCTCCCAACTCCCGTTCGGGCTCTGAGCATTCGGTGGTCGCGAGAAACTCCCACGCACGTGCAAATGCATGTTGCAAAGACTGAAGAGAAGCCTTTTGAAGCGCTTCCAACAAGCAGGTTGTCAACCGTGTTGTTATCATTCGCTGATCGAATGCTTCCTCAAGTTCGGGATTTTCAATGCTCTAGCCTAATGCAGCCGTAGGCTTATCCTTATTTTGAACTCGGATCTATGGTAGCTGCAGGAAACAAATATTCACTGCCGTGTACGATGGATTGAGTCACGCTGCTCAAGGCTTCATAAAATTTCCTGAATCGGGAGATGAAGGTTTATTACGTGCGAGAATGAAATGATTCATATTGCTTAGCATTTTTCTCCGAGAAATGAATTGAATGTGAAGGTCAACTCGAAATACCCGGTTGGCCGTTTTGTATGCTACATCCTTGTTACTTGTAAATGGTCTCTTTGAGAAACTCGTGGGCGAGGCAATATTTATACCCTTCCATTATGTACGTCCAATCGACAATAAAAATATTCCTTTACGAGTTCAGAGAAGCTTGTTTTTTACAATGGACGATTACACTTTGTAGTTTCAAGCTAATTTTAGCTAGCTTATTTCTATTAGCTTTGATCCACGACTAAGGAAGAATTCATATGGTTGTTACTGTACATTTTTCCAAGATCTTCTTGGTTGCCCAGTTGTTCAATATATTTTTTGAAGGGCTTATTTTACGTGTTGCAATTTGTAACATAAAGGATCTTTTTAGTTTCTAGAAAAATGAGTATATTGTGTAGCTCATGACTACCTATGCCATACTAAGATCCCAATAGTGGCATAATTGTTGATTGGAGCCGAGATTGCCGAATGCACTGCCAAAATACCGAAGGGTTCTTTGACCAAAAATCAGTCTCAAGGGTGTCTATCGACATGTTATGGGCATGAGCTTGGGTCATCATCATGGCAGCATTAGGTCTTTATTGGTAATGGCATTTTCTCATCATTTGGAGGGTACAAATTGTGCTTATTATGGCAAAGCCAAAACATTCTTACTACAAGTGTTATATGATAAGGAAGAACCGTGAGCATTGTGGTAAAACCATTCTTTTTAGAAATATTGGGTTAAGCTCGGTATTCAAGTGAGTTTGAGCCCAGGAAAGGTAAGATTGTTTGTTGGATGAAGAGCTCGGTGACTTCGCAAGGAGCTTGTGGTGATGTTTCATGAAGTTTGAACATGGAATGCATAAATGGCTTGAGTTAACAGAGGAAAATGATAAGAATTGAGTTTGATAGCTCGCCATTCGAAGGACTCAATGCAAAAGAGCCGATTACCAAGGCAAGGAAAGAGTTAGTGCGGGGTCAAAAATCGAGTGCAACACCGAGTTAGAGGATTCGAAGCTCATCGAGTTTGGCTATGTGCAGACTCTATCCACATGGACCCCCCTCCTCTTCAAGTCAAACGGGTCAACGGGGGGTCCCAACATTATGTTAATTAAATTAATATTTTTATTTAAATATTTTAATAATAATATTTATTATTATTATTTAAATATTCTTTTAATTAATTGAGAAGACTAGGTCATCAGGAAATTAATGACCCATGATGGAACCTTCTCAGGTGGTTCAACTAACTGCAATAAATACATCATGGGCCTTCAATTTAGGAATGTAATTATGACCTTTCCTCTTCTTTCTCACATATTCTTCTATAAATGTAAGTTGGAAGCTCATTTCAAAGGGTTCCAATAGTTCAGACAAGTTGGACAGTTAGATATCTCAGGCAAGTGTATACTTTTCAAGAATCCTCTCTCTTTTGCAAGTTGTTCTTGTGTGTTGAGAGAACTTTCAAGCCTCCTCTTCAAGACTGTAATGGAAACTATTGCCTCTTCTGAATGTATGATGCATTGTGCATGTTATTGAAGCAATAAAAGTGTGTGTTTTGTGACTAATCTCGGTCCTTTCATCCTTCTATGCTTCTTTGTGCCTTTCTCATACTTGCAGGTACACTGTGTAAGTTTAAGTTCTATTGCAGGTTCTTGGAGTTCTGTGCTTATTGAGTGGTGAAGTATTGCATGCAGTTGAGTTGTGGTGCCTGTTCACCCTTCTTGATTTCATCCTTCTTCACTGGGAAACTGGTATATTTCTCGGTCTGATAAAGTTTAACAAAGGGAACGCGTGTCTCTTAGTTTGTGGTATCCTATACCCTCTCTAAGTTGCAGTAGGTGAAGTTGACCTGTGGTGCACACACCCTCTTCAAATTAACCCTTCCTGAGTCTAAAGACACCCTTTATTTGGTGCATCACCATCCCTAGTATAGTTTCATTTCTGTAAATCTCTTTCCCTAAAACCCCATGAAAATGTTAGCATAGGACTAGATAATCATTTTTGTTACACTAGGAGTAGTACAACACTTAGTTTAGGAAGAGGAAGCTGGCCTTCTCCGGAGGTTCACCTCGAGCCCAAGTCCCACAGCTTGAGAGGTGATCACATGTGTCCCAATCACACCAAACATCCTATTCAAATCCTGGCCATTCGGTGGGTGCAGTGATTTGGTGACAATAGAAACATTTCTGAATATGATCCACAGGGCATGTTTTTTGTGAGATCCTATTAACTAGCCTGTTGAATTTGGCCACAAATTACCTCATGGGCTCATGTGACTCTTTCTTGATTTGAGAAATCTGGGCCAAGAGGGCATGTACATCCTCAACAGGTTTGAAACACTTCTCAAACTAGGTCATCATGGTGTTCCAATTGGTGATGGATCTAGTAGGCAGATGATAGAACCAATTAGGAGCATTATCTTGCAATGTCTCCACAAAATGTCTAACGGAGATATCCTCACACCACAAGAAACAATGAAGGACACAATATGTTCATTTGGATGAACCTTCCCATCACCTCTGAATTTAGGGAAATTATTTCTATTGCCTCTAAGCAATTCATGCAATGGCTAGGGAAGAGAAAGAGGCCCAACCCTTTGGCCCCAAGGAAGAGGAGATGCCATCCTTGGAAAGATTTTTTGGAGAGGAACTAAAACACCGGTGAGAATCAAAGCATGCAAATTAGGACTTATTTGATCTTGAGGGATGTCACTCCCAGAAGTTGTGTCTCTAGTAGAAGGAGTGTTTACATACCTTGTTCCTCTTATTTTTCTTGTTGATGAAGGGAGAGAGAAACCTTGATGATCCAAAAGTTGGAAATGAGGTCTTCTTCCCCAAGGTTTCTTCTACCCGAGTGTATCTTGGATTTTCCATATCAAAGATGATCAAGAAGTTGTTATTCAAAAACTAGAATCCATTTGTAATGAATTCCCAGTGGAGTCGCCAAAAATGTTGGGTTTCAAAATGGAACATGGGTTGAAACCACAATCAAGGGAGAACAAGTCTCTCCTCTTTAATGAGAGAGGTTACCTTATTGAAAGTAGGAAAAAAATGTACAAATATACAAATCTCAATGTTTGGACCATGATATTCTGGAATGTTTTCATACTTAAAATATTATCAATCAGAAGGAATAGAAGAATATGGAGATGGGAGAAGGAAGAAAACAACAATGCTTTTGGGAAATATAGATAGCAGAGTATCTCCCTACTTACATTGAACTAAGAAAATATAGAAAATGATCAATTACTTCACCTGGCACAAATTTGTAGACACAAAGTTCTAAATATTCACACAAACCGAACACAAAGTTTCTATTGAATGCAAAACAAAAGATCCATTGAATCGAGCAAGGAGAGAGAAAGATATAACAGAGGAAAATAAGAAAAGAAAGAACTTCTGTATTGAATTACTTCAGAATTTACAACCTTCCCAGAAAACTAGAATCCCCTTTTCCATGGCCAAAACCATGTTCTTATAACAATTCGTATACATCCATACTTTGTCCCCAAGAAAAGAATATCCGAAAGGAATAATGTTTGTTGCAAATCCACTTTTGGAAAGTGACATGAAACAAACGTACTCATGAAAACTAGAGGTTCAAAAGGTGAATATTTCATTAGTTCAAGCATGATTATTTTAACAGGGGGCATCTCATGATTTTCTTCTTCATGTGGTCCTGTCATTTCCACCTTTTAACCACTTTCATAGCACTCAAGTGCTTATTGGTAAGTTTTCTCCCTTTTTATCGCGTATGCCCGATAAAATCCATTTTATAATGATTAAACTTTACATCCCTTCAAAATTATCAATTTGGCTCCATAATAAACCAAAAATGCATCTCATGGGGAAACAAAAAGAATACAGAGAAAAAGAATGAAAAATGATCCATTTTTGCGTTTTGCAGAGCTCTAGTTCGTTAATGGTGTTAAAAACTAGATGAGTGCATTTGGCTATCTTTTGCTCCTTTTACCTTCAAATTTGGAACCTACACGTGGCAAGATCCAAGCGACGATGGCCCCCGGGGAGAAAACTACATTTCCTGACATTTGGGAAAAAAAGCACGATTTCTCATTTTGTTTTGCCCTCCTGCAGCTCCGCCAAAATCTGGACACGTGACGCCATCTAAGTGGCTGTGGAAATGCGGTTCAAATCTTCCATTTAAACTCTTTTTAGGAAAAATCTCAAATTTTCAAAAACCTCTACCGACCCACTTTGAATTTTCAACGTGAACATGTGGCACACCACGATTGGAAAAAGAGGTTACGGCTCAATTTGTAAAATTTTAACCTTTTACGAAAAAGGCTCAAACTCTCAATTTCCCCCGCAAGCCCCATTGCCCGATTTCATCCTTCAAAACATGGAATCTCTTGACTAGGTGTGGGAATGTGCTTCAGTTTTATACTTTATCTATTTTTGAAAAGGGGAAAAATTCCAACTTTTCCCCCGAAGGTCCGTGCCCCGCCATTGACTTTTCAACGTAGGCTAGGTGTCCCTTTCTAATATATTCGGGCCTTAACTTAGAAATTTCCCTTCGCATGAGCGGGGCCGCAGCCATTTTAGAACTTTTCACCTTTTGTGGAAACAAGGCTAAAAATTCCCAAAGTACTCATGGTGCAAAGCGCTGTGAACCGAAAACGACCACGTGTCCCTTTCTGATTGTTCAACACATGGCATCTCCTGATTGGTTGCGGGGACATGCTTTGCTTTTTATCTATTTTGAAGAAGGAAAAATTCCAACCTTTCCCCCAAAAGTCCATGCCTCTACCATTGAATTTTCAACATGAACATGTGTCCCTTTCTGATTTGCTATGGATTTCAACTTGAAATTTATCCTTTCGCTTGGGCGGGGCCACGGGTATTTTTAGAACTTTTCACCCTTTTGCCACAATGCCTTAGAGAATAAAATGGATCCATCACCCCGAACTTACACCAAAACTACTCTAGCCAATCAGGGACTGACGGGGTGTGAGGCAAATATGACATTTGTTCCAAAATCACCAAAAGTGATAAGTTCAAAAAGGAACCCCCGACCACATCCAATGGGAAACAAATGCGTAGCTTCACCTTTCTCGAGCAAGAATTTGATGGGGAAAAGAACATAGGAAGTTGCAGGAAACAGAAAACGCCATTTTTGCTCCCGATGAAGAATTTATTTCTTTGCAAAAGGTTAAAAACAAAGATGCAAGGTCCCACGCATTCCAAATGCATAAAAGAAGAACTAAAATCATTTCCCATCCATTGAAAATAGGTAAAAAAATTTAACGGCAGCAGACTGAGGGAATTTTGATTTAAAACATCATGGGAAATGAAAACAAGCATATGAGGAGTTTAAAACACAAATTTCTTCCATTACAGGCTCCAATTTTCACGAAATTAGATTCAAAAGGGTGGGGAAAATTGAGAGGACAACAATGACATATGTGGAGTGTTTGTGTGGGTTGAGAGTTTCAGGGTGAGCCGAGTGGCTCGGTTGAAAGGGAAGAGAGATGGTGAGGGAGTGTTGGGAGGATGGCGATGAAGTGGCAAGTTGGACTTAGGGACGAAGAGTTTCTCAAGATTTGGATAGAGAAAATGATGAATGCGAAGTGAGTGGAGAGATAAGTAATTAACTAGGATGGTGAAAGAGTCAAGGAGAGGTGGTTAGAAGGGAGATGGTGTGGTGAGGGGGAATGGCGATGGGATAAGGGAAGTGGAGAGCTCGGCAAGTGGGGTTGTGTAAGAAATTAGCTTGGCCGAGGGAATGGGAAAGGTAGATGGGAATGGTGGGGAAGTGGTCAAGCTGGCCACGTTAGTGGAGAGCGATGTGGGATCGGATAGAGAGAAGAGGTGGGGTGATAGGTAGGGGATAGTTAGGATTCTAATTTAGTTTTTATATATATATTTCAAGTATAAATTACATTTATTTATTTATATATTATTATTAATTAATTTTTTTTGGAAAATTAATAAAACTATTGATCAATTATAAACCACCAAATAAAAATACTTTTCCAAATAACAAAACCACGTACCTCGTGATGGAGAAAGATGAAAAAGTGTAAGTAACACGCCAAACAGACAAAGATAATACTCAATCCCGTGAACAGGTGAGTCGGAAAATGAAAGATGTGAAATATATATCACGTGATGACAACTAGGTGAGTAAGGTTAATTTCCAGATTCATATCCCATGCGGGTAGATTTCAACAGAAAACAAGCAAGAACACATACCTCTTGATGATTTCAATGAGTGACCATTCGAACCGAAAACAACAAATAATAAGATATTGTGAAGCAATTTAGAAAATATGAGTAACATAACAAACAAAATGACCAAATCTAGGATCTGGTCCCACCGGGCATGCCAAATGTTGTACAAGAAACCTCATTCTCACATGGATGAAAGCCGATACAGGAAGCCACCAGAAACTTTGAATGATTGGGGGCTTAGAACCTCAGATGCAGATGTGGATCTACGAGCACAAAGAAGATAAATGTGTGATAAAAGAAACTAGATCTGCAAGACTGAAACATATAAGATTAGATAACAATATGCGAGGTTTTCCCAGACAGTGCCGATTCTAAGAGGATTTTAACTCCCTTAAAGGATGTTGACCCCCATGTGATATAGAATAATGATAAAATAAAAGATAAATCGATAACATGCAAGCTGATAAACAAAAGAACCCGATGTTGTGGGTGTATAGATTGTGCTATCAATCTAATCCAAACACAATGTGCAACAAGAACCATGCTACGTGAATTCCCCTGGTCCGGTCGGTCTAGGTCTAGGTATTTCTTTTTAGGTCCTTTGAAATATGGAAGAAAACCCATAGTTATAGCTTGGAGGTGAGGCTAGATTGGGGTTAACAAGTAATCGGGGTTTGGTAGAGTAACCCAAGTTAAGAGATATGATGTGATCACATAGGGCCTACGGTTTGAATTATTAGATGTAGTGGGGAGCATGATTGACATGGTAGGTGAGATGATAGGTTCTATTTGAAATTTAGAAAGGGGTGTCGAATGGGTATATTAATACCCATGGATTGAATAATTTGTGAGAGATGGGGGTAATGCCAAAAGTCAATTATTAAATGGATTTATATGGAGCCCATTTAATAATTAATTAAATTTGGTTGAATAGATGGATGAGGTTTTATTTAAATTTAAGAAAAAGAAAAGTGAGAGTGAGAAGTGAATGGATGTGAGATGACGGAGGGGCGTTATACCAAAAATTGGTGTCTACGATAAAATCCCATGGATGGACTATATGATTCAAGGACTTTTTTCAAGGGAAAGAAACTTTTCATACCAAAAGGATTTATGAGAGATAACTTGCTAAATGAGAAACATAGTGGAGGTTTAGCAAAAAAATTCAAGAGAGATAAGACCTTTTACAGCTAAAGGAATATTAATATTATGCAAAAATGAAATACGATGCTCAAATATTTGTGGAGAGATGCAGATTTTACCATTATACCAAGGGAAGAAGCTAAAATGTAGGAATGTATCAGCCTTTACTAATTCAAATCAGGCCATGGGATGTATTGAGTATTTACTTTGTATTGGGTTTGTGTAGAACTCAACGAGGAAATGAATCCATTTTTATGATTTTGATAGGTTCTCTAAGATGGCCCACTTCATATCTTATAAACATACAAGTGATGCCACCAACATTGTGTTGTCCATTGTGTCTTTGTGTTTTCATTGATGTAAAATCCATTTATGGAAAAGAGTGTCATGGTGTCATATCAGTCTGCATGAGGTTTTATTCAAAATTCAATCATGAAGGTTGATCGGTGAAAGTGACAAGACTTAATGAGTTTTCATGTTGTCCTTGCATGGTTCTAACTTGCATAGTCACTTTATGAGCTCTCCATATTTTTTCAAAGGTTATCATGAGGTCATATATGGTCATAGATGTGTGTTATAGGTGTCAATGAGTCTATAAGAGGTCATCAAGGTTATTTCATGTGATGTCATATGTTTTAGTAGTCTTTCTAGGCCTATTCCTAGTCCTAGAGCCTGTGGTTTGGTATGGTGACTTGATTTTTGGAGCTGGTCGGTCTTGTTCAAGCATGGTAGTATCATGGTAATAGTGTATATGACATGTATCATGATTTTTAGGTTGGTTATCAGAGATTTAGTGGTGTAAATGGCCATTGCGAAGAAATAAGGTGGAGATAGACTAGGAAACACACGGGTGAGTCGTTGTGGATAGAGAGTTCCGAAATATTTGAGATAGATGGTGAGTTTGAGAAGTTACATGATGTTTTCATGATGTTTCATGACAAGTTTTAGGCCAGTATAAAGAGAATTTTGAAAGATATATCAGTTTGGTAAAATAGGGTTGAGAAGAAGGCAAAACTAGCTTGAATTGTGAACTTCAAATGCTTGTTGTGAATTGTATGCTTTGCATGGGACCAAAAATTTTTACCAGATATTTTTCATTTAGCTAATAGTTTTTGCTAAAATAATGATGTCATTTGATTGTCTGGTTTTTATCAACAATTGTTAAGAAGGTAAAGTGGTTTAAAACCCTAGTTAAACCCTAACTCAAAAGTGATGGAGAAGATATTCTTGGTAAGTGTCCAGAATGGATTCCTTTTTCTAGTGTGATCATTGGATATTTTATAGGACTCCTCTATATTTCCATAAAGGTATGATAGATCTTATGTTGGTATGTGGGCCCCATTCAAACAATAAAATTTATGAATATTTTCAGTTTATGGAAAATTTGTCCATTGAAGGTATTGACTAAATCATCATTTATGGAAGCTTGGTAGTTTTAATATATGTCTATGGTGATTTAAGATCATGGCCAAATTTCTAGAGAGAATAGTTTACCCTATCTTTGACGACTATTTTTTTAGAATGAGTTCTATTTTCTTGACCTCTACACTACACCGAAATTCATATGAATGCTACCTCCTACATTTTGATATGTGATTACATTATCACGCATGGATCAAGTGTTTAGAAAAACCTCCAAAGTGTGACTAGGCCAAATTAGGAAAGCCAAATTTTCCTTGGATGTCCAAAAATAGACATTGAACTTGATTATTTCACCCCGAGAGCTTAGGAAGGTATTTTGGGGTCAAACCTTATATTAATTTGAATCTAAAACACCTAAAAAGAAAAATTGAAAAATTATTAATACTTAATTCTTCCTGAAACTTAAATTTTAGTACCTATTGAAGCTGGAACCGAGAGGGGAAGCTACAAAGTTTTTAAAAAAATCAAGAAATATTTGAACCTTGAAGAAATTTTTATGGTTCCACCTTGTAGGGGATTCCTATATATTTATAATTCCTATTTTATTTCCTCCTAAATCATTCTAGATATTTTGTAATCATCTAGAGAATTTAGGATTTTCTTGATGAACTTTCATTCCCGCACCTAAAACCTAGTCTTGCACAAATTGCTCTTGAATGGTATTTTATTTCCTAAATATTCCCAAATTTCTTAAAACACCTTAAATAACCATCAAAATCACATATGGGTCAAGGCATATAAGTGTGTCCCACTTTTTGTAGTTTTTGTACTTTCAAAGAAACTATGTATGACAACCAAAACATGACCAAACACATATAAAATGACCAAACATGCATTTTTAAGAGGCTATAAATACCAAGGTGCGGGGCATCCAATTTACTGATTTTTTAAAATTTTATAGTATTTTTAATTATTTATTTACTAGTCGATTTTAAAATATTTATGGCCACAAAGTGGGACACACTTGTATGCTTTGACCCATATATATGTTTTATAATCTCCTAAACATTCATGGAGGATGTTTACCATTTCTGCAAAATGGCCAAAAATGGCCTTTTAGGCCTCCGAAGGAAGTAGTTTTTCATCGAGTCATCTTGAATTCATAAATCATCTTGTTTAGTCATCCTTGCTCATTGAAAAAAACTTAATGATCTTGTCACAACTTTTCTATAATCCTGGATGAGGGTGGGAATGAAAGCGGGTTGGCAGGAGGAAGGATGCACAGTGACCAAGAAACAAAAGATTCAATTGTGGGCTTAGTTGTCACGCTCGAAGTTTCAATTTTTCATGTCATACATTTTACATGAGAACATAGTGGAATGTGAAAATTCACAAGTGATAGGAATTTTTAAAGTTTATGTGGGGATTAAATGAATATTCTCATTGTGAGAGCTAAAAATTGGAATGGATTCTCCATTCTAAAGGGTTAGATTTTCTTGGTTGATAGATCCCATTGTCCTAATATGAGTAAGAAACTAAAATTCTTCTATCTCTCATTGTCTTATGTTTTCCTCTCCATTTTAACTTTACTTAATGAGCATGGTTACTTGTGCAATATTATAAAAATGAACTTTGATTTACTTCAGATAATGATGTAGTTAGGGTCCATAAAACCCAAAAACACATCATACAATGATATTTGATTTAATGTGCATGATGTTATTAAGACCAACTAATCCCTAAATCTCATCACATCATCGTAATTAAGTTCATATGAATTAAATAGAGTAAATTTATTCTCTCCTTGAGCTAATGTGTGGATGATGTTTAGGAAGGTTTGAAGCATGTATACATTAATTTATAATACTCCAAGACTCTAATTTTTTGATAAAACCTTGTTATGAATCTCTGTTCTACCATAAGGCTTAGTCCTAGAAATGTATTGTGAGAATTTTTGTGTTCCCATGTAGAAAGGTATTTTTATGATGAGAATGGTTTTTAAACATTTAGTAGAGAGGAAAAAAGAAACTAAAGTTTTTATATGTGTGTAAAATTCTCCTTATAGGATATCATTGACATTTCATATATAGTCGTGTGCAAGACTCTATTTAGGTTTAATTAAGTGAAATCACTATTATTTGGGAGTATACAAGTAGACCATCATAAAAATCATTAGATTAGTGTGCAGTCACTAGATTGAGTGAAATCACTATTAGTGTGGGAGTATTCATGATCATAGGTCCAATATCCTATTTTCCTATTCATAACTAAGTCTTTCTTATTTTCTTATAAAGGAAAGTTCCCATGAGGCTTGGATTTTACTCTTCTTGAAATTGATGATGATAATTTTATAGTACACTCTCATTTACTATCTCCCTCTTACCACTTTCACCAAATTCCATTTTTGCACAATGCATGAAATTATTTCAATGGTGTCTTGGCCATATATGAATTTATTTCAATGGTGTCTTGGAAACAACATAAAAGGATATTTGAAAAGAATTTATCTTAATGTTGATGTAGATTTTATTTTTATGAAGTATGTGGCACTTGAATCAACCTTTCTACTCCTACACTAAGGTGAGAATGTAACTAATTTTCTTAGCATAAATCTTGATGAAATTCCTAAGTTTCTTTCTCCATGGAAAGTAAATGAATGTGTGGAATATTTTACACATTTTCACCTACTCCTACCCTAACTTTTTTTAATGTTATAAATATATTGATGTGATGCACTCTTTTAGCTTCCAAATCTTCAAGTTACCTCTTATTCTTCTATTGAACAAATGAAGATATTATGGGGTCCTTAGATAGATCATCTTCTTGCCCAAACCTTACTATTTCTAATCTATATTATAAGGCTCAAAAGATTATATACATGACAACATGGTAACCCTTGCATTGTTGATTGTGAGGATCACTCGAGTGGTCATCTTAAATATGCATGCGTTAAGCTTCAGTAAAGTAGGTACTCATCCATAGTATGATTCTTCCATATCTCGAAGATGAAATTAGGGATTCAACTACGCACTCATGGAAAAATTCATGAGTTTATATATTAAATCAATTATCATTATATTTGGGAGTTTTGAGATTTGTAAATTCTAATTTTGACACATCTAACACTCATAAAAATGTTAGTAAACAATCCAAAAGGCCCCAAAACTTAAACAATGACTATATTTTTTTCCCAAAATAGACATCGTTTGTAGAATTTAAACCCTAAAATCTTTAGGTTGAATGCTAAAATCGTAAAAAATACATATATACTTACTAGATTATATTATAAAAAATGATCTCTTAAAGTGTGACTCATGTAGCTATGAGACTGGTTTCATAAGGTGCAGAGTGACCCTAATTTCTTATATTTACTAAAATAAATTTAAATTATAAGAATTAATAAAGTATAAAGAATAATAAATTTAAAAATTACGTATGCACTATAGCATGTATACGCGTTTTAGGTTCATCAATTACCGAACCTAGATTTTTAAAGCGCAAACGCGTTTTTACAAACCACATACTGTGCATTTTCTTAAAATCAAATTTCTCTTCACTTTTTGTCCCCCAATTCCATGAACTTACCCCGCAATCATATATCATATGCTAGTTAGAGAACTATGTGTATTTTTAGGCCTCTTTGGACTACTACCAACATCGGTGGTGCACAAGGGTGCCCAAAACCCAACTAATATTTGTTTTTTAGGGTTTCCCATTCATGGTTAGGGTTTTATATTTTGTTCATAATGTTCGAGAGGATTTGTAGCATGTCCAACAATTAGGGTTTGACAACGTCACACACACACACACACACACACACACACACACACACACACACACACACACACATATAGGTAGGAAAAGTCCAAAAAATTATAGACCAAAATCCAAGTAGTTTCAAGACCATACGAATAGTCCTAGAAGAGTTGTATGGTCCTTCCCAAGTCAATTTCCAGTCACAGTTCCCATAATGAAGCATCATCAATCTCAAATCTCTTTTTTTCCTTCCCAAATCCATATCTAAACAACTAATTCCACTCATCCTCTTGTGATCTCAAGTTCATATCTTATTTCATACATTAGTTACAAGCATTAATGCATTGTTCGATATTGGATTATTAATGTGAGACACTAATTAATCAAAATAACATCATGTAGCTCCCCTTACATTCTTTAGTGTACTATATGTAGCTCATTAATTTTGGCTAACATGGGACTGTCTCCAAGTGTGGGACTTGCATCTTGAGACAAACCTCCAAAGAAGGTTGGTTCCTCTACCTATCTAACCTAATGCTAACACTACTCCTAATCTATCCTACTCTAACAAATCCAAGGGACCAAGGAGAGAGAGAGAGGGAGGGAGACAGATAAAGAAAGAAAAACCTAAGCTAAAAGGGGTGGTGTTAACACCAGAAAGAAGGGGTGATCACTCTCCACAAGGGGAAGAAAGGGAAGAAAATGTAAGAGAGAAGGGCATACATATGTGCCACAAACCCATAACCACACAAAATAACCCCTCCCACACATTTACAACACACAAAATAGAAACCATAAAAGTAGAAAACACACACAACATACCAAAGAAGGAAATAAAGAGGCACGAACACACAAAAAAATGTAAGTATAGGGAAAAGAATAGCCACAAACATGAGATTTATTTCTTAAGGTTTGCACAATGACAATTACATTCATGGAAGAAGGTGAAAATACATTTTAGAGACCAAATCCAAGGTCCGGAATTCATGGGAAGTCGACACCATTTGGTATGGTGCCATTATAGCAAAAGAGAGATGTGTTTTACAATGGGGAGCTCCATACCGATAGAAAATGGGAGAAGAAGATAGAGAAGGAGAAAGGGGCACCAATAGGAGAGAGATTAAACCACCAAGGACCAATCACCATATATTTTTGTAGGGAAGTATGGGTGTCCGAAATTGATCAAATCACATGCCATCAAATTGCACAAGATGAAGAAATGGTGCCCATGCTTCGTTAAATTTTGGTTGGTGAATTGGTTGTGTTGGTGCTCATAATAGTCTCGCTACTGGTTTACCTTTGAAAATCTATCGATTTATGGCCTTTGTCACTTTATTTTTCCCTGTGTTGTGCCTGGTTAATCTTTGTTGCCATTTTTAATCTATTCTTGGGTCATAGATCACTTATGGGTCCATGGTTTTCTCCTTGTTTCTTTGTTCCTCCGAAAAGGTCCGTAATTGGATCTCCGTTCTCTGTTCATCTAAAAACTCAAAGTTCACCCATGTTTTCCTTATCGTTTCTTCCCTAAATACTTGAAGAAAAATGAATGGATGTGTCTCTGATGGACATATTTGAGCCTTGTAACATTTCTAAATTCTTTGTCCTTGGAGAAATTTTCATTTTCGGGCTCAAATGATCATTTTTCTATATTTTACGGTTTGACAGTGTTTCTCCTGGTCAAATTTACATCCTTACATCGACAAGGGACGTGGCACCTTTTGGTTGGACGTGGCTCGGCTGGGTACTTCAAAATTTCTATGAATCGCCTCAACTTAAAATGTGTCCACGTGGAGGAATGGCACTCGTTTGAAGATCTACTTTTTGGTTTGGCCTTGGAGTAGCACCGGGAGGACACGTGGAGGTTTCGTTGCTTTTCCTAGACTTAGATAAATTTTATGCAGCTAAAATAGTTTGGCAGAGAATAGGGACACGTGGCGAGCCCGCGCTCACTCAGAGTCTTTTAAAGAAGTGCCAGGAGGACACTTGGAGGCCTCCGCTCACTTTGCATTTTGCTTGGACTTTTCAACGGCCAAAGGAGACTACCCTAGAGCATGACACTTGGTGCCTTCCGTTGAGCTTCAAGCCTTCAAACAATTTTTGTTGGGCCAAGACACATGGCGAGCCCGCGCTCATTCAAGGTCTTGATTTTTGGGACCATCTCAAGGTGTGTCATGGTGACACGTGGCAATTTGACAAGTCAAAAGGAGTGGGGAAGTGGACCATCAAAGACAACTTAGAATTTTTGACTCTTATGCTCGAAAGGGTTAAGATGTCAAAATGGCCCACAAGCCCGACAAAGGATTAGTCAAAGTTTGTTTCAAGTCAAAGGGGTAGGGAGGTGGACCATCGGGGGTAACTTGCATTTTTCCCCTTGATTTTCAAAGGATCGAAACATCAAAATGGCCCGCAAGCCCAATGGAAGAAAGGTCAAAGCTTGCTCCAGTCAACGAGCGGAGGTGCGGGCCTTCGGAGGAAATTTGGAAAATTTTCCCTTTGTGGGAAAAAGAGTTAAAAGTAAAAAAGGAAGCATGGTTCCACTAGGACCCACATTGGAAACTTGAAGCGGAAGAGCGGGTCATGGGGAAAACTTGGAAAATTTTCCTTTTTCCAAAAAGAGGGTCAAATGGTAGAATTTATCCACGGTTCCTTTAGGACCCACCTCAAGACACGTGTCAAGATCATTTCTTGAGGGTGGAGGTGCGGAACAAAATGTGAATTTTTTCCATTTTTCCAAAAGTTGTAAAAAGTCGAAGAACCCCCCGGGTCTGTTTTTAAGTTTGAATCTTCCACGTGGATGGCCCAAATTCAAAGTAAAGATCAACGGTAACTAAGAGTCTGAATATGATTTTCCCCCCATTTTTACTGAAACATGCCTAGAAGTGCAAGTCTTCATGATTTCTTGGTATTTCCTACATGCCAAGTAGAGAGGGGAGTTAATGTTGATATCTGAGTTTGGTGGGAAGATCTAGAAGACGTCTTTCGCCATTAAAATGGTCTGACTATCGTGCTCGATCGGATTTTCCATTTTTCTTCTCTTGAGCACGTAAGGAGCCAGATTTGAGATTAGGGGCAGAAGTGGTTGGAAAATTGAAGAAAGATTGATCTACTAGAGGAAGGAGTTGAATGTGGGAGATATTTGATGAGATCTACCCCTCGAGCACCTGGCGACTTTTTACAGATCTGATTTTGAGAATCGCGATCGTGATCATGGAGAGCACTGGCAGCACTCAAGGTCTAGATTTTGGAAGGGACAATGGGTCTCTGTTGTAAATGTTATAAATGGCATGAATTTTTCGTGTAAATGGTTGGAGTGTTAGGGGTTGGGACTGAATTTTCTAATAGAAAAATCTTAACAAAGCCCATCATTTTGAGAAGTCGTTTGAGAAGCTTGTATATCTCTTTTGTATTAAATATAATCATGTCAAGGTGGTTGCAAGTGTACAGCCATTGACAAGCTCTGAGACTATTCTAGAAACTTTCCCCTACTGATAGATTTAATCAAATTCGAGTTATTCTGTGTTGTCTTGAGAAAAATGTGTTTGTTTTATTTCTGAATGTATGCGAGTAGTTTTTCTTTTTCTTGTTGCAATCTTGTATTAAAATCTGATTCAATCACACAAGCCTCAATCCTTGTGACAGTTTAGTGGCATTTGCAATTTCATTTCTCAAAATAGCTTTCATCTGGGATTGGAATAAACGATTTAAAATCACTTTTCTTTCATCTATTGACAGAGATTGTCTGTAAGCCTCTAGTTGTACCTTAGGCATGATTTGACTTAGATCTTGATGCTTTGTTGGATTTTCTAACTCGAGCCTTTATGATAGAATCTCAAAGATTACATGAAAAAGTGCTAATCTATGCCTCCATTAAAGCACATATTCTAGTTAAAGAAACAGTTTAGCTATTCTCGTGGTATTATGTTGGTTTAACCTTCCATTTTGTAAGATTCCTCAAGGATCTAGTGAATCAAGTTCATCCCGCCCCACAACCAATCCTACCGTACTACCCCTGTTTTTCATGTGTGTATGCCAATGCATAATCCCCATCACCGAAACATGCGAAGTAATGAGGGTCTCAAATGTCTTTAGTAACTTTTTCCTTCTTGTGAAAATATTAGCATGATCTGGAAGTGACAACTCATGAGAGTCGACTTGGTGTGTTGTCCATATTTTCCCAAGGTCTTCTCTATAAAATTTATGAAAAATAAGGATTTATCATTATTCTTCAATAACATAGGTCACAAAATAGGTTCTCTTACCTTGATTGAAAGGCACAACCTAAAATAGTTAGGATCAAATCACATCATTTTAAGGTTCTACCCACCCCTTTCAAAACATGAGTGCTAACAAGTCAAATAGATTGCTTCCCGGATACAAAACAACATACATGATTATCTATTTGCTCTCGAGTGTCTGTCAAATCCATGATGTTGCTCGAGTCTTTGAAGGAGATTAAATTTGAGTACCAATAGGTTGGATGTTGGATTTGAAATTAAAATAATCTCATGTGTTTCCGCAGACTTGGATGATTTCCATTGTTTCTTGTGGATTTTTCAAGGTTATGTGGCTTCCTTGTTTTCTTTCCCTTTGTTTCGTGGCATTTCTCCTTTGTTTGGCATTTTTTATGTTCGAGTGATACCGAAGACTTTTGAATTCTCGAGGATTTCACGTAGCTTTTTAATATTAATGTCTACACACAGTTGATAAATATGTGAGACAAAAGATATTGTGTACTCGTGAAACTCTTACCTTCCTCCTCTACATACCGCATAAGATTATTTCTTTATTACAATACATTCACTTTTCTTCGTGGCTTTTCAATGTTATGCGAATTTTGAACATTCTCGGATTCCATTTGCACTTAAAACCCGCAGAATACTACCACCTTGGTCCACATCTTGTTTCATGGATTTTCGTATTTTCTTCCTTCCATGGACCTTTGCATATTTTTCTTCATTTCTTTGATGCGCAGAAAACCCCTTGTAACACCCGCGGAGGTCAAATTATTTGTTGCACCAACTTTTGAACTACGATAATTTTCCTTTATTCGCATAAATCCTTTGACATTTATGTGGAACACTATATCATTGGAAATCCTAGGAACATAAGTTATTGTTCCATGTCTTGCAAACTTAGTTGCTTCCAAACTTTTATTGCTTTTCTTTGTGGCTCCTCATGGATTTTCCATCATGCATCATGGCTCTTTCTGAGAAGAACCCATGTTTCACTTTTTTTTTGCGAAGTACTTGGCTATTTTTACATTGTCACGGAAGGCGAGACCTCAATTACTTTGTTCCATGGACTTGGAGATTCCGCGGAACACTACGTTCACACACTCTATGGAACACTAGGATCCAATGTTTTGCAGATTTCCTTAGGCAAATTTTGCCTAATTCTCTCGCTTCAACTTTCTTCGTTCCGCGGACTTGGAAAGTCCACACAACACTATAAATTCTCTCATTTATTACGTGAGTTAGGAAAACCCATAGAACACTACATTCCTAACTTCTACGAAACACTAGGATAGTGTAACACTCTGATTTTGTATGTTAACTTGGTGAATGTTTTACATACTGTTATAGCTTTTGGAATGAAAGCAAACATGTTAAGATATGTTTTGATCTTAAGAGAATGTGTTGCTAATTTGGATTCTTGCATACTGTGATTTATTGCATGGGACAGCGAACACTGTACTTGTGTGTTTGCTGATGTGACGACAGATTGTCGTATAATTGCTTGCTCTTGTGCTGATTGACAGCATACCCTGAATCAATTCCATTGATTCAAGTATACTGAGGTCCTCTTGTGTTTTCTATGTTAATTCACACTTGAACTGGACTAGGATTATTATAAGCGTGCAGCGCCTGATTACAGGTGTGAATAGCTAGCACGAAAATGCCAACGACAGGGGTTCGATTCTTGAACCTGTCTTTGTCAAGTCGGGACCTCGTGGGGCGAGAAACGCCTGGACACGGGTGGTCTTGGCATGAAATCTGAAGGACGGAACGTCCTGCTCTGCGTTAACGTGGGTGTTAGTAAGGGGCTGGATGGAAGTTGTTAGTGTTAGTGGTTAGTGTGAATTAAACCTAAACTAACCCTAAGGCCTAACATACATCCTACACTACTATCCTAAGTGGATTTTTAAATTACAAAAAAAAAAAAAGGAAAATAAATCTAAATTCTAAAACCTAAGGTCTAACTAAGACCTAGGTCGAATGAACTATGTAACCTAAAACTAATCCTAAGCTAAAGGGGTACGCAGACCCTTGGGAAGAAAAGGATAAGGATGGGTAGGAGGCATTCATTGGCATTTATGAACTGACCCTTCGGGGACGGCGCCAGTTTTGGCGGGGCAGGTAGGAAATAGAGGTATCCATTTGGAAGTATGGCTAAATTCATTTGCATGGAAAAAATTTGAAAATTGGAGACTTGCCAACCCAAGTGGAGGTGGCGTGGAAAATAAGGAGAAAGGCAAGCCTTTAATGCATTAATTGTTTTTGGGTCCTCGCGGCCAGCTTGCCTTGGAAACAGCATGAGGAAAAATTGATTTTCATTTTTGTTGGTTCGAGCTTTTGTAAAGTTGCTCTGCATTTGGTTTCTCTGACCTGGTTCGGTCGAACCAGCTCTTGCATTTGGCATTTTCTTGGAAGTTTTGAGGCCGTTGATCAGCCAGAAGAAGGAAGAAAGTGCTGGGAATATTGTGTTGCCGTTGTGGAAGAAAAACGCGGCAAACAACGTTTTCTTCGAATTTTGGAAGAGAGAATACAGGCATGTTAAGCCCCTCTCTTTAAAATCCTTGCTTTGATTAAATGTTTCATTAAAACAACCCTGCTCTTGGGTTGGGATTGCATGATTGTTATTGAGTTGTTTTGGAAATGGATTTTGTTGGTTCTTGCTTCTTCTTTGGGAAATGATAAGCTTAATTGCTTCTGGTTGCTCGGCCTTGATGTGTTGCTGCTTGAGTCGAGTTGGAATATGAATTACTGTCGTGGTTGCTGACCGTATTGTGGAATGAAATAGACATTTTCTTTCTCTGTACATGTTGTATGCATTGAAACAGGCTTTGTGCGTTGTTCTTCTTCTGTGCAATCGTTTCTTGCTGTTGTATTAGGAACTGCCCTTGCATGAAAAATAGAAATGGAAATACAGTCGAGTTATTTTGTTATGATTTGGGTTCCGTTGACTTTTTCAGTCACTTTGGAAATAATATGAACACTGTCTTGATTATTGAGTTGTCTGTCTTTGTAATTCTCAAATGAATTACCCTCCTGTCGTGCTGGTGGTTGATGTTGAATGGAAGTTGAAACGGATTCTTTTCCGTAAGATGTTTAATAGGAACAGTACAGGCAGTGTGAATTGTTTTATTGTTGTGTGATTGTCTTTCGTCACATGAACTTTTGAGATAAAATGGTGAAGGCTGTGTGAGCGGCTTGGCGTTGTTTCTGTACTGAAGTTTCATTGAAGGAAATGAGATCTTTTTGTTTGCTATATGCTGTTCGGATTTAAAAGGAATATCATTTCTTTTGAAGCTTCATGGAATGGGTATTCACTGTTTAGAGTTTTATATCCTGAACTGGTAGACTGTATGGTTGTTTTCACCACTATGATAATGCTCTTGTCATATGGTCTTTCGTGATATGGTGGTACAGGATGTATGAGAAGTTTAAGGTCGTTCTATACTGAAACTTCTTTTGAAAAGGAAATAATTTCTTTCTCTCTCTGCTGTGTTGATTATTATGAATACAACATTGTTTTCTTTATAAGCATACGAATGGCCTTGGGGAAAGAAAAGACAACATGTTTTGGCTGTTCATTTCTTTTCTTGCCTAAAAGGGATAAGACTTCTCTCTCCCTTTGCTATTTCGGATTATGAAGAAATGGTATCTTATATTTTAAAGGAATGGACATTAAAATTTTATATGAATGTTCGTGAGAGTTGGAAAAAGGAATAGTTTTTCCTTCTGAACTCATAGAGAAATATAATGTTTCTTGCTAGGAAAGTATGATGATTGGCTGTGTTTATTAATGCTGATCGGTCCTTTAAGATCGAATTGTTTTGGTGATTGTGTCTTAATCTTGGAATTGCTGTAGGTAATAGCAATGAATAATATGTTATTTGAACGGGATAAGTTCATAGGATTATGAATTTATGTGGTTTATTGACTGCATGATGTATAACTGGTTGTTTGGTTAACTATACAGTGAAAGAAGTATGGAACCTTCTAGTATAGTAAATACCTAGTATACATATTGATATGGCTTGCTCAACGATAAATATAATGTCTTACTAACCTGTTTGGCATTCATATGAACTGGAAATAAATGAAATTATTCTTGCTGCCAGAAAGTGAATTACGAGTGGATTTTGTAAGTTTCACTCTGAACTGTTATATCGAATTGAATTTCGTTTGGATTCCACTGTTAGGACAGTCATGTGGAAGGAAATAGAGATATGAACGAATGTTTTAGAAAAATGATCTTTCTCTTTCATTTAGTTGGAATTCTGGAATTCGTGAATGATGAATTTTATAGTGCTTAGAATGGGAGCTACTATATGCATTGCTGTTCGCTTTCTTGTTGTACTTGAATGCTTTAAAATTAACGTGCTTCATGAACGGAAAGGGAAGTAATGGATTTATATTCAGTTAGTTTCATCCTTTGCATTTGTTATTAATGAAAGGCGTGGAAAAGATAACTGTATGCTGTATAGGCAGCAAGCTACTTGAATTCCTAACTTTACAAATTTTGTAAATTGATACTTGCAATGATTATGTGGAAACGGGACAGCAGTTCCTTGGCTGGTTGTGATGATATTTTGATAGTTTAGTGGTTATGCTGATCTCTCTTTTGTGCTTTTCGAGATTGATGTTTTGTTGTTGTTTCATAAAAGCAGGGTTCTTTTATCAAAGCAGATTAGTGAAGCATCTTATTTTAAGGATAAGTGCTTAATGTGCTCAGTTCATTGAACTGATCCGTGCAATTCATTTTGCAGATGGAATTTGATTAGAATGAAGACTTGGCTGTTTTCTGATGCCTCTTGATTAAATATAAATTAAATTGTAACTGATGCTTTTATTCCTCTTTGAGGGATTGTGAACGAAGAAAATATATTCTTCTGTCCATGAGTTGTATGGATGCTTTGTATAAACTATACCCAATCAGTTGGATTGGCAAATGTACAAATTATGACTTGAAATATTGAATACAGTTACAAGTGTGATATTTTCAATAATTATATCAGTTTGATATTGTTATATAAATTGGGAATAAGATGTTAATTCTTGATTAGGAATTGTTTCATAGTCCTTGGATGGATGCTGAATTGAAACTGATATCTATTCTTACTTAAATACAACCTTTAAGTTGAACAATGCAATTAATTCATACTTGGATAAAGATGAATTTTGAATTGACATTAAAAAGGATTAAGAAGAATATGATTTTATAATCAGAGGGTATTCAGGATTAGCTTAGGAGCTAAGGAATATCAATTTAAATTGGGAGTATTCGAACTTCGTTTTCGAACCTCATTAATGATCCTGTTTGATAAAATTCAGAATAAAGGTTATAGGATACATATATCCATAACTAATGATCCTTAACTATATAACGTTAAGGGGAAACAAATGAGTTCATTTCTTGAAGTTTAGACCTCGTTTGAATGACGTCTAATAAGTTAATATTCTGAAATAAGTTGCAGTTGGAAACATCTTGGTTAAGTTTAATAGGTTAAACTTATTATGTCCGTCGGTACGGACTGCTTAATCTAATGATTAAGAAATAAACCAAGTAAGGAAATGTAGCCCTTCGATACGAAGGAGACGATACATAACGAACTAATGGACAGTTTAGTCCCTTTTAGTTATATACAACTGCAACGAAAACGAGAATCAAGGGATCAGCGTGGATGCTGAAAATTGCTTTAACTATTAACTCGTAGCTAAGTCACTTGGGCAGGATGTGAATTCTCGATGGGAGGAATTCTGCAGGACATTGGCATACGCCAGCTACAGCAAGGTGTCTTCATGAAGACGGGGTCTTCATGACGACACAATGTTGCAGCTGACATATAGCAATGCCCTCCCGAATTAAAACATTGGGAATACATAGGCTGAAAGTGTAGATCTTAGCTGGGGTGGAGATAGGGTATGATTTGGTATACGGAGTGACTCCGGAATACTAAAGATAATCAGACACACGGAGTCGTGGGGTAACGACACCGTATGTCCTGCGTATCTTGATTCTGGAGTGCCTTCCTATACCCGCTCATATTATCGGGTTGGAATCGAAAGTTTAAAACGGAACTTAAACGATGAGGACTGGTGGGAACCAGGAAAGACCATTCTAGATAACGGTGAAGTGAAGTGAAGGACGTATTCCATAGATGTGTATCACATTCGGGAATATGATCATGCAAAGCATGTGAAAATCTTTGGCCAAAGTATCGCAATTCTTTGGTTTGTTGTCCTTATCACTTAATTTAAGATGCAGGATGTCAGATGAATATCAGTAACAGATATTCAGATAGGCTTCTTAAATGGATCACTTCGATAACCGGGGAAGGTTATGAGAACAAGTATATAAAATATACTATGCATAAACAAACATGAAGGATCGGTTGTTGCCGAGTCATGTACATGAAGGATCGGTTGTTGCCGAGTCATGAAATGAAGGATCGTTGAAACCCGAGCCATGAAAATGGAAGATCGGCAGTTCATCGAGTCATTTACAGCAGCATATAGAATCTGTTATGAGATTGAATGGCATTGAATGTGTGTTCCATACTGTAAATATGTGAACAGGGAACATTCGTTTTAAAAAGAAATTGTATGATCCAAACTGTGTTGTTTGGGCAGAGAACAATTATTAAAACTTGAACGCGTGTTTGAATTTTATAATTCATACTGAGAACGTTATACAAAAAAAAAAAAAAAAAAATTCCCTTGTTCTGGTGTTTTAAAATGGGGTTGTTATGAGATAGTGTTTTGCATGGATTTCCTTAGCAAAAAGTGGTTAATTTCATTTTTGATGAGTTTTTTAAAATTATATGGGGGTGTAAATTTGGATAACATTTTGGTGACCTCCAGGCGACATCTTCCTTATAGATGATGAATACCAATAGCCTTAAAGCATCTATTGGGCATGGAGTCAAGTATAACCTTGAAAAACTGATCTCAACCTTTAAAACTTGTCTCCTGAATCTACATGAACTTAGCACTAAATTGAAGTCGATCTTTTGGATATTTGAATACAACTTGAAAATTTCCTATCATAGAACTTGCTTTGAAATGGGTGTAATGAACAAGAGTACAAAAAAATTATGTACAAACATGAAAAACATACATGTTGAAGTGGAAACACATGAGATTCTACACAAGAACTTGTTTTGCAATAAACAAACCTAATCTACTCCTACTCTAACTTAAAGAAAAGGGAGCTAAATGAAACCTAATATGGATTTGGGAGAAAGAGCTTCCCTTTCTTACAAAATTAAACCATGTGATTAATTTTGTAGCTAAATCACATGGTGGGAATGCAAGTATTGTTGCCACCTTCATGTTCTTCAAAGTATCGGATGAGAAAAGGATGAATACCTCTTGGTGGCTCTACATTTAGTTTTGGAGGTGTGGCAACTGACCTTTGGTGCTTTGATGATCTTCCTCATGCTCTGAAGTGAGCATGACTTGTGGAAACTCTGTCTTGGGCTCCAAACTAGCTAAGTATTTGATTGGGCATGCGTCTTTGGGAGCCAATGGACTAACCCTTGTTATTTTCCCATCTTTTTAAGATTGTCCCCACAAATGGGGTCGTCATTCAAACTTTCCTCTTCATGGTGGATGTTTCAAGCCGTTTTGAACTTTACTCTTCTTGTACAAATAACTCTTCCTATTCTATATTTGAATCCTCCGAGTCTAAATGATCTCTTTTGAAGTAGACACCCCTTTTTAAACATTTTGCACAATCTCATCCTCCCAATCAGAATCATATCATTCTTCAATTGTTCTACAATTGTCATACATGGTGAAACTAGTTGGAGATGAGACATAAGCAAAGGGTTGATTAATTACATTGTTAGATAGAGATGATTTGGAAGGTGAGGGAAGAATGGGAGAAATGGGGATGGGTTTCCTTTGGCCATCCTAAATGATACTCTTCTCAGCTTGTATGGAAATTTCAAAAGCCTGAGGAAGAGTATTTCCTCCTAGAACTTGGATCAATACAGCTAAATCAATATCCAAGGACCTCAAATAATAAAATAATGTCATACCTTATGAGGTGAATTTTTTAGGGATTCTTTTCCCAATCCTTGAAAATATGATTTTGAAATAAGAGATGAGCTCCATTGAAGCTTTTTTATTTTTTTGATGTGTTCCATGAGATAAATGACATCTTCATCCTCCTTGAGTCGGTAGTGTGGTTTTCTCCTAGATGATCCGTGTGGAATGGATTGAGGATCCAAATTGTCATACCATTCTCTTATTTTTCCTCTAAATGATGAAACAAGAAATCTGAAGCAAATGTTTTTCTTTGATATTGTGAATGGCACAATGGTTAGTTATATCTTGAATGTGATCAATAGGAGATTGATCTCCATTTCCATGGAAAGAGGCAAGTTTATCGAGGTTGTTTTGGGGATATCACTCCATTACTACAAATGAAGGGGAAGAACTAAAATGAGAGAATGGAAGAGATATTTGGAGAGCCATGAATGAGATAAAAACATGAAAATGAATGGAAAGGTGAAGGGAAAGGAAGAAATGAAAAATTATGTGGATGAGATAAATGGGTTTTTGGATTAGTGGAGTCACTAGATGTGTTAAGAAATACCTCCAAAGGTTGGATATCACCAAGAACACATCAATATTAAATATATTAATTTGTAAAAATCATCAAACATTATCCCCTTTGGGTGTGTCAAAATTGCTAACACCCAAAAGTAGCACCATATATATGATCATGGTAGATCATTACTTTTGTCTAACATGGGACTATCTCCAAGTGTTGGACTTGCATCTTAAGATAGACCTCCAAAGAAGGATGGTTCCTCTACCTATCTAACCTAATGCTAACACTACTCTTAAGCTATCCCGCTCTAAAACATCCAAGGGATAGATATATATATATATATATATATATATATATATATATATATATATATATATATATATATATGAGTTTAGTTTCTTATTTCTAATACTGATTCAGTTCTCTCATCTATCTCATATAGTAAAAATGAAGACATGCATAAAAATTAAATTATTTTAATAATTCCCATTTTTAAAAAGGGAAATATATACTAAATGTTCGGGAGTATGATAAACCTCTTTATATTTTCCTTGGGTTTTTCTTTTTTGTTTCCTTCACAATTTTTTCATGGCTTAAGTTGGTTATAAACGTTTATATATTCTTCAAACCCGAACGAACAAAATGTTGAATTGAATCGTACCAGCCTCTATTGGGGGTTGTTACTCATTTTTGTACTTGCCGTTCTATTCTCTAATTACTTTTTCAATTAGGAGCAATGAGAATAGGGCCTCTCTATAGTTATGGTTGGCCTATATCTCCAGGGGCCCAGCTCCCAGCTCTATATAGTATATAGTCGGCACTCGCCATGGGCGGAGATCAGATAGAATATATGGGTGCAGCACTCGGATAAGAAACGGAGAATCCCAATCCATTTATGCTATGCGCATGCCCCCAAGGAAGTGGGAGCAACAAGAGTGCCGAATCTTCCACTGGTACATGGACCACTGTTTGGACCGATGGACTTACCAGTCTTGATCGTTACAAGGGACGATGCTATGATATCGAACCCGTTCCTGGAGAGGAAAATCAATTTATTGCCTATGTAGCTTACCCCTTAGATCTTTTCGAAGAAGGTTCTGTGACTAACCTGTTCACTTCGAGAGAGAGAGAGAGAGAGAGAGAGAGAGAGAACCTAAACTAAAGCTGGGCGGTGAGAGATCCAAAAGAAGGAGTGATCACTCTCCATAGGGGAAGAAAGGGAATAAAATACGAGAATATAAGGGTAGACAAGTGCCATAGACCCACAACCTAAAAAAACAACCCCTCCTACACATTTAAAACACACAAAAATGAAAACCCTGTAAGTAGAAAACACACACAACATACCATAAAAGGAAATAGAGAGGCACAAACACAAAAATGCAAGTTTATGGAAGAGAATAGCCACAACACATGATATTTGTTGCTTAAGGTATGAATTGACATTTACATTCATGGTAGAAGGAAAAAATACATTGTAGAGACAAAACCTAAGGTCTAGAACTCATGGGAAATTAGCCACTAGTTTGGCATGGTGTTGCTACAACTAAAGAGATATCTTTTTACAATGGAGGAGATCCATACTTATAGAAAATGGGAGAAGAAGAGAGAGTGTGAGAAAGGGGCACCAACATGAGAGAGATTCAACTACCAAGGACCAATCTCCATAGATGTTTGCAGGGAAGTAAGGGCACCTAACATGGATCAAATCACACACCATCAGATTTTGTAGGATGAAGAAACAGTTCCCATACTTTGTTAAATTTTGGTTGGTGAAGTTGTTGAATGCTAGATTTGAAATTAGATGTGGCTCATGTGCTTCTCACAAACTTCAAATGATTTCCATGGTCTCCCACGGATTTTATAGGGTTCTGCAGCTTCCTTATATGTTTTCCCTTTATTTTGTAGAATTTCTCCTTTGTTTGGCAGATTTTTATGTTCCTTAATACCCACAAAATGATTTTGAATCCTCCACGGCTTTCACTGTGGGTTTTGAATGTTAATGTCTCCATGGATTGAGAAATATGTGAAACAAAATATCACGTGCACCCGTGAAACTCTTGCCTTCCTCCTCCACATGTCGTGAAAGCCTATTTCTTCATTACGTGACATTCGCTTTGCTTCACATCTTTTCAATGTTGTGTGGATTTTTAACATTCTGCAGATTGTATTTGTGGTCAAAACCCATGGAAGACTACCTCCTTTTCTGCGGCTCCCACCATGGATTTTCTTGTTTCCTTCCTTCCGCGGACCTTCGTTGATTTTTATTCATTGCTTTGATGCACAGAAAACCCCTTGTAATACCCATGGAGGTCAAAGTCTTTGTTGCATGTCCTTTTGAACTGTGGCCATTTTCCTTTGTTACAAGGAATTCCTTTGATATTTATGTGGAACACTATATCATTGGAAAGCCCACAAAACACTAAGTTAGTGTTCCGCAGCTTTCAAACTTAGCCGCTCCCAAAATTTTCTTTCTTTGTTGTGCGACTCCTCACAGCTTATCTGTCATGCATCACGGATCTTTCTGATCAAAAATCATGTTTCACTTTTTCCGCAGAGCACTTAACTATTTTTCCATTTTTGTGGAAGACCGAGACATCAATTGCTTTGTTCTACGAACTTGGAGAGTCTATGGAACACTACATTCATGCACTCCATGGAACACTAGGATCCAATGTTCTGTGGCTTTCCTTATCCAAATTTCACCTAATTATTTGCTTCAACTTTCTTCATTCTGCGGACTTGGAATGTTCATGCAACACTACAACTACTCTTCTTTGTTTCGCGGGTTAGGAGAACTTGCGAAACACTACGTTCTTGAGTTCCACGAAACACTAGGATAATGTTTCACAATTTTCTTGGGCAAAAAGTGGATGTCCATTTTTTATGATTTGTTCAAAATTACATGGAGGTGTAATTTTGGATAACACTAAATTCACTAATCTAGATTTCACATAATATAATAAGGGTGTAAACATTTTCAATGGATATGATGTTTTATGTAGAAGGCTTGGATAAATCAAATGAGACAAATTCCATCCACCTTACACCGATGTTTAAAATGTGTTAACAAGGATCAAGTTATTGCGATTCATAAATATGTTCCTTATTCCCCATGAAAAATTCAATGAGATTTGCATAAACAAATACCAAATCAATAACAAATTATTATGCCTCAAACAAGTGTTCAACATGTTCAAAAATGAATACCACTCCTCCAAGGATATGTTTACCCCAATGCCTTAGTGTGCAACTAATAGAAATGTCTAAAATTGATCTCATATTTCAAGTTAATGTTCAAATAAATGATCATATTATTATGAAAATGGGCACAATATAAAACAATGATGATGACATTGATAATACCAATGATAATGATAATGATAATGACGTTGGCAATGAATTGTCTTAAAGTCATGGGAACCTAGGCATCCTAATTTTACCCCAAATAATGTGTTTAATAATATGTATAATATGTTGATGATTCCCTTGAGCATAATATTATATTATTGGTTAGTTTACTTAACAAGTCGATCATGATGCAATTAATTCTCTACTTCTTTTACATAATTTCACTTTATTCCATTATTTCTTCTTGTATAGATTTTTTTCATTTACTCTCAATGTACATAGATTCCTTGTGTTTCGTCCTTTCTTTTAATTCATTCCTCATATTTTATTATTGTTTTCTTTCTTACTCATTCAATTTTGGTGACTCCATGTTTTTTCTCCAACTTTTCTTGTTTCTATTTGATTTCTGCTTGGCGCCCTACTTGTTCTCGTGCTTTCAAATTTCATTTGCTTCTTTGTTCCTCTTGTTTCTAAGATTGATGGTCCCTCCTATGGTTTTTGTTTCTCCAACCTCAACATTTCTATAATTCTTCAAGCTTTATTTGATCTTTAAGGGTTTTTTCTTACCTTTCTTTGAGTTATTTCTCAAGTTTTTTTGTTGTTTTCGACTTCTCTTTTAAGTCTTTTCCCCGATTTAGTTTGTTTTGTCCCATCACAAAAACCTAAGCCACCTTCCACATAATGCCAACATAATTAGGGTGACTACATGCTTCCAAGCACACATATTTCTTATGGAAGCAATAGGCAAGTATGGATCCCTATAGCTTGGTCTTGTATTTTTTACATGCTCTTATTTGTTTTCCTTAATTCATTGATTGTCATGTATCTTTGTAAATCCTTTTCATCTAAGATTTGGACACAACTTGGTATTCTCTTGTTTATGTTCTTCTTCTATATCGATCCATGTCTTGACATGTTTGCCCCATGTTTTGTGTGTCTCTTGTGTGTTTTATCCGTCTTTTGTCAAATATGTGGTACAATAGCTATGTTTATGATGTGTATCCAATTTTATATATGTTTGATATAAATAGCATGAATTCTATACCTAATGTGCCTTCTCTATAACTAGTGTCTATGAGATGTTGGTTTTATGTGTGCTTTAATATATATAACATGTACCATCTTTATCTTGATCGGTTGTTTTTCATGTCATTGCTCCATAATCTATATCATGTCCAACTTTGTTTTCTTGTCCTTGCCTATATTGCCAATATGCATACGATCATACATCTATTGGGAGAAAGCACCCTTAATTAAGTCTTACATTGCTTATAGCATGCCCATAGTGGGCCATCTTACTCATGGGCTTACATTAAATATATTATGTTTGTATATGTGGCCATCATACCCATGGGCTTACGCTAAATATATTATGCTTGCATGTGTGGCCATCTTATCCTTGCACTTATATCACTTATATCTTTTCCACATAAAGGTTTTTCATTGTCGATGCTACATTGGTTATACCTTTGCCCACACGGGCATATCATTTTTTAGGCTATATTGATTATGTATTGCATCTATCGGGATATCTTATTCATAAGATTACATTGATTATATTTGCCTTCTTGGGGCAATAATATCTTTGGGATTCCATTGATTAGCCTCCACCCATAAGGGCATTGTTCTCCTATGCTTACATTTATATCTCACCCATATATGACATGTCACTTCAATGCTCTTATTATTTATATTTTGGTTCACTTATGAGCATATTACATGTGTTCTTATACATATTACATCGCATTCACATACAAGGCAACTCTCTTATTACATATAGGTTTTCACGATAATATGTTAGACATCAATGCTTTCATTGTCTATCTTACGCATGATGTGCATTATCCTTTTCCTTTGAGATATGTGGTTCACAAGATCGTACCACGTCTCAAAATGGAGGGCATATATTCCACATATTTAATACCCAAACTCCAAGACACGAGTTGCTCTATATATTCCACATAGTGTCTTCTATAAGTTGTACCCGACAAAAAGAAAAATCCCTTCACGTTATATATATTGATTCAACACATTTTCTAACATTTGTTATTGCACGAGCATCATAGTTTTCAACAAAACTAGGTGTATTTGTTCAAGTTCCTCTTTCTAGATTTTACGTAATTCAATGGTAATTGAAAATTTAGACACTTGTTCACATGCACATATTCTTTGCATTTTTACAAGGTCACAAATGTCTATATCCAAAGACACATGCGTTCTCTCTCTCTCTCTCTCTCTCTCTCTCTCTCTCTCTCTCTCTCTAACAAGTTTCCAAGTAATCAAGGTGGCTTTTTGTATCCATGTGTATGTAGCTTTGATATGTATATGCACACTCATCAAAATGGGGCATTATGTAGACACCTAATCTTGTTTCTTGGGCCATTTATTTATTATAAATTTACATTCTTTTAATGTACTTGTGTGTTTCTCAAACACTAGTCTATATTGGGAGATTGTTGACATGTTTCCCAAATTTTTGGTCTTTTGGCACATTCCCTATTTTACTCTCCTCTCATGTTTTCTTGGATTTTCCGAAAACCTGTAAGGCTCTTATTGGAGTATTTTCCAAATTTATGGTCTTCTAACACATTCCTCTATTATTCTCTCTCCTCTCATGTCTTCTCTTTTCTCCTTGTTTTATTTTCTTATTCTTCAACAAAATTGTACTCGTATGTTTCTTAGGGTCTTTTCGTGTGCCCTTTTGACCCATATTTAGGTTGCTCGTAGTTTTGGGCCCCTCTTTGTTGGCTTTTCCCATCCATTGTGTGTCAATGTATACCCCAATAGGGTCCTAATTTAAAATCAAACAATCTATAAATCCTCATGTGTATTTGTGCATTTTAGATGAACAAATGAATTAAGTGAATCATAAAAAAACATCATGTGCCAAATGCAATTATATGCATTTAAAGTAGCATTCAAAGCATTTACAGAAATTTGAAGAGCACCTAGTGTTTATTGTGTTTCATTGATTGGGTCATTGAAGGCAATGAGGATTGGGTAATCACCTTACATGAGACTACATGTTCACTTGCATTATATAATTTTTGTTGCCTTCAAAAACATTGTTCCCAAGACAGTCCCATATAATAATGGAGAGATAAGAGATACCCCTCAAAATATAATTGTTTTTTATCATGTTTGTGCAAGATGTTGTTGCTTTGTTAGGATTACAAAGAAGGGGATCAATTTTTCAAAGATCTACATAGAATTGGAAAAAACGAGCGAAATTATGTTTGAAAGTTGTCAAATAAGGTAGCAACATGATATTTTTCTTAATTAACGATTGTTACAACCAACTACTATAATGCCAAAAGAAGACCAAAACAATTTGAAGAAGATTGTTTGTTTGTCCCACTTTTTCAAGGGCTTATTTGCCTTGTTATCTAGACTTTTATACAACGTTATTTTTAAACTATGTCCAAACTATGACAAATCGGACATCCTCTAAAACCCCTCTTAAATATTTCGAAGGAATTAGACCTAATTTACTATTCATGATTGAATTGCAATGTTTATGTGTAAATGTATTCCATTGTCAATGTTAAACCATTTTCCCATAAAATAAACTTCAATCATTTTATCTACATTTTTGTCAATTTGTTTAAAAACTATATCACTTTTATCTATGTTTTGGTCAATGTGTTTAACTTTTTGTTGAAGTGTTAGTTGTACATTTACTCTTAAACTTTCTCTTAGCTAAACCAAACTCCAAACGTACCTTATGTATCACGAAACAGAATTGAGTCCAATAACTACTTTGATTCACTGAAGATAACAAAATTGCAATCTCTTCTTGGAATATCTTCAACTATATTTTCAAAATAGGCAGCAAACTAATTTGAAGTGCACTAACGAACCAAGGAATCTCTTAAAAAAGGAGAATTTTGTATTGCTAGATGAGACATTTGAGCATAGGTAGTGACCCAAGACCTTGCACTTCCCTAATTTAACAATAAAACTTAAATGTGCCAACTTTGGGCTCAAGGTAGTTAACGACGCATGTTAAAAATGGTAACCATTCTAGAGAGTGCAAATGGTATATTAAGAATGGTACTCCTAGAGAGAGCAAATGTTATGTTAACAATGGCACCCATAGGGAGGAGTGCAAATGGTAAACTTTTTAAAACTTGAACAATATTCCAAAACTTTATAAGTAAATTTTCAAAAACTTTAAACATGATCTTTTGGTGTTCGAGGGTTTACCCAAATATGTTATTAAGTGTCATCTTCTGTATATCTAAGACACGCCTTCTATGTTTATTTTGATGTCTATGAGCTGTGCTCAACAAAAATAAATAAAAACAATTTATTTTGTTGATTTTAAACAGTTTTTTTAGAATTGTGGAGTTTTATCCTTTGGAGATACACCCAAACACGAACCTGGCTCCTAGCTACCATGCCGATGGGCACACTTCCTGTGATAATGGACTTGCCCTCTCCAAACTATTCACGAACTATCAAGTTTTGAACCAATAGATTACAGCCCTACCGAATATAGCACTTGTTTCTAGTAGAGTTGTAAAATATAAAAAATTAAGGATGTCATATTTTTTGTTTTAGGCAAAAAGACGATCATGTTCATCTTGAGCATCATTTTACAGTACGGGCCTTTTACAATTTTAAAATTTTTGTCAATCACCTCCTAGGGCTACAGGCAGTAGCAAAAATAAAAGACAAGTAAACAATGCAAAATAATTACCTTCTAAGATATCTTCTTGTATAGCTCTTAAAAGTGCAATCAGTTGGACATAGAAGAGAGAATACAGAATTTGAATTTCTGTGAGGAGGCTGTAAAAGGAGTGCGAGAAAAACTGCCTTTGATCAGTCTTCTTTCGGAGTCGAGAACAGGTTTAGTATCAGCATATATTACAAATTTTGTAATGGGTTTACAAGCCTATTTCAGGGTTTAAATTTTTCCCAAAGACCCTGCAACGAATTGCACTATTGTTGAGAAATCCTGGTCTAACCAATCTTTAATTGAATTGAAGAAAAGCTCCCAAAGCCACAAGTCCACTGCAAGTATCAAAGAGAGGATTAGTAATGCTAGAGTCTGGTATCTATTGAGTTGCCAGCCAGTTGTCTCAACTATTTCATTCAAGAAAGGAGGGAGCTGTTTTAGACCACTGGTCTTCTGATTTGTAATTGACCATGCAGTTCTCCATGATATTTGGGTAGGGACAAGGTCAAATTCAGTCCGTAAACGCTGATCAATGTCTGGCATATGGCCACTTCCAAATAGTATTGCTATTTTCTTGCATCCATCATCCATTGCTGCTCTCAATTCTTCCATGACAACTTTGTTCCTTTCCCCAATGATAACAGAATTCTTCACCAAATCTGTTGTTGCATCAGTAAACCTTCAAAAAATATTATGGGATTATTAGTCTTGACAATATATATAACTCCTTTCATAAGAAAGTAAAAACTTGTGACTAGAGATAGTCAAAAAAATTGCAGGAACAAACTTAAAACAATTTTCAGATAATTCAGCTCAGAGTATTTGAAATAAGGTAGCATGTTACATACTCTGAAGTTATCTGTTTTGCCAAAAACAGCTTCATTGCAGTTGCTAAATCAAGGCGAAATAAAGCTTTCATCTCTGGAGATTTACCAATAGGTGACGATGAAAATCCACAAACACTTTCTATTAAAAACATCCCAGCTAGTGGCATTGGAAAAATCGTGCTAACCACAAAAGCTTTGATCTCCATGCATCAAGATCTTCTCGTTCAAAAATAGATTTTGTGATTACTTTGCTAGATACAACACTCATATCTCTTGCCAATTTGAACAAGTTCTCACCTCTTTCACGCTGAGGGAAACTCAACCAAAGAAAATAATAGTCAACATAAAATTTCCAACATGCTTTAGTTTATGTCTTGATCTAATTTACATTTAAACCTAAGTCCACATTCTGCCTTCATTATTTGAGTAAAAGCAAAAGGAAAACAAGACTGTATGGCCTGGAGAAGCATACAATCAGCACATAGGCATCTTTTATGTAAAAGCATGTAGAGAACACACAATATTACCTGCATCAGCTTGAACGTGTGATAATCAAGATCTGCATGGTACCAGTTATCCCTCCGATAATCTAGACACTCTAACTGAAAATCTAAACTAAGAATTGATGCCATCAAACGCTGAATAAATCCTATAATACTGAACTTTTGATAGCGAGCCCCTGGCAACCTTTTAGGTGGAATCCAGCGCATTCTTGGATTTCTATTTGATTGCTGAGGATCCTTATCCGTAACCATTTCATATAGGACCCTATCATAATTTGCAAGTTCTTTTTGAAGGTTTGCAAAATACCTGAAAATCAATCAATGGATCTGAATATTTTCAAAAATGAGGACAAAATGAAAACAAAGTCAAAGTTAACAGATGAAGCAAACCATCAAATTCTGTCAACAAATTTAACATTCTTATTTACTTAGTGCTAAATTCAATTGGTGCAAATACAGACAGTAAGGTCCAAAATTTTAGCATTTTATGCACTGCACATGAGACTAAAATTTGAAATATACAGGAGCACGCCAGAATTTATACTGCCATTTCCAGAAAACATTACGGCATAATCATGTGAAATGTAAGAACTTCAAATACTTGCCTTCAACAAACACGGTTTCTCATATCAGAATATCTTGTAATGTAGTTCCCATTAGACGGTACTAGATAGTTACTCTACTTGTGAGACCAAAAGGACAAAAACCTAGCACCAAGCAAATAAAATATAACAGGAAAAACATGCTGAATAACAGAAATACAATGATTTTCAAACAAACAGACTATATATTTCAGCATTCACTGTTTATGGTATTTACACAAATCTTGGAAAAAATAATGTCATGAAATTGTTATAAAGCATCATTGCCTATTTAACTCTCTAATCAAAGTAATACCTCCATCATATTGCCCATGATATCTTTATGCCTCTGATCCGGATTTTATAGGAAACTGGTAGACTAAGACAACACGCTAAAATGCAGAAACATAATGTGTCATTAAAATAATGGACCAAATCAAAGAAATGGACACAGCTATAACATTATAATCCTTAGTAAAAAAGAAGCCAAGAGTAAATAGGTAGCAATCTCTGAGAAGAGATGTGAAAAGCTACAACATTCTCACTTTTACATTTGAATGACAATTCCTTTATAGCTATTTTTAGCAGAAAATGAATTTTCTAAAAATAGAATATGAAGTGATTTGCCTTGGAATTTGAAAAATCATGTGACAAGTGTTCCCCCAAGAAGTTTCAGTGACTCGAAACTCATAATATTGGTTTTGTAACTTTTTGTATTTCACAATTTTGGGTCCCTCCAGAGTAGAATTTGCCCTCAAAGTTTAGCTGAATGCCTCCAACAGGTGGCACAGCTACCTTTAGGGCATCCAAAAATTGTTTATATCCTAGCATTTCCAACATATATCGCAGCTTTAAATTCTGAGCCACGGTCAAAGAGTTATGACCCCAATAAGGTGATGTACTGGTTTGTCAGTAATCTGTAAAAGATTGAAAGCAGCTTGTGAACAACTGCACCCTTTAGACTGCAAGCACTGGGATTGTTAAAGCTACCACATTCTTCAAGTTTTTTTTTAAATAATCACAATAGCATAATATTTATAAATTTTGTACAAAAGGCAGCCCATGAGGCCTGTCATCAGTGGGCTACTCCCAAATAGTGAACTCATAATCTTCGAGCGTTGTGATTATAATGCAAGATCATGTAAAGGCTTTTTGAAAGGGAATGTCATATTGTTCTTGTTTATAAGATTTTCTTAGCATAAGGAAAACATTTAATACTGAACACTGTAAGAAACTATAATGCAAAAATTGTAAATCTGTATATAGACTTCTGTATAGCACTTTTTACATTTTTTTCTAGGAACCAAATCTTTGCACTTTCTTTTGTTCTATTTTTCCCCAAACAGGACTCCCATGGTTATAATGAATAAGTATTTATGCACCAAGAACTTGTTACTCATCCCCTGGCACCCTACTCTGCAGGCGTCTCATCTCCTCTCTTTCCCCACTGCCACTTCCTAAAAGCAAAAGCTAAACAAGCACACTCCCTTCCTAGGATGCAAGCAAACCATTAATAAAGCACTTCATGGAGAGGATTTTAGAATGCTGGCACCTTTTAGGAATCCATTATAACAGTAACAAGTAATCTAAAATAATATGAAAAGATAAAAGCATGGACAACATATTTTCATCCTTTTCTCATGAGATATCAGACCTGACCAAGAAGGTCTATCAATCAACCTATAAAAGTGGCTGCACTGTAATTATCAGATCCCACAGTTTCCAATCTATGTTGTTTGGATTCCCTCCGATCAAGAAATTGGCAATTCTTAGTAGCTGCTGAATAGACTTTTAATTTTTGCTCCGTAAACGGGAATACTTAAACTCACTGGGAGTACATTATCAAGATTAAGATATTGTCCTATAATCTCTACCCAACGAATAGCTATTCTGTGAAAATTCATCTGGGACTTGCACCCAATCATGTTTAATTTTAATTCTGCATTGACATGGATGTGATAAAACAGATAGAATGCCCAGCTTGTCTTGAACTCAGGTTACCATCAAATTACCACCCTGCCCTATCACTAATCATCTGCTGTACACTTCGACGGAGCCTCTAAAGGCAATCCGGGCACATCGGGGCGTGGTGCATTCTTAGAGATGCCAAAGATAATTTGATCAAAGCTGGTTCCTTCAAGCTCGCTATTGGCTCTTGTAATATAGCAGAGGCTAAGGCTCTTCTTTTCGGTATCAGAATGGCCGTCGGTCTTAACTGTTCCAAACTTTGCATTGAAGGTGACTCTCAGGTCATCATTCAAGCTATTAAGAAGGGTAAATCGGAGGCTTGGAAGCTTCATTTCCTAATTATTCAAATCCTCCATTGGCTATCTTTGGTTGAAGAGTGGTCGATCCAACATGCCTTTAGAGAAACCAACTCAGTGGCAGATGCTCTTGCCAATTATGGTGTCTATCAAAATATGGACACCCTCATTTCTAATCAAGGCGATCAATGGGATTTTATTGATGCCATTCTAAATCATGATCGATCCAATATCCCTTCACACGTGGAAGATCTGTCTTGATTCGTGGGAAATTTCTTTTATTGGGGCAGTCGGCGGCAAATTCCCTGCTCTTCATTTGTCTCCTCTGTTTTTCCGCAGAATGGCGCTCCCTGAATATCCACTCCTCCATCTCCGTGGTGAAAAGCGAGAAGTGGCCTTTTTCTCTTCGGTATCACCTTGTCGGCTTCACAAAATCTTCCGTGTTGGTTCCCCTACGGTGATGAAAGCCATTGAAAAGATTCTCGGCCCTGCCTATCTTCAGCGCTCGGGTCGTGCTAGGGTCAATTCAAAGATTGCTAGTGTCTTCGTTTCTCACCTCCTGCTTCTGAATCCCGACAAAGGCGTCGTCTTGTCAATTGCTCTTCACTTCATTCACCCCCACCATCGCTGTGGTTTAGAGGAAGCTCTGGAACAGTTGTGTCTCACCTCGCTGTTTTCTTATGTTGACTCCTCGGCCTCCTCTCGGTGGGTAGATCATGGGGTTTTTATGCAAATGGGGCGGCAGAACCATCTTCTGCTACAATTCGTCATCTCTGTCCACTTCATCTGCCGCTCCAAAGGCTCTCGCCCTTCGCATGTTCCACCACTCAATCTCACAGCTCTGGCCGAACCCTTAGCTCCTCCTTGTGACGGGCTTCAACAGTTTCGTGCTTATGCCAGGTCATCCTTCTCCTTCCTGGCGAGGATTGCCAAGCTTGGTTCCAGCGGTAAACTAGGTGGTAAGAAGATTGTGGACGTGGACCCCAAACCCTTGGAGATCGTGGAATTATCTGATAACTAGTGTATCTTTTGATATTAGTTTTCTGATTTTCTTGCTGTATTGAGGCCCAATGCTTATCTAGCCTCTGTTTTGTAATCGTACTCTATAGTACTTATCTGGTTGATAGACCTCGTTAGTATGCCTTTTCTTTCCTGTAAGGGTGGGATCCCATCAAGCCCCTGGTTCAAAGCTCCGGTCAAAAGCATTTATCAATCAAAAAAAAAAAAAAAAATCATCTGCTGTACTGAAGAGATGATTTCATTTGTATCAGTATCATGTTGAAGCATTTGATTGTAATGCATGAAGGTGTCATTTCTTGTTTCAATTTTTCCCTTTTCAAAAAAGAAACTGGTCGTTAAAAAAACCATACTGGTCGCGTTCAAAAATACCATAGATTAAAAATAAAAAGACATGAAATTCATCCGAGCGGATAAGTTCAGGAACATAATGACATAGAGAATTCTTTCCAAGCAAACATCCCAGAGCATGTGGAACTTCTTTCATATATCTAAAGTTAGAGAGAGTGAGCAAAGGTCGATCCACTCTTTCCAAAAATGGGCTTTTAAAGTTTTAACACACTATCTAAATCATAATGTGAAAACCCTGGCTTTTTTCAATTTGGATGTTTTTCATACTATTAAAAATATATAATTTAAAGCAATTATTTGCTAAGGGTACGAGTTTACTCAACAAAAATCTCTGCAAATGTCCTGAGAGTTGTCGTGTAGCAGTAATAGGTTACACTAACCCAGTTCAAATCCCCTGGATACGCTAAGGCGGCTCATAACCCACTTAACATGTGTTAGATTGTTGGCTAACATTATGGTGTAAAAATGTTTTCCATAAAAGTGTTAGAATGTGGTCCGTTTATTACCCCGCACCGTGTTAGAATGTGGTCCATGAATTGCCCGCACCATGTTAAATGCAACCCATATCCTCACCCAAGATTTACCAAGAAGTCAGAAGGAAACCAGAACTCTGCAAATTATATCCAACAATACCATATTCATTCGAAAATACCCTAACTCAGCTCCATTGCATGAAAAGAAAACCAACACTAAATTAAGTTCAAAACTTACTCTTTATCAGCAATATGAACGGCCGCTACCAAATCAACCTGCAGAATAAGCCCAGGCATTAGGGTTTGCATATAAACTAATGGGTGACTCAATCTAATTATTTTTAAGGTCACTGTAACCTGAATACACGAATGATATGTAAACATAGCGAAATGAAAATAAAAAATGAAAAAGAATGCAAGGATGGTAATTCTTAAACCTGAAATCCCGGTTGAAGAATTGACCATGGTAATTTCTTGGTGTAGCTAACAATCGCAGTCTGCAAATCTTCTCCGTCGATACCATTCTTACGGAGCCTGGTAAAATTTGAAACAGATTTGAATTCGGAAAATTCTCCGGTGTAAAATTCATTCTCATTTTCATCCTCATCTTCACTTGATTCAACCCAATTCCAAAATGCTTTTGTAACAGGGAATTTGCGGCGTGATAATTTCTTCTTCGACAGCCACAGGCAATTACTTATAGAATTGTTGTACTTATTAGTCTTCTCCAAGGGTTTCCTGCAGCGTGAAGACAGTGGATCGATTCTCGGGGAATTCGCAAATTGTTTGTTGATGAGCAGCAAGTTTGCATTAATGGCAACCGTGCAGCTCATCTTCAAACAATTTCCTGCTTTGGGTTTGTGAATTTTGGTCCGGGAAGATTGACATTTGAATATGTTCACCCAAAGTATCTTTGCATTCTGAAAAGGTCCTGTGAGGTCTCTTTTGCTTTCCTCGGGGCAAAGGATATTTTCTTGGTTTTCTTGTGGACAAGAGTGTTAATAATTTTGCCGGCTGACGAGGCTTTTTACGAGTCGTACAAGCAATTGTAAGATGTAGTGATTGGGGGCATATCTGATTGGCCAACGTCTATTCAGCTTACATGATAGCGCTTACATGATAGCACTCGGACATAATATATATGTGTGTGTGTGTGACACATATGTTTATAGATCAGTTAATAGTATTATAGTTACGCCTATCGGTGTTGTTAGCAGCTATGCTCCCTAATAAATGCACCCAATGCATGCCCCTAAGACCATGACTCCATGGGTCATCCTACATAAAACTCCTCGGATAGTTGATGTCTGCATGATGTAAGCCCAAATCCTGACTAACGAGGCATGCCAGCAGGATGTGTTGGAAAGGCGCGACGTGGATGAGTTGGAAAGACACGAAGATGGTGACGTAGCACTTGACTCATAGCCATGGCTGACTGAGTTTCGATTTGAATTATTGATTGGCGTGCAGGCACAAACGAATCCCCCGCACCCAAAAAATGATAGCACTGAGGGGAGAGACGCCAATAGTGGCGCATCCTAAGTGAGGGGGCCATAAAATGAATTCTATAAACTGTGGGACCTTGATTTTTTCACCAACGTGTATTTCAAAATCTTTTAAATTGCATATATTTTTTGATTGAAGGAAAATATATATTTTGAATTTATTTAAAATAGTTACATTTTGATTGGGACCCATATTTGATCGTGGATGATAATAGTTGAACATTTTAAATTTTAAAAAGTAAATCTTGTATGGCATGATGTGATTGGGTGTTGTCATGTCAAAAAGACTAATCACTAGTAACTATTATGACAACTATTGGGCGTTGTGTATTCAAGACACTATATCCACAATTAGACCTCGCTCAACTATTGGTGTCTCTCCCTAGTTTAGCAAAAACACGCGGTCGAGGCAAATTTGGGAAAACCAGAGAGAATCCTGTTTCGACAAAGTGCATTTTTCCAGCGTCGTTTGAGTTATTCGGGCAGAGCATTTTCCACAAGTACATTTTGTTATTTGGGCGGAGCCATTTTTCGTGAATTCAGGCGGAGGAGTCGGTGTGGACGCAAGTGAGGCAAGGGATCTAAGCAGAGGAGACACGCCGTTCACAGTAAGTGCCCTTCCTTTTCTTATTTCTCCTTCTGTTACAACGTATGGGACAAATTTAACATGAAAATAGTTGTTAAAACGTATGAAATAGAAGTCTTTAAGCAGCTTTTATTCATAAGGTTGAAACGTTGATGATGTTCAAAACAGGGCAGTTACATATTGTTGTGGGGAAGTTGCCTCTATAAAGGTTCTAGGAAGCCGAGAGCTTGTATAAGCTCCCAAGTTCACTTAAGTCAGGAGGAAAACCCCCCGAAAATTGATTGTTATCAATCTGAATCTATAACTCTCTATGGATTTGAACTAGATTAATGAACTGTCATCAAACAAAAATCTCATTCTCTATCCAAATTTAACAGTCAAAAACATTATAGCCTTTGTTTCAGAGTGGTATAAGAAGCTGCCTCCGAGTCCATCAAGTGAAACTCTAAACTTCATCAGAAGAATACACTGAACAACCCTCGAAGGTTAAATCTTATGAGCAGGAAGTATGGAGCCAAACCGCAATAGGAAATCATTGTCAGTAGGCCAATGTTTTTGTCCTCCAAGAGGACTCCAACTTGCAAGGTTTGTAGCTCGTTTTTCCCTTTTGTCGACAATAATCCAACTAAGCCTTATGTACTTGCGCAACTCTCTCCAGAGTTTCCCATCTTTCTTCTCACTCTCAATTGAAGCAATTGGTGGCAAGCCATCTGTAAAAGAGATATTAGCCAGGTCCCCATCACCCTCATCTCTGTCAGAACCTACATTGATACTGAAAGGACAGTTAAAGAACCAACCATGGAAATCATCTGCACCTGGGATGCCCCATAGTATTTTGGAATAGATTGTGTTGTTTTTGTAATGTACATCTACAAGCGACACAAAATGATAACCTAAAACAGTAGGTAGCTTCCACCATCATTGTATTCGGGGCACCCCTCTTCCTGATCAGATAACACTGAATTCCACTTAACACCAGAAATTGTCTATTTGCTTACAATCATAGGATAGTAGTGTGCATATAACTTCTAAAACCCACCCACGGAAGAAATCAAAGTTTTTACTTCCTCTTTTCTTGTAGAAGGCCATTGTGACCAGCATAGTTCCTTCCAAATGTGTTCTTCCCTGGTCACAGACCGAAAAACAGAGGATGTCCATCCACCCGCTTCAATATTTATTGGATAAGGTCGACATTCAAAGATATATGATCTTCAAACAAAACCAGCTCTAGGATGTAACTCCAGATAGGCCCAATTGGAGAAATTGGTCAAATATACACACAAACAATATACTTACAATGCCTTCTGTTTGATAACATTATTTAACTTTGTTTGATATAATAAAAATAATATTATTATCAAGAATTACGAGTTGTCTAGATTCGCCACATATGATTGCAACAAATCCACTTTGCACTCTACCAGAGGTTTGTGGGTTCTTAAGACCAGTCCTTGGCTCTGAGGGCATACTAATTTAATCACAGCTTGGCTGCCAATGTTTTGTAGTTCAATATGTGGGAGGACAACATTAGCCTGCAAATAAACAATGTGGTCTCAGTCAGATTAATTTGGGGAATTACAAGAACAAACTATTTATACTCTGGCCTACTCATATATGGTCGTATTCATCATTCACCAAATTTATATCATTAAATTTCTTTTGCTTGATTTTATGGTCCACCCTACATAAGTTATCCTTGGGTTTGTATTAAACTCTATTTATACATTCTCATAATAACCATTGTTTGCTTTGAAGACCGAATATAGAATGCACATTCTCAATAGTGCTTCTCATTCTAAATGCCCCATTCTAAATGGTGTAACTAAACTATTAGGAGCATAAGGACATGTGAATGAACAAATATTTCAATACAATTGTTGATCGACACCCAGACAAGTGATGAGAAATGTAGTGATTCAGAAAGTAATGCCCCTTAAGAACCTGAACTTGACCTAGAACCTATTTTACAACCATTCCATAGGCTTTCTAGACTTAATTTAATCTTTCCTTATAGGCCATCGAGACTGGACCTATAACCTATTTAACTAACATTGCGTAGGCTTTCAAGACTTAAACAAGTTCTAATATCTAGACTAGTCCTAACACCTTCATTGAGCTCTATTTACATTTGATTATACTTCTATTTTAGAGTCACTTGTTTGTAAATAGTGTGCCTTCATGATGTACTGTGTGGATTGTTTGTACAAAAATTATCGAAAATACGCTTTGTTTTTAAAAATGTTGAAAAACACACTATGTTTCAACAACAAAATTTTCAACTATTTCTTCTTTCTTATCATACATGATTGTGTCTCAATAAGATGAACTCATCTATGTTTGTAAATATTATTTAGTAGTAATTTCATATAGTTTAATTATTGAAGTTATTTACAACATATATATTTCATATGTTCTAGACTATAAACTTCTTATTTTTTATAATATGTTTTGATATTAATCGTGTTTATATTAGGTATGACTATATGCCTAGGTTTTGTCAGTTTATTGTATTTTTAAATCTAAAACCACATTCTACACATACATTTTGGTGAACTTGAGGTATATATAACAAGTTTTACTTAGGGATTCTATTTGGATTAATCCCACTCACCAATATTTAGAATAGGATTTTTACATTATGTAAACCTACCTTTCTTGAACTACATTTATGAATTATTCTCTCATCTTGTTGTGTTTGTTTGAATATTGTACATCCCAAACTATAGGATTAATGTTTCATGCACCCCTTTGAAGAGGCGAAAATACAGAATCTATGTTTTATTAAAATTCAAATTAAGAGAATAAAATCAAATTTCATGAGGAAGTTGGATTTTACAAAAATGCTTACACAGTTGAAAAACAATTTGAACAACCTTCTAAAATGAAACTATCAGATAATCAATAAATTTGAAGCGATTCAAACAACGGTAGGCATTTTTATCCCCAAAGCAAAAAATGATACTATTTTAGTTTGATTCATGAATATCCAAAAAAAAGAAAAAGCTAGGTCTCATCAATATCAAGCGAGTCACAAAACTATAAGAATTTACGATTGCATAAAACATTATTGAAACCATTTCTATTCGGTACATAATTTAATAATTTAAGAATATATTATTGATAGAAATCTCAAGAGTGGTAATGGTTAACAGAAGAGATTAAGAGTTTCAATACAATCAATACATTCTTTTTTTACTTATAATTCTCTTTTGAGTTATCTAGAATCATTTGTTTATGATTTTATTGTTTACTTATAATCATTGTTATGAAAATCTATATAGTATAAAGATAGTTTTGATATAACTCAAATGCCTCCCCAAGCACCCTCTTTGGTTAGTTGACCTGAGAACATTAAGCACCTTAAACAATATGAATCTAAATTTCATATTTAACGAGAATCAATATACAAATGGGAGAGGAAATATAAGTGAGATAAGGTAGTAACTTTGAGTGACCATTGTTTAAGAGGGTCACACTTATGTGACTTTCCATTATATTTTGGATTGATGAGGTCCTCTTGTTAGGTTTTTATCTGTTAAATTTTTCTTGTAAAGTATGATTGAACCTAATATAAATCATAGGTCGTTCCATATGACCTTATTTTGTAACTTCCTCCTAGATTTGTTTAGAAGTTATCCATAATTTTTGTATTGGACCTTAGAATAGTATCTTGTCCAATATGTTTATGACATGGGTAATGGTTTTCCCCATAATTCATTTTGAAGCCTTTGCAAATTCAAATTCCCTTTTTGGAGGGAATACAAAAAGAACGAGAATTCAAAATTTTCAAACCTTATTACTGGCTTGAAATGCCTCACTTAGGCTCTCTAAGAACTTTAATACATTCTAACAACTCCAAATATTGACAAGAAGGAGGATTGACAACATAATGCTTCTCATGTCCTAATGCTCTTGCATCAATACAACTTATAGTTTAGTTACGACATTTAGAATGTGACATTTACACATTGCTTAATAGTTAGTAGGGCTCACCCTACTAATAATGTAGTCAATTGTTTTGAAATCTCTAAATCAATATACATTATTAGTTAAAAAACAATAGCATAAAGTAGTACAATAAAAAATTTGATCTTTTGTAGACAAATTAATATGTATTATTGTCTCTAAATTTAATATGATTATTATCTATATATTTTTTATGTAATTGTGATGGATTGTCTCTACATATAGTAGAAACATCTCAAATTTTGATATCAAATCTTTAAAAGTAAAAAATATATTGATATTAAATTTTTAATAAATATATTATTTGTTTGTAAATAGTGTGTCTTCCTAATAGTGTGTCTTCATGATGGAGTGTGCGGATTGTTTTTACAAAAAGTCTCGAAAAATACACCGTGTTTTTCAAAATTGTTTAAAAACACCTTTGTTTTTCAACAATTTTGAAAAACACTTTGTACTTTTGAACAACAAAATTTGTGGGAAAAAACTACATGTTGGCGCTTTTACTTCAGCGGTAGTGGATGGAAATAAATTGATGCATGCAAGTTTTTATATAAACGAAAGTTCATTTTTATCTTTAAATTCTATGATAATTTTTTTAGACCCAATTTTGATCAAAGGTTTGATGATATTTCTCTTACATTGAATTTTGATTGAATGTATAATGATAATTTATAATTTTAAATGTATTTTACAACGTTGACATGGTATTTCGATTTAAACTTGTTTGTCCAATAACTTATAGTAAATAAACATCATCAATTCTGCAATATAACTTGTAAATATTAAAAAGATTAGAATGAAAATGCAAGAAAATAAATAAATTTGTCTTCCTACTCTAATCTTCCTAGCAAATACCTCAGATAGAGCAATAGATGGAAAGAGAGGAGATTCAATACCTGCATTTACCTACAAGTTGCACAACTCCTCCTTTGATGTGGTGGATTTGCTCTTGGATTGCTTGGATTGAACTTGATTGTTTGCTTGAGATATTTTGGAGACACTTGGGTAGCACCTCCCATTTGATTTTCCTTGATGATTGATGAAGGATGATGATTGATTGTGGATGAATAATGGATTGGTTGAAGATAAAGTGGATGATTGATGAACAAAATAGCAGAGTTTTTGTTATGGATTTCCAAGTTCTACTCTCATGGAGGATGAGTGCTTGATTTATAGTTTGTGAGTGGCAAAATGGAGGGTGAGAATCAATCCATGTTGGATTGAATCCAATGGTTGAAATTGCATGAGAGGATTGGAGGATTCTAGAATGGAAAATTCTAGATTTTGTGAGGGATTTCCATTGAATTAAAAATTCAATGGAATAGTGTAGATGCATTTGAATATTTGAAAATGAGAGGGAGAAATAGAGAAGCTTCTAGATTTAGAAGCCTCTAGATTTAGAGGTGATGTGCACATGATTAAGATTAAATTAGGATAATAAATGATGATTAGGGATGTGATTTGATGGAAAGGCTAGGTGTAGGGATGTGTAGGGTAGGTGGTAGGTGAGATGTAGGAATATTAAATTCCTATAAATGTTAATGAAGGATTTAAAATAAGATAATATGATATAATAATGGATTAATGAGATTAATGAATTAAAAGGATGAAATGGGATATAATAATGATTTAAAAGGATTAATAATGGAATGTTGGGATATTTGATAAATGATTAAAAGGGGGAAATTATAAAATGGATTATTAGATAATAATCAATTTCATGATTAATTATTATATGGTTGATGTATGATAATAATAATGATGGATCAAAAGCGGATTGGTAGCGGATAAATAGTGATGAGGCTAAAATGCAGGACATGATTAATGTTAATTAGTCATGTAGACATTTTAGGTGTCTACATTTTGCCCCTCTTTGAAGGATTATTGCGTAGTAATGATCGTTCAAAGAAGAATTAGAAGATGATAGGATGGTGATATGATGCCCCCTCGAGTGGGCAAGTGAAGAGTGAAGCGGGTAGCCACTCGAAAAGAGAGGAGATGCCCCAGTGAGAAGATGAAGGGGTTGTGGGTGAGAGGATGAGAAGATGAGAGGATGTTAACTATAGGAGGCCCTAATCATCAATGTATGACAAGGGTACGTGATGTTTTGATTTTGGATGCCCCAGTAAAGGGGTTGATGTTTTGGATGTTTGGATATTGTATGTTGTTGGATTTTGGATGTTTGGATGTTTGGATGTTGTTGGATTGTTGTATGCCCGGGCACAGGGGGGTAGGATGTTTGATGGTTGGATTTTGGATATTTTGTTGTCCCTGGTCAAGGGGTAGACTTAGATAGAATTATGGATTGATGATGTTGTTCATGTTGGGTGTTGGATTTTGATCATTTGGATTTGGGATGCTCTAGTCAAGGGGTAAGAATTTTGATTTTGGATGTTGGATGTTGGATGTGAAGATGTTTGGATGGTACGACTAGATAGGATTGATTGAAAATATTGGAAAGATTGATAAGATTTGATGATTGGATGTTAGATGATTGACGAAGGGTTGGTTGAATAAGGTGATGATGATTAGGCTAAGTTATGATGTAAAGGAGTGGTGCTTTATCATAAAGTGCCCACAATTATCATCATTAGCAAGTTTATTAAAATGTGGCATAGAGCAAAATGCACTTAGGTATAAAGACCATGATGTTTTAATTGTTAGATGCCCTTATCCTCATATCATTAGACATAGTGTTGGTCTCCTCCATTTGGTTGCCATGATTAGTTCCTCCTTGGTCGAAGGTCACTTAAAAATCTAAAATTTTTTTTCGTTTCTCTGTCCATCTGAAGGTGTCTATCAATTGGGTGTAAAACTCGGGTTGTTCCTTTCCTTCATTTTTCCTGTCATGTGTGTTGTTGTCCTCTTGCCATTTTTGTCCCAAATACCTAGGAAACATAATTGAATGTAGCTTGGAGGATCATGTTTGAACTTTACAACATTTCCAAATTCTCTTTCCTTGAAGAAAATTTCATCTTCTGGGCTCAAATGGTGGTTTCCCTGCATTTTTACGGTTTGACGGGTGTGTTTTCTCGTCAAATTTACATCTCTACATTAGTGGAAACGTGGCCCTTTTTGGTTGGATGCGGCTTGGTGGGGCACTCTAAAACTTTGTGGATCATTTCAACCCAAAACTTGTCCACGTGGAGGAATGGCGCTCGTTTGAAGACTCACCTTTTGGTTTGGCCTTGGAGTTGCACTTGGGGGGACACGTGGAGGATTCCGCTACTTTTCCGGACTTAGACAAATTTTTCATGCAGTTGGTACAATTTTTGGTGGGCCATGGACACGTGGTGGGATGGCGCTCATTTGAAGATCTACCTTAGGGTCCCACCTTAACAAATGCGACAGAGGGATAGGTGGAGGCTTCCGCTCAGCTCCGCTCTATACTTAAACTTTTAAAGAAATTTTCTAAGGCCTGGGACACGTGGTGAGCCCACGCTCATTCAGAGTCTTCACTCTTGGGGACCATCTTGAAGTTGCGCCATAAAGACACGTGGAGGTTCCACGTGGGTCTTCCTTTCCTTAGATTTTTCAACTTCCTAAAAGGCCTAAGACACGTGGAGGGACCACGCATGTTTGGGGACCGGCCCTTGAGTTTTATTTTGAAGAAGCGCTGAGGACACTTGGAGGCTTCCGCTCACTTTGCCTTTTTCTTGGACTTTTCAATGGTCAAGAAGACTGTCTCGGACCTTGGACACATGGTGCCTTCCACTGAACTCTCAAACTTTTAACAGACTCTGCCGGAATGAGACACGTGTTGAGCCCGCGCTTGTTTGGGGTCTCTAATTTTTGGGACCATCTCAAAATGTGCCATTGAGACACGTGGTGGTTTGAAAAGTCAAAAGGTGAGGAGGCGGGCCATCGAGAGGCAACTTGGATTTTTGCCCCTTATTGTTTAAAATATTAAAGTCATCAAAGTGACCCACAAGCCCAACAAAGAATAGTCAAAATTTTTTCTTGGAAGGGCGGAGGTGTGAGAGAGCTTGGGGAAAATTTGAAAAATTTTTTTTTTTTTTTCCAAAAGGAGGTAAAATAGCATAATCGAGCCATGGTTCCTCTGGAGACCCACATTGGGACACGTGTCAAGCCCATTTTTCAAAGGTAGAGGGGGAGAAAATGAGAAATTTTGCATTTTTTTCCAAAGGGTGTAAAAGGTAAAAAGGAACCCCCAGGCCCATCTTAACTCGGATCTCCCACGTGGATGGTCCAAATTCAAAAGGGAAATCAATGAAACTATGTGCATGTCTTGTATCTGATTTTCCACCATTTCTACTCCAAAGCTCCTGAGGAAATTTTTATGGTTTTTTATCATTTCTTGGTGTCTCCTACATGCCAAATGAAGAGGAACATTAATTTGATATCTGGTTTGGTGGGGAAGATCTGAAAACATCTTTTACCATTAAGATGTAATCTGACTGTCATATTTGATTTGATTTTCTAATCTTTCTTTGGCACGCAAGAAACTAGTTGATATCTTGATTTGGTGGGGAAGATCTGAAAACATCTTTTACCATTAAGATGTGATCTGACTATTGGACTCGATCTGATTTTCCAATCTTTCCTTCCTTGGTACACAAGAAACCAGATTTGATAGAGTAGAGGAGGAAGTAGTTGGCGCATGAAGTGAAGAGTGACTTACCAAGTGAAGAATTGAATGCTGGAAATATTTGAAGAGATTTTCCATCTGAGCACCTGAAAACTTTTTTTTACAAATCTGATTCTAGGAGTCATGATCAAATTCGTAACATGCAATGGTGCTTTGAATGTTTTTGGTTTTGGGGGAAAACTCTGTTGTAAATGAAATGTTATAAATTACATGAATTTTTCATGTAAATGGTTGGAGTGTTAGAGGTCGAGAACTAATTCCTAAGAGAAAAGTTTGACAGAGCCCATCTTTTTGAGAAATCATCGAGGAACCTGTTTATTTCTTTTGTGTTAAATTTGATCATGTCAAGGTGGTTGCAAGTGTATAACCATTGACAAGCTCTGAGATTGTTCTAGAAACTTTCCCCTGCTAATGCATTTAATCAAATTTGAGTTAATTATGTGTTTGATTTTGAGAAAAATGTGTCTGCTTCATTTCTGAATGTTTGTAAATAGTTTTTCTTGTTCCCATTGCAATCTTACATTGAAATCTTTGTGAATCACACAAGATCTTATCCTTGTGATAGTTTGGTGGCATTTGTAATTTCATTTATCAGAAGAGCTTTCATTTGATAGTGAAATAAACAAATTTAAAATCACTTTACTCCTAGCATGATGATAAGATTGTTTGTTAGCCTTTGAGGGTATCTTAGGCGTGATAAAACAAAGGTTGATAATGTTCAATTAAGTTTTTCAATTTGAGCCTTCATTTTGGATTCTTAAAGTTTGTGTGAAAATGTGTTGATCTGGGCCTTCCACGAAAGCACACCTTCTAGTTAAAGGAACATTTTAGTTGTTCTGAAGCATTTGTTGATCAAGCCTTCCATTTTTGTAAAAGTTCTCAAAGATCTGGCGAATCAAAGTCCACTCTATGCCTCACCTCCCACCAAAATTCATTTAAAAACAACCAATCCTACCCATACTACCCCCTTTTTGTCTGTGTGTGTACAAATGCATAATTTCTATTACCAAAACATGCAGAAGCAATCAGGTTTTCATTGTCTTTAGTAGCCTGAACCTTGCTTGGAAAATATCTCCATTATCTAGGGTGACAACTCATGAGAGTTAGATTTTTGTTGTATTGATCATATTTTCTTCAAGGTCTTCTTAATAACTTGCAAAGAAGGATATCTCCATCTCCTCCACAAAAAACAAGTTACAAAAGGGTCCTCTCACCCTGGTTGAAAGGCACAACCATAAAGTAGTGAGGATAGATCAAATCCTCTTAAGGGTGCTACCCATTTCTCCACATCTGAGTGACAAAGAGAGCAAGCTGCATTTCTTCCTGGCTACAAAACGACACACAACATGGTCTTCTTGTCTCTAAGCTTCTGTCAAATTGTGATGTTGCTCAGCTTCTAAGGGAGAATCAATTTGGGTACCAACACCATTCTTGGCGCCATTTCTTGGGGACATTGTGATTATAATTCATATTAGACCCTGGTAAACATTTCTTATATGCTCTAAGTGCTAGTACATTGTTTCAACATCATCCTGTGTTCAGGCCTGTAAGAAGTGTTCAAAGTTACAAGTGTTGTGTGCAATATTTCTAGTTTCTACAGTTATTGCACTAAGTTTCATTGATAAATCTGGGTAAAGGAAGGTCAGATCTTTCCATTTCTAGTTTCTAGTGTTGACAGACATTTGACAGATCATATTTTTAGTGCATTTGCACAACTAAGGTGGAAATCCTTAGTGGCAACTCCATGTTGATCTGATTTTTGATAAATACTAGTGTCTTAGCCTCTGTCAAGTGAGATTTGTTACTAATCTTTGCAAATGGAAGGAAGAAGATATTTCTTCACTAGGGATCCTACTAGGACATTATTTCTAGAGCTAGGAAAACAAAGTTCAGAAGGAAGAAGAGCCTGGAGAGTTGTTGGAGATCGCGATCAAGAAAAGAGAGATCTCATTGATGAAAGTGATCAGCCTATCATGAAGATTGCCATTCAAGTGCTTCGAATCAGGTAGTCATTTTGTGGAATTAAATTCTCCATCTGGAGAGGGCCTTCATTTGAATTTGAAAAGTTTTGCTTCTCATTCTGCCCCTGTGTTTTCCAAAGTTGATAGGGTTTTCCAAGAAACAAAGCCTTTAGGGGATATCCATTTTGAAGTTATACTCTGTGTTTCAAAGACCCCGTGTCCCTTATCAGTTTGATTCTCCTCAAGGTCACCTCCTCAAAACAACATGGCCCATCCCCCACCTGACCTCCATTTGTTGTAAATACTTTTGGTCCTATAAATTTTAGAGGGATGGTTGGTTATCCAAATGTAGTTCCCCAAGATGTAAGAAATAGACTACCAAAGTTCCAAGGAAATAATGTTATAACTGGTGATCAACACTTAAAGCTTTTCATCAACATGATGGAAGACTTTGAGATTGAATTTGAAGATGTATATATCAAATTGTTTATCCATACTTTGGAAGAAGATGCAAGGGACTGGTATAAAGCTTTTTAGATAATTCCATTGATTCTTGGACCAAAATGAATAATGCATTTAGATTGTAGTATGGTGACAAAATGGATCCTAGGTTTCTTTTTTGTCAGAATTTGAGAATATTAAAAAGAATCCTAATGAATCAGTGCATGACTTCAACACTAGATTTAATAAGACATTGAGGAGATTTCCTGTAAGTTTAAGGCCATGTGATGAATCTTGTCTTATAAAGTATTTAGATGCATTTGATAAGAAAGTTTGCTTACTACTTGAGGGACAAAAACCCTACCAATTTGAGGTAGGCCTTTACCATGGCTCTGCAAATTGAGAATAACATTAGCAATTGGAAAACCTCCTAAGAGGGAAGGTGTGAAACTGGTTAACCGGAAAGACCTCAAGCAAGTAAGGTTGCTGATTTGGAGGAAGTTGTGAAAACTTTGGCAGGAGCTGTCAAAGAAATCTCATACAAATTAGCTCGGGAAGAGAAAGGAATTGGGCAGAGTTCACAAGGCCAAAGCATAAGCAACAAGGCCAAGACAGATTTTCCAATCATCCTAGAAATGAGTAGAGATCTAATGACAGAGGCAAGGGACCCATGGGATCTACAAATAGACATCCCCAAGCTAGGGAAAATAGAATGGTGCCTGATCCTTTGGCTGTTAGAGTTGTTGTTGTTGAAGAAACAAATGTAATTGATTGGTGTGACAGATGTTTCATGCCCCATGCTCCATGTGAAGTAGATCAGCAAGTAGAAGAGGAAGTTGATGATGATAACACTGATGATGATGCATGCATGATGGAGTGCTCTATAAGCTCACAACAAGGAGCAACTTCAACTGAGGTAATAAGTGCTAGAACTACTGCTGATTTTTGGGATTGCATTCACGGTACCTCTTCTTCCTCCCTCTCATACTTTAGAAATAGATATTGTACAAGCTTTTGAATTTCCCAATAATGACTTTGAATATTTAAGAGCTTTAATGATAAAGAAGTATGATGGAGGAATCCCATCTGAGGAGGATAGGTAGTTATTGATGAATGTTGTTGTTGCTCAAGAGAAGGATTATAATACTAGGAGTAGAGTTGTCAAAGGAGCAGGGCCTCAAGCCAAACCTAAAACTCCATTGCTTACTAGTATTCCTAAAGAGGTTCCTAAGAAAGATACACCTTCCAAAGGCCTTGTTGTCCCAAACAAGATTCATACTTCTCCTCATGCCCAAACTGTCAAAAATCCATGCCATCTGATGAATGTGTTAATCTCCTTCCAATGTTGCCTTGCAAAGTGTGTTCCATATGACATTGCCCAAGTTTTGAGTCAAATCAAAGTTAGTGTTCCAATTGTTGAGCTGCTTAGGATTCCTTGAGCACAAGAAGAGGGCATTTGAGTATTTGGGATTGAAAGAAGAGAAGAGTACCCCAGGTAGAAATGTAAACATTGTGGAGACTCCTCCAATCATTGAAGAGCTAGAAACACCACCAACATTGGAAGAACTAGGTGAACCACCTGAGGTTTATTTGGGAACATCCTTGGTAGATTCTCAACTAAATGTAGATCCATTCTTCACCACTCTGATCATTAAGGATAGATTGCTACACAATTGTATGTTTGATTTGGGGAGCATCATGTAATGTTATGCCTCTGGAAGTCATGAATGAACTGGATATCAAAGTAACAACACATATGGGAAGTGTACTGCCATGGATTCTAGAGAGGTGCCAGTGGTGGGATGTGTGAAAGGTTTGGTGGTACAACTTGCAGCAACTTATCCGGGTAGGAACTTGAAACTTGATGTTGTTATTGTTGATTCCCAGCCAAGTGGGGTATGTTGTTGTCTAGAAAATGGGCTGCAAGTGTTGGTGGGAGTGTTCAAATGGATATGTCCTATGCCACCATCCCAATTGAGGGCAGCCTTGTCAAGTTGTATGGAGAAAAGAAGATGTTGCACCTCATTGAAGATCCCAACAATGCATCTTATGAAGTGTTGTACACAAGTGTTGATGCTGATAACTTTATTGGATTTGCTGATGGGAAAGAGAACAAAATGGATCAATGTAAGAGTCTTGAACAAGTAGGCTCTCCATGGACTTTGTTGTTTGATGGAGCTTGCTCCAAATTTGGAAATGGTGCTGGTGTAGTTCTGATTTCTCCAAGCTTGGAAGAGTTTGTTTTTTCTTTCAAACTTAACTTTGAGTGTACTAACAACATTTTTGAGTATGAAGCATTGTTGTTAGGTTTGAGAATTTCTTGGAAATACTATGTTAAAGACATCATTGTTAAGGGAGATTCAGAACTAATTGTTAAACAAATCAGAAAATTGTATGCTACTAAGAATCAAGAGAATGAAACAGTACAAGCATGCAGTTTGGGACTTGATTGAGATGTTTGATTCATTTAACATTGTGCATCATGATAGGAAGTTCAATGTTATGGAAGAAAAGCTTGCAATATTGGGATCTGGTTTGATAATTGTGCAATGTCCCCATATTGTGAATATGATGTTGAAGTGTTAACAAGGCCATATGTCCCTGACAACATTAAACATTGGCAAAATTTTTTTGATGATGATGCTTAGGTCAAAATATTTTTGTAGAACAAAGGGGAGTTTTTGTTGATCAATGTATTGATTGGGAGCCAATGGTGTGTGCAAGAGGGTAAAGAAACTTTTTTTGAAAAGACATCATCCAACTGAAAACTAATACCATTCCTAGAGGATTGGTTGCTCTTGAATCAAACTTTGATAATGTTGATTGCATTATTAACAGGCATATAGCAGCCTCAAGGGATGTTGAGGAGCATGACCTTGGTACAAAGGAGAAACCAAGGAAGATCTGGTTGGGAAGCAATCTGAACAAGGAGGAAAAATAGTCCTATGTCCAATTGTTGAAGAAATATCAAGATTGCTTGGCTTGGTCTTATTCTGAGTTGAAGGCATACAGAGAGGATTTATTTCAACATGAAATTCCTTTGGAATCTAATGCAAATCCATTCAGGTAGAAACAAAGGCTGATCAATCCACTCCTATCTCTTAAAATGCAAGAAGAACTGAAGAAACTGAGGGATGGAGGGATCATTCAGCCAACAAGGTATTCTTCTTGGGTTGCAAACTTAGTGCTAAGTTAGAAAAAGAATGGTGATATCAGGTTATGCATGGATTTTAGAAATATGAATAGAGCATCAATGAAGGATAATTATCCTTTACCAAACATGGAAAACATGCTGCAATTAGTGACTGGTTCTGAGTTGCTTTCTACCTTGGATGGTTTCTCTGGCTATAATCAAGTTGTTGTGAAGGAATCAAAAAGAATTAAGACAAGCCTTTACCACTCCTTGGGGAACTTATGTCTATGTTAGAATGCCCTTTGGTTTGATGAATGTTGGAGCAACCTTTCAAAGAGCAATGGATGTTGCTTTTGCTGGTTACATTAATGATTTTATTGTTGTTTACCAAGATGATGTGACTGTGTTTTCTAGAAAGAGAAGTGATCACTTGCAACACTTGGAAAAAATGTTGATAAGATGCAGAGAGTATGACATTTCACTCAATCCAAAGAAGTGCCATTTGGAGTGCAAAAGCCAAGTTGCTTGGTCACATTATATCAAAGGATGGTGTCATGATTGATCCCGAGAGGGTAGAGGCCATCAACAAGGTCCCAATTCCAAGAACCAAGAAGGGAATTCAGTCCTTCTTTGGGAAAATAAACTTTATCAGAAGATTCATATCAAACTTTGTTGAGTTGACCATTCCAATTACTTGCATGCTAAAGAAGGACCAAGTTATCAAATGGGAAGAGGCTGCCATTCAAGATTTCAATGGGATCAAAGAAGCATTAAAGCATGCCCTGTTTTAGCAGCTCTAGATTATAAGAAGCCTTTTCAAATATTTTCTTTTGCTTCAGAGAACACTATTGCATCTGTCTTGTTGTAGAAGGATGATGAAGGGGCTGAGAGGCCAATTGCCTTTTTCAAGTAAGGCATTGCAAGGGGCTGAGTTAAAGTACACCATTATGGAGAAGCAAACATTTTCCTTGGTAAAAGCAACAAAGGTTTTAGACCTTACATTTTGAGCTCTAAAGTTGTTGCTTATGTTCCCCACACCATGGTGAAAGATGTCTTATCAGAGATGGAGGTCTCAAGAAAAAGATGCAGATGGGTGAACAAGTTGCAGGAGTATGACATGGATATCCAAACCATGAAATTGGTAAGAGGTTTGGGCTTAGCTAAACTTATGGCTGAGAGCAACCTGCAAACTATTGAGGTGAATGAAGTAGAAGAAGGAAGGGTGGATGTCCTTGAAAATTTGGTGAGTTTTGAATGGTACAAAGATATAATTTTTTATCTCAGACATCTATACTACCTTGAGTATTTGAGTAAAAATCAGAAAAGAGCTCTTAAGTTGGCTTCCCAGAAATATGTCATTACTGATTTTGGGTTAGCTTGGAAGAACCCTGAGGGAGTTCTCTTAAGGTGCATTATTGAAGATGAAGCCCCAAGATAATTTTGATCTCCATGGAGGAGTTTGTGGGGGAATTTTCTGGAAAAGTCACAACACACAAGATCTTGAGGGCTAGTTATTGGTGGCCAACTCTTTTCAAGGATACAACTTTGTTGGTTAGAAGATGTGAGAGTTTCCAGCATTTTTTGGAAGACCGAAAGCTTCAGGCTCCCTTCCTTTTATAGCTTGTATCAATTGAAGCCCCATTCAAGCAATGGGGAATGGATTTCATTGGTGAGATTTCAGACCCTTCAAGTGTTGGCCATAAGTGGATTCTTGTAGCCACTGATTACTTCACTAAGTGGGTGGAGGCAATCCCCACCAAGAGAGAAACACACCAAATTGTCATGGACTTCATGTTGAACCATATCATCTGCAAGTTTGGAGTGCTAGTTAAAATTGTTGTTGACAATGCCATGAGCTTCAGAGCTAAACCTTTGGTGGCAATGTGTAAAGAATATGGGATCAATTTGACATATGCCTCCAACTATAACCCCCAAGGCAATGGACAAGCAGAGTCCAACAATAAAAATCTATTAAAGATCATTAGGAGAACCTTGGAGCTGAAAAAAAGGAAATGGGGTGAGCAAGTTGAAGTTTGTTGTTTGGGATGATAGAATTACTGTTAAAAGAGCTACTGGAAAAAGTCCATTTGAATTGGTGTATGGAACTCAAGCTCTGCTGCCCCTGCATATGCAATTATCCTCATATCAGTTCATTCAACAACTGGAAGATCAAGAAGTTAGTCCATATGATGCTCGCATTAACCAGATTGTTGAACTTGATGAAGAAAGGAGGGCATCTCACCAAAGGCATGTGAAGTTTAGAGAAAAATTGAAGAAGTTATTTGACAAAGAAGGTAACACCAAGAGCTTTTAGCATTGGAGATCTTGTGTTGTTATGGGATAACATGCATGAAGACAAGGGAAAAGCATGGTAAATTTGATGCACTATGGATGGGCCCTTACTCCATTGACATTGATTGGTGAACATACCTTCTTCTTGAAAGACTTGGATGGGGAATTGCTTGAATTTCCTGTTAATGGAAGGCACTTGAAACATTTCTTGGATTGATTCCCAGAATCAAGGTGAGCATCATTTTTATAAGTGTATAGTTCATTGGTTCTTTTTGTCTTTTGTGTTTTTGCTCATTCTGGTCCTTGGTGACCTAGTTTTGTTGGTTTCTTGATTTTTTTTTGGAGATGGTTCTAGTTTTCTACTCTGCAAGCTGACTCCTTTCCCAATGGATTTTTTTGGCACTTGGTCTATTATTTGGTTCTTGTGGCACTCACAGGGAGTGCCCATCCCCGAGTCAGAGCCGATGTTGGTGCTCAAATTAGTCTCGCCTCATTTTCCATTAAAATCCCTCAGTTTGTGGCCTCTGTCACATTTTTTTATCTCCCCATGTTGGTGCTTGAAGACTGTCCTCCATTTGGTTGCCATGATTAGTCCTCCTTTGGTCAAAGGTCACTTAAAAATCTAGAATTTTTTTTTTTCATTTCTCTATCCATCGAAGGTGTCTATAAATTGGGTGTAAAACTCGGGTTGTTCCTTTCCTTCCATTTTCCACAATCGTGTGTTGTTGTCCCTTGCCATTTTTGTCCCAAATACCTGAGGAAACGTGATTGAATGTAGCTCGGAGGATCATGTTTGAACTTACAACATTTCCAAATTCTCTATCCTTGAAGAAAATTTCATCTCCGGCTCAAACGGTGGTTTCCCTACATTTTTACGATTTGACGGTGTGTTTTTCCCATCAAATTTACATCTCTACATCAAGTGGAAATGTGGCCCTTTTTGGTTGGATGTGGCTTAGTGGGGCACTCTAAAACTTTGTGGATCGCTTTCAACCCAAAACCTGTCCACGTGGAGGAACGACGCTCATTTGAAGACTCACCTTTTGGTTTGGCCTTGGAGTTACGTTAGGGGACACGTGGAGGATTTCTACGCTTTTCCCAGACTTAGAAAATTTTTTCATGTAGTTGGTACAATTTTGGTGGGCCATGGACACGTGGTGGGGGACGCTCATTTGAAAATCTACCTCAAGGGTCCCACCTTAACAAATGTGACAGAGGGACAAGTGGAGGCTTTCCCGGCTCCGCTCTGTACTTAAATTTTTAAAGAAATTTTCTAAGGCCTGGGACATGTGGTGAGCCCACGCTCATTCAGATTCTTCGCTCTTGGGGACCATCTTGAAGTTGCCATAAAGACATGTGGAGGTTTCATCGGGCCTTCTTCCTTTACTTAGATTTTCAAGAAACTTCCTAAAAGGCTTAAGACACATGGAGGGACCGTGCATGTTTGGGGACCGACCCTTGAGTTTTATTTTGAAGAAGTGCCAAGAGGACACTTGGAGGCTTCCGCTCACTTTGCCTTTTTGCTTGGACTTTTCAATGGCTAAAGAAGACTATCTTGGACCTTGGACACATGATGCCTTCGCTTTGAACTCTCAAAATTTTTAACAAATCTTCGCTGAATGAGACACATGTTGATCCCACACTTGTTTTGGGGTCTCTACTTTTGAGACCATCTCAAAATGTGCCATTGAGACACATGGCAGTTTGAAAAGTTCAAAAGGTGGGTGGGCCATCGGAGGCAACTTGGATTTTTTCCCCTTATTGTTTAAAAGATTAAAGTCATCAAAACAAGTGTCGAAAGAGAATAGTCAAAATTTTCTTTACCAATGACGGAGGTGAGGAGGAGAAGTGGGGGAAAAAAATTAGAAAATTTTCCTTTTTCCAAAAATAGGTAAAATAGCAAAATGAGCATAATGAGTGCGGTTCCTCTGGGACCCACATTGGGACACGTGTCAAGCCCATTTTTCAAAGGCAGAGGGGCAGAGCAAAATGAGAAATTTTGCATTTTTTCTAAAGGTGTAAAAGGTAAAAAGGAACCCCCAGGCCCATCTTAACTCGGATCTCCCATGTGGATGGTCCAAATTCAAAAGGGAAATCAATGGTAACTGTGCATCTGTATCTGATTTTCCACCATTTTTTACTCCAAAGCTCATGGGATGCAAATTTTTATGGTTTTTTATCATTTCTTGGTGTCTCCTACACCAAAATGAAGAGGAACATTAATTTGATATCCTGGTTTGGTGGGGAAGATCTGAAAACATATTTTACCATTAAGATGTAATCTGACTATCGGATTCGATCTGATTTTCTAATCTTTCTTTTGGCACGCAAGAAACTAGTTGATATCTTGATTTGGTGGGGAAGATCTGAAAACATCTTTTACCATTAAGATGTGATATGACTATTGGACTCGATCTGATTTTCCAATCTTTCCTTCCTTGACATGCAAAACCAGATTTGACATAGAGTAGAGGAGGAAGTAGTTGGCACATGAAGTGAAGAGTGACTTACCAGGTGAAGAATTGAATGCTAGAAATATTTGAAGAGATTTTCCCTCTGAGCACCTGACAACTTTTTTGTAAATCTGATTCTGGGAGTCATGATCAAAATCGTAACAAGCAATGGTGCTTTGAATGTTTTGGTTTTGGGGGAAAACTCTGTTGTAAATGAAATGTTATAAATTGCATGAATTTTCATGCAAATGGTTGGAGTGTTAGAGGTCGGAAACTAATTCCTAAGAGAAAAGTTTGACAGAGCCCATTTTTCTGAGAAATCATCTGAGGAACTTGTTTATTTCTTTTGTGTTAAATTTGATCATGTCAAGGTGGTTGCAAGTGTATAGCCATTGACAAGCTCTGAGATTGTTCTAGAAACTTTCCCTGCTTGATGCATTTAATCAAATTTGAGTTAATCTGTGTTTGATTTTGAAAAATTGTGTCTGCTTCATTTTGAATGTCTACAAATAGTTTTTCTTATTCCCATTGCAATCTTACATTGAAATATTTGTGAATCACACAAGATCTTATCCTTGTGATAGTTTAGTGGCATTTATAATTTCATTTATCAGAAGATCTTTCATTTGATAGTGAAATAAACAAATTTAAAATCACTTTACTCCTAGCATGATGATAAGATTGTTTGTTAGCCTTTGAGGGTATCTTAGGCGTGATAAAACAAAGGTTGATAATGTTCAATTAAGTTTTTCAATTTGAGCCTTCATTTTGGATTCTTAAAGTTTGTGTGAAAATGTGTTGATCTGGGCCTCCATTGAAAGCACACCTTCTGGTTAAAGGAACATTTTAGCTGTTCTGAAGCATTTGTTGATCAAGCCTTCCATTTTTGTAAAATTTCTCAAAGATCTGGTGAATCAAAGTCCACTCTACCTCACCTCCCACCAAAATTCATTTAAAAACAACCAATCCTACCCATACTACCCTATTTTTTGTCATGTGTGTGTACAAATGCATAATTTCTATTACCAAAACATGTAGAAGCAATCAGGTTTTCATTGTCTTTAGTAGCCTGAACCTTTCTTAGAAAATATCTCCATTATCTAGGGTGACAACTCATGAGAGTTAGATTTTTGTTGTATTGATCATATTTTCTTCAAGGTCTTCTTAATAACTTTGCAAAGAAGGACATCTCCATCTCCTCCACAAACAACAGGATACAAAAGGGTCCTCTCACCTTGGTTGAAAGGCACAACCATAAAGTAGTGAGGATAGATCAAATCCTCTTAAGGGTGCTACCCATTTCTCCACATCTGAGTGACAAAGAGCAAGTTTGTAAGATAGTTTTATTTTTATTTTTTTATATTTTTAAGATAGTTTAAATGTGGTGGGATGAAGATGCCATAGGGATGGGGGAGGGGTGGGGGTTGAAAGGCGGTGACTTTCTCATGTAAGTCCCAAGGTAGATGTGGATATGGATCGGGGATAGAGGGATGATTTGGGATAGGATAAGGGATGTGGGATAAAGGGATTGGTTGGATAAGATAAAGGAGGTTTGATAGGATGAGGGATGTGATAAGGTAGGATATGGGACTAGGTGATGACTTAGTTGATTGGATAAGGTAGGATGTGAGATGATTAGATAAGATAGGCCCCCAGGTAAAGGGTGGGATGATGGATGATAGTCTAGTTTGTTGTGCCCCCAAGTGTAAGGAAGAATAAAAAGTAAGGGATGGTGCCCCTAGCGGATTATAAAGTTTCCCTAGTCATAATGATGATAGGTTAAAGGAAGCAAAAGGGGTGGATAGGATAAAGCAATAGGATCATTGATTGCCCATGGATGATGGATGCAAAGGATGTGGATGCAAAGGATGGATGGTTAGCAATGGATGATGAAAAGATGAGCTTAAAAGAACATGTTGTAAAATAAAAGTAAGCCTAGAACAAAAGTGTGACCAAGGTCTAAGCGATACTTGGCAACATACAAGTGTGATGCCTCTTTGAGATCAAAGTGTGTGCAATGGTGTTGGTTAATTACCTCTTGAAGTGAAGACTGAATGGGTAGTATGTGAAGAAAAACTAGCCAATGTATAGGGAGTGATTAAGTCAAGTAGGTTAATGGAAGGTGAATGGAAGGCTAGGTCATACTTTGATCCGCTGCCGCCTAGGCGTCCATAGCCCCGATGGAGATACATCTGATTCTTGTCACAACATTGCTCTACTGCCATCCAAGTTTCCATATCCCTGGTAGAGTTGCTGGAAACACCCTAGAGAAAGTTTTGAGGTGGATTTTATTTTATATTTTATATTTTTGATATGATTTTTTGCTTTTAGTTTTTGATATTTGATGTTTTGATCCACTCTCTTAAGACCTCTAGGGATAAGAATCACTAGTGGCTTGATGGGTGGATGAAGACGAGTTTAGTGATGACATTGGCTAGAGTGTCATAGAATACACCCAAGGTTCTTCACCACAAGTTAATTAAGATGTGTGATTAAGTGATTGGATCTCTAAGATATGATCGTTCTTAGATGTTGATAGTAAGGATAGACCAAGGTCACACAAGTGTAATAAGTATTAATGACTTACATCATGTGTAATTAAGTCAATCAAGTATTTGTGAAGATGGATTGGATTGGATTGGAATGAAGATGGAGGGATGAGGAAAGAACATCTGTGTGTAAAGGAAAACATAAATGCTCAATCTGATTTTAGGTGTTTAGGATGTGTAAGGGGATTAGAAGATTGGGGATTAGTAGATGGATTGATGGGTGGATCAAGGGAGTTGGTAGGATTGGGTTGTGATGGAGTAGTAGGAGGGTCGGTGTTAGTGTTAGGTTTAAGCCCTAAGCCTAAATGACCACGATGTTTCATGTTGGAAAACATCTTTTTGGCGATAGGATATGAAGTGGATGGGGAAGATGATGTCATGTGATCATAAGAATGGGGGTAGTAATTATATCATCCGTTAAGGGCCCAGATTTTAAAAATTATGGGAGGGGAGTTTCGCTTCAGTTGTTTGTTGAGGAAGGATGTTTGGGTTGATGATTAGGTTTTTATTTTTGATCGATGAGGGATGTTTGGATATCTGATGAGATTTGGATTGTTGATGATGCTTGGATGTTGAGTGGGATTTGGATGATGGACGAGGGTTAGGGATATGATTGGGATGAAAAGGTGGGGGATAGAAAGGTACAAGGATAAAAATTCCTTGGTTAATGAGATATTGGACATAAGACCTAAATTGCAAGCAACGATTGGTTGAATGTTCACGGGTGCAATGAAAGTCACAATAATAATGGTCCATATAGCAAGATGGTTTGGGAAGGTTCGGATTGTGAAGTTTGATGTGTGGGTGAATGATCATGTTAAAAGTTCTAAAACGATGGAAGATAGTAGTCAAGGATTCTCCTAAGGAGGCAAAGGCAGTTGGGGTTAGTAGGAAATATGGTGTGGGTAATAAGGGTGGGTTAGGTAGGATATGTGTAGGAGTGGGTAGGATATGAGAGGATTGATTGGATTTGGATGTAGGTTTAAGATGTGGATTATATGGTTAGGATTTGATGGAAGATTAGCCTTGGGAGCTTTAGGAGGTTGGTTTGGTTTTGTATTGGTAGTGGATTTTGGCTTGGGATTGGATTTGGTTGATTTGGGAGAGGTGAATGGTGTATGATTAGATGGGTTGGTTTGGAATGGATTGGATAAGGTAGAGATGGATGAAGAGGATGTGTTAGATTTAGATGAATATGATTTGTTAGATTGAGTGGATTTTAGGGTGGTAGATTGTGTGGATTTAAAGGATGTAGCAGATGTAGATGAGGGAGATGGGTTGAATTTAGGTAAGGTTAGTTGAGTTGAGGTAGAGGGGGTGGTGTGGAAACCACGTTGGATTTGGGAGATTGAGGTAACTTAGGAGTCACCTTGTATGGTATATGATTGGGATTGGTAGATTTATTAAATTTGGATGGAAAGAATAAAGGTGACATGGGGGCCACATTGGATGAAATAGGATTAGGGGATAAAGAGAATGTGGGTGACTTAAGAGTCATGCTAGATTGGATCGGGTTAGATGTAAGTGATGGAGGCTTAGGAGCCAAAGTAGACGTTAGAGGGGGACTTGGGACTATCTAGGAGAAGTTCCAGGGGATGAGGTTGGGATGATGAGGATGATGAGGATTTAGAACTAAGGTGTGATATAGGGGATAAGGATTGTGGTTTGGTTTGATCTTGATTGGATGTGGATGGGTATGTATAAGGTATGTTATGATATGTTTTTATGGGAGCGAGTTGGGGATTAGATTGGTTGGGGGATGTGGGGTTCTTGGGAATTCCTAGGAGGATGTCTATAGCAAGGGAGGATGATGATGATGTGGGAGACAAGGATGATGGTTGATTAGGTGATTGTTTTGATGCTTGATTATGATAGGTTTGGATTGGCGTAAGTGGGGATTTAGATTGTGGGATGGAGGATTTAGGGTTGGATAGTGGTGATGAAGGATTAAGCCGGATAATAGGTTATCAAATTTTAAAAGAAGATCATTAGATGGTGGTTGTGATTTGGGATGTTTAGATTTATATTTTGGTTTAGATATTTTAGAAGTGAATGTGGTGGATGAATCATAGTTGGTTAAATCTTGGAAAAGTTTGAAGAGGAGATCTTTATTGGTGGGAGGGGATGATTGGAGTTGATCAAAATTGAGGTAATCAGTTGCATGTGAGGAAGGAGCATGGTTAGTGATGTTGGATGATGTGGATGATATGATGATTGGTTGGGTGGACGATGGATCATCTTGGTCAATGTCAATAAGGTCCTCATCATCATAAGTGGATGCGAGGGTGGATGGTTGAACAAACGTTTGGATAAGGTGTGATTGAAGGTTAAGAATTTGTTGGTTAAGGTTTTGGATGGTTATGAGGATGGTGGGATTAACTTGGGATGGGTTAGGAGATTGTTGGATAAAGGATGTGAGTTCCCTAATTTGGTTTTGTAAAGATTAGATAGTAATAAGGATGTTTTGATTAAAGTGGGAAGGTAAAGGCTGATGGGTGGTGGATTTGAGTTTGATGAGAGCCATGATGAGGATGGAGGTTTAGATAAAATTTAGGAAGGGGATAAGATTGGGGTAATTAGATGAATGGATTGGGTTTGATTTTTTTTGGATGAGGGGGTTGATTTATTTTTGTATTAATGTTTAATTAGTTGATTAATGTGTGGTCAAAATGAAATATAAGAAAAGCAACACACATGCAACACACAACCTAGCTAGTCAAGTGGGTGTGCAATACAAGCTATAACATGGTTTCAATACCACACATGATGAGTGGCACTCATTGAGATGGCCCACCTTTATGTCGATGTGTGATCAATTAGCGAGTAGTCTTGATGGTTCTTTCCCCGCACTATAGCTTGATTGCGGCTAAAGGCTACCTATGCTAGGATAAAAAAGTATTGCTAAGGGATTCCTCTATCTACCTTTCAAAGTATGTGATGCCCGAATCGTATTCTGAGGATGTTTTCTCGAGGCTTGGGTATTAGGACATGAAAGCCCCTCATTTCACGTCATGCTTAAAACACATAAACACTTAGCCAATAATGACAACTCTCCAATGATTTGCATACCCTACCATAACATGGGGTGTCTTTACGTACACGGAGATGAATCCCATGGTCATGAGACCCCTAGGACTATGACAAGTGCGTGGTGATGAAATCCACATCACGTTGCCCCTAAAAAAAAAAAAAAGGAAGGAAGGCTATCATTTTTTTATCCTCGGGATCATCCTAGACACGAGAGGAGAGAATACATGGCATCACCTTGATTTAAATAATCACATAAATTAAAAAAGGACAACACACAAATTTAATCAAAATGATTTATTGGAATGGGGTCTTTGACTAGGGAAATCTGCAAGACAAAAAGGTTAGTAGTTTTAATCAAAACCCCAATACACTTGGACTATTTAGGTTCAGAAGACAAAAGGGTTAGTATTCTTGGTTTCTTGTAATAACTCGTAACCAAAAAAACGTTAGGTAGTATATGTATTATTTTGATTGAATGGAAAAACTGGTAGAGTTTCCCCTTGTTTCGTAATTTTCTTGCAAAAACAGAATGTTAGATACTATAAAAATGTTGTGAATCACAAAATATGCAAGTTAATATTTATCACGAAGTCAAAAATGCTCTCTGTTATAAATGTGTTGTTACTAGGGGACAAATGCGCTAATATAGGAAATAAACACACTAAAGTTTGAAACCTACAAACACGAGGTGTTAGTTTATTATATGCGCTAATACATGTAGTATAAGTGTTGAAATGCACATTAACGTGCTAAAATGATGAGGATATACACACTAAACAAGAGATATATGCGCCTGAAATGTGCTAAATGCACCACGGGATGGTGTAAATGCGGCTGAAAGATTTCTTGCAAGCACGAATTCAAGAAAACAAGCAAACAAATGTGTTGTTTTGTGATATATGCGCTGAAACATGTCACATATGTACTAATACGAAAGAAAATCTCGAAAATTCAAATTTTAAATGGGTAAATCACAACGAAAATTTCTGAGTTTTTTGACATGGCTTGTTATGGGGATAAAATAGAGTTGAAAACAACAAAAGAGTGGGGGATAAGCACCATGGTGGGTGCCAAAAATGTAAATGTTAAAAAGATTAGAATGAAAATACAAGAAAACAAATAAATTTGTCTTTCTAGTCTAATCTTCCTAGAAAATACCTCAGATAGAGCAATAGATGGAAAGAGAGGAGAGATTCAATACCTGCACTTACCTATAAGTTGCACAACTCCTCCTTTGATGTGGTGGATTTGATCTTGGATTGCTTGGATTCAACTTGATTGTTTGATTCAGATATTTTGGAGACACTTGGGGCAAAGACCTCCCATTTGATTTTCCTTGATGATTGATGAAGGATGATGATTGATTGTGGATGAATAATGGATTGATTGAAGATAAAATGGATGATTGATGAATAAAATAGCAGAGTTTTTGTTACGGATTTCCAAGTTGTGTTCTCATGGAGGATGAGTGCTTGATTTATAGTTTGTGAGTGGCAAAATGGAGGGTGAGAATCAATCCATGTTGGATTGAATCCAATGGTTCAAATTACATGAGATAATTGGAGGATTCTAGAATAGAAAATTCTATATTTGGTGAGGGATTTCCATTGAATTAAAATTTCAATGGAATAGTGTAGATGCATTTGAATATTTGAAAATGAGAGGGAGAAATAGATAAACTTCTAGATTCAGAGGTGATGTGCACATGATTAAGATTAAATTAGGATAATAAATGATGATTAGGGATGTGATTTGATGGCAAGGTTAGGTGTGGGGATGTGTAGGGTAGGTGGTAGGTGAGATTTAGGAATACTAAATTCTTTTAATTTAAGATAATATGATATAATTATGGATTAATGAGATTAATGAATTAAAAGGATGAAATGGGATATAATAAAGATTTAAAAGGATTAATAATGGAATGTTGGGATATTTGATAAATGATTAAAAGGAGAAAATTATAAAATGGATTATTAGATAATAATTAATCTTACGATTAATTATTATATGGTTGATGTATGATAATAATAATGATGGATTAAAATGAATTAAAATGGATTGGTAGTGGATAAATAGTGATGAGGCTAAAATGTGGGACATGATTAATGTTAATTAGTCATGTAGACATTTTAGGTGTCTACATAACTTTTACAAAAATCTAATAAAAAAATTGAATAATTTCATAACAATCACACCCATTTTATTGGACTAAATAGTCTCTAATAAATTTGTCCCCATTATTCATACATACATGCAAACCCAATAACTCATGTATGGGGAACAAAATTATTTCTAGGTATATAAACACCTCGCACCCATTATCATTATTTTCCCATAATGATAACTAGAAAAATATAATTTTCATTTACTATTAGCATTATATTTCCATAATGCTAAATGGAAAAATATAATTTTCATTTAAATACCATAGACATAATAGTTTATGATTTGTGAAATAATAGTATGTGTGGGATGCGTGGTGGTTCTTAGCCATAACTTAAAATTACACAAACTAACTAAAAAAACTTTAATACCATACCAAATATATATATTTTAGATTGTACCAAAACATTATTACATGTCTTGTGATTAGGTTTGACACCTATATTACTTATAGATATAGTTAGTTTTTTTTCATTCCTATCATGTATCTTAAATTAATGTTAAGACAAGTAGTTTTCAACAAAATTTCCTTAGCTCGAAGCACCCAAACATTTCACTTATGATTTCTTAAGTAATTTGACACAGCTGGAATTTTTTTTTTTTGCATTATTATGAGAATATTATTTTATTTTGAAAATCTATTTTAATATATGAATATGGTTTTTGTATGGATATTTTGTTAAATATTATGTAGATGGATGATTGGAAAAGTTGAGTGTGGATGCTCTTAAGAAGCATCCCAACCATGGAAGCTGATGAGGTTCATAATGCCTCCATAACGTTGACAAATTTTTCTATGTTTCCAACCCCTTTTGATATTGGACCAAATAGGGAAAAATGGTTGACATTCCATATCTTAAATGGAGAATGGTCACGTAAAAATATGGATGTGGTGGATATGATGATCATGTCAGAGATGGTTGTTCATTTTGTGTTCGATCCTCGATATTAGGTTGTGGAGCCTGTTTTCATGTGAGAAAGTGTTGAAGACTGTAAACTAAGAGTATTGTACACTTTCCACGGTTGTCTCGCCGGGGTTGGGAGCGCAGCCCCTGAATTTTTTTTGGGCCTTAAAACATGCTCGATATATCGGGAAATGTGATTTTCTCATATGGGTGGGTTTTTTAACCCATAGGTTTATGGGACGGTTTTATCCCATGGTTTTGGTACCCACGGTTTTGTAAAACTGCTTAAGCAGTTGTCTATTTATATGGTTTTGTGCATATGGTAGATAGAATGAAAACATTGTAGATGTGCTTTGAATTCGTGTGTGAATTTCAGAGAGTTTGTTGAGCATAGCTCCAAAAAGATCTAGGTATTGTATTGAAAGAGCGGTGGCTTGTAATAAAATATGAGCAAGTGATTCTTGGTGGACGTAGCCCAAATTGGGTGAACCACGTTAAATACTATCTATTTGTGTTGTGTTATTTTATTATGCACTTTTATTTGAGATTTGTAATATTTTACGTATATTAGTTTTTCTTGTTGCGATTGTGTGAGGAATTATTCCGCATATTTTATCCCTTATTTCCCAATAATTGGTATCAGAGCCTAGTTTGGTTTCTTTGAAGTTTTGAATCCGGGAAAGTTTTATCTTGAGTGGGAGCTATCACAGAATGATGGAAGATCTAGGGTTGATTAATTTAATGGGCAAAATTTGTCTTTGGAAGATGCAGATGGAAGATTACCTTTATCAGAAGGATCTTTATATTCCGTTGTCTGAGAAGGTGAACAAACCCTCGAGCATGATGAATGCGGAATGAGATTTGCTGGATAGGAAGGCACTTGGGACAATCCGACTGTGTCTTACATCTTCGGTATTATTTCATGTTTCAAAGGAAAAGACTACAAAAGAATTGATGGATGCATTAGGGAAATTGTATGAAAAACCCTCTGCCTCTAATAAGATATTTTTAATGAAAAAGTTGTTTAATATGAAGATGTTTGAGAATGGTTCAATAGTAGATCATTTAAATGATTTTAATACGGTTGTAAATATGCTAGCTTCGGTTACAATAGAATTTGATGAAGAAGTTAGGGCTTTATTAGTTTGTGCTCTTTACCTAAGAGTTGGAATAGCCTGGTAATGGCGGTAGCAGCTTAGTTCTAGCTAACTCAAAGTTGAAGTTTGAGGATGTTGTAGAGGTGATTCTAAGAAAGGAAATGTGAAGAAAAAGCTCTGGCGAATCTTCTACTTCAAGGAATGCTTTGACAGTGGAAACTAGAGGGAGACAGAAGAATAGAGGAAGCCGTGGAAAATCAAAGGATCGGGCAAGGTCAAAATCCAAAAGCAAGATAGTATGTTTGCACTGTGGAATGTATGGGCATGCAAAGAAGGACTGTTGGGAGTTTCAGGACAAGAAGAAACAACAGGAAGAAAACAAGAAGAAAAATTTGGCAACGGGTAATGTATGTCAGGATGCTTTGATTCTTTCTTTGCACAATATTACTGAATCTTGGGTTTTAGATTCAGGGGCTTCTTTCCATGCTACTCCACATAGGCATTATTTTATTGATTATGTTCAAGGAGATTTTGGGCATATTTTTCTTGGTGATGATGAGCCTTGCAGATATAGTGGAAAAGGTTATGTTGAGGTTAAAATGCAAAATGAGAATACTTGGCTATTGAAGGATGTTAGACATGTGCCTACATTAAGATGAAATTTGATATCGGTAGAGGCGGTTAGGAAGTGATGGTTGTCAGACCGTGATATTTACAACGAACTCTTGGAAGGTTACCAAGGGTGCTCTTGTGGTGGCAAGAGGTAAGAAGGTTGGAACCTTGTATTTAACCACTTATAGCACTAATGTTGTAATCTTGTGGCTTGAAGTAGATACTGACATTGTGGCACTATAGACTTGGGCATATGAGCCATAAGAGCATGGAGATCATAAAGAAGGATTTTCTGGATATATAGAAACAAGTTTGGAGTTACGTGAGGATCGCATATATGAGAAACAAGAAGCGAGTAAGGTTTCTCAAGGTTGGACCTACAAATAAAAGAGAGTAAGTTAGAGCTTGTGTATTCTCGATGTGTGGGTCCGGCTCGGGTATCATCTCTTGGGGTTTAAATTATTATGTTACTTTTATTGACGATGCAACAAGAATAGTTTGGGTTTATTGTATTAGAAACAAATATGATGTATTTGACAGCTTTTGTTAAATGGAAATCCTTGTAGTAGAGAATGAAATAGGTCTTAAGCTAAAATGTCTCATGTCGAGATAATGGAGGGGAGTATTACAAAGCAATGAATTTGATGATTATTGTTTTAAGAATGGAATCCGTAGGCAAAAAGACAGTTCTAGAAAATCTGCAGCAAAATGGGGTGTTAAAAATGATGAACAAAACAATAATGGAACGTGTTACAAGCATGTGGTTACATGCGGGACTACCTCTTTCTTTTTGGGAAGAAGTGAGCACAACCTGTTGTGTACTTGATAAATAGAGGAACCTCAAGTGCCTTGAATGGAGACATACCTGAGGAGGCTTGGTATGGTCAGAAATTTGATTATTCATTTCTTAGAGTCTTTGGATGTGAGGTGTTTTTCCATATAGATAAGGATGATAAGACCAAGCTAGAGGCTAAATCAGAAAAATGTACTTTCATTGGTTATGGTGGTGATGACTTTGGATATAAATGTTGGAGTATTAAGGACAAGAAAATCATTCGATCTAGGGATGTGGTCTTTAATGAGAAAGTCATGTATAAGCAATAGTTGCAGGAAAATAGGGAAGAATTTAAGAAAGAATATGCAGCGGTAGAGGATCTTCCGGATGGGAAAGTGACACATGAATTAGTTCAGGAACCTCCTCAACAGGAACCCCAAACTCCTATATTGAGAAGGTCTTCTAGGGTAAGAAAATATCCTGAACGTTTTTCTCCTTCTCTTTATTATTTATTACTCACTAATAGTGGAGAGCTAGAGAGATTTGATGAAGCAATGCAGGTAGATGCCAGGAAGAAGTGGGAGCAAGCCATGGATGAGGAGCATTAGGATCTCATGGAGAACCAGACATGGGATTTGGTAAAGCTACTCGAAGGAAAAAGAGCATTACAGAACAAGTGGGTGTTCAGAGTCAAAGAGGAAGGAGGAAAGAAAAGATACAAGGCCCGGTTGGTGGTCAAGGGGTTTGCACAGAAAAAATGTATAGATTTTGATGAGATTTTTTCTCTTGTAGTAAAAATGACTTCTATTAGAACTGTTCTTGGAATAGTTGCAGTAGAAGACTTGCACTTAGAGCAGCTTGATGAAAAGACTGTATTTCTCCATGGTGATTTAGAGGAGGAACTATATATACAACAACCAGAAGGCTATGAGGTCAAAGGTAAAGAGGAGATGGTGTGCAAACTTAAGAAGAGCTTGTATGGCTTGAAACAAGCTCCACGTCAATGGTATAAGAAATTTGATAGCTTTATGATGAAGTAAGGTTATATTAGATGTCATTCTAACCATTGCATGTATACAAAGAAATTTTAGGATGAAAGTTATATTATCCTTTGTCTGTATGTGGATGACATGTTGGTTTTAGGTAAAAACATGTAGGAAATAAAAGTACTCAAGAAGCGGCCTAGGTTCTGTATATAAAACTTTACAACTCTTTACCTAGGTTGGTCATTTCAGTTTTGGGGAGTTCTATTGCAATCAAGCGAGGATCTCAGAGCCATTGCTTCATTAAAATGATGTCTACACATCATCATAGAGCAACACAAGCCAAGGATTCCCTTCGAGACCCTTGGAGCATTCACATGAAGACACGAGACCATATTGCCATGACATCGAGCTAACCACCATTTCATTAGTCAATCACCAAAATCCTTCCAACCAAGAGATCTTCATAGCAACAAGTAACGTGATGTCAATCATTTGTGCTTACTTTATTACAGATCTCTTATATCTTTTAGTATTTTTAGTTTCTACTTTTATCGAAATATCTCCATCTTCCCACCAGTTCACCAACCCAAACACCTACAATTTTTCACCTTTTGTAACCTCTCCCTTTGTATTCCGAGTCTTCTTAGTAATATTACGAACCTAACCACACCCTTCTCACTTTTTGTGCAATCATAGAGAAGCCTAAAAACCATTTTTATTAAGTTATTGTCATTTTCCCACATCAACGTCAGTTTACCCTACCGCCATCGGTTACATCTCTCTCTACCGACATAGTCGCCTGACCGATATCGGTCTCTATGTCATTTTATACCCCTTTGACCAACAAACCTCCGATATATCGAACTAACCCAAACCTCACCCAATCATTCCCAGACCCTTTACTAGACCTCTATCGCACTGTAAAATCCAAAATAACCCACCAAAGCTGGGTCTAATCATAGCTTTTCCTGTTAGATTAGATTTACTTATTATATTTGCACAAGATACCTAAATCGTATAACTACTAAAGTATGATTTCTGTATTTCACAATATTTACCGCATTAATTTGTATTTAAAAGTGAATTGACAACTTTTAGGAAGCACCACGCTTCCGGATCTAGCATTTATCAGCAATTCACTAACATATATTATTAATGTTATCTCGTGGTCTTGTTGTGTTTCTTACAATGTCGTTCGCTCCCCTAGCAAAGGGAAGTTCTTCATGATCAACTTGGATCATCTTCCTTTTCTTCGTCGGCCGACGACCGGGTTGCTAAGCGTTACATTGTTGTGCTCCTGTCGATCCTTGCTGGCTTCGCTTTTTTTTTATTATCGGGTTAAAAGAAAAATCTAGCTCTCGCTTCTTCGAGTTTGCCTGGTTGTCGCCATTAATATGATTAATAATTATTATCATTATTTTAGCCGTAAAAATTAAAAAAAAATGTTTATAATAATATCATGATTTATATTGTTGATTTGCGAGCGTTGGGTTTTGGCGTCAAAATTTTATCAGATATTATTAAGGATTACCTTAAGCTATGTTTTCATTATGTTTTGACTTCATTTTAGGATTTTTATTTTTTTTTTTTTAAACAAAAAAAAATTAAATAAGTTCAAACAAACAAAAAATAAATAATAAAATAAAAGACTTAAAATTTAACACTAATAAAAAAAGAAGAAGGAAAACCCCGTGATTTCCTTGTTTGGGGTGGTTTAGGGCAAAGGGGACTCTTTTGTGTTTTTGTTTTCTATCTTTTGCTGAGGGAGAGAGAGAGCCACCGCCATGGAGGAGGGTTTCTGTCCGAGAGGTTGAAGAAGGCGTGAAGGAGGGTTTTTCCAAGGTTTTCCAAGGGCGTTGGCAGTTTTGTATGCTTTGTGGAAGCAATCCGAAGTGGTTTAATGGAATGCAATGTTGTTGGGTTTGAACTGAAAGTTTTTAATCATGTTTGGAAGCCTAACTCATGCCCAATGGAGTTTGATACAGCCAAGGATGCACAAAAACGTGGCATGTGGCCTCAAGGAGATGTGTTCTCTTGGTCAGCTACACAAAAACGTGGTTGTGCACAAAAAATGCCTCAAGGAGATGTGTTCTCTTGGTCAGCTGCACAAAAACATGGTTGTGCACAAAAACACCTCAAGGAGATGTGTTCTCTTGGTTACCTGCTCAAAAATGTGGACAACTTTTAAAAAATGCCAAGCTGCTTTAAAAACACCCCTTACAGATGTAGTTTCATGGACAAATGATGATTAAAAATGGATTTGTTGAAAAGGTGTGGGAATTGTTTGATAAAATGCCTCAACCGAATCTTGTGTCATGGAATGTGCTGATTGTAGGATATGCTCAAAATGGGCTTGCTGAGAAAGCCTTGGAGGCTTTCAATCAAATGCAACTAGCAGGTGTAAAGCCAAACTCGGTAACCTTTGCTAGCATCCTTCCATCCTATGGAAAAATTGGTGCTTTTGAACTGGTAATGGAAATCCATCAAAAAAAAATCGAAAATGGATTTTTGTTAGATGTTGTTGTTGGGACTGCTCTCATAGATATGTATACAAAATGTGGAAGTATACAAAATGCACACAAGTTGTTTAACAATATGCCTTAGAGAAATGTGGTCTCATGGAATGCCATGATTTCAGGATATGCACATAATGGGCAACTTATTCTGTTGGAAAACCTTCAAGGCATAGAAAACAAGATGTTTTTGTTTGCAATGCAACTTCCTTGTAGACATGTATGCAAAATGGTGGAGTTGAGGATGCTCATGAACTGGTTGACGAAGTGCCCAAGCAAGATGTTGAACCAAAGCCTGCGGCTTCGACCGACTTCATTCTCCAGGCATGGTTCTTCTTCCCTTACCTCTCATAATTCTCGTGTTTTAGTTCTCTTTTGCAACTAAATAGAATTTTAAATTATTAGGATTTTTAATACAGTTAAATGTCCCTTCAACTCATTGCAAAACAATAAATTGTCGTGTCGTAACTCACGAAGTCATTATAACTCATCTACTTTAAACCATGAACTATCACCCTCACTTCGAGATGATTTAGAAAAATCTTACCCATCTTGATCGCTCCAATATTGTTTTATCGACCAGACGAAATTTGACTCCCCATTGATAAAGTTGACCTTCTCCTTGTTTTAAATAGTTATTTTTTTGCATTTTTCGGAGACTCACTAAGTACCCTTCGTAACTCTGGAAACGAGATGTGAAGTTTCATTCGTGTACCTTGGTATACGAGGAGTCACCTTGACCTTTGGTTTGACCCAAAACAAACATATGACATCCTTTTGACGCTCTTATAGGAGCCCTGTTACACTAGTTTACAAAGTAGAAAGTCTGTTAAATCTAGAAAGTTGGCTTTCGTTTTGAACCACCATTTGAAACCTGGATGGAGAAATTACTTCCCGTCTTCGCAAACCTCTAGTGTTTATACTAGAAAATTGCATGGAACATTCAGTATAGGAAAGAGAACTTTTCGGGATAGTTTGGCGAAGCCATTTTGAAGCCTCTCGGTCGTAGTTTGATGAGGTCAAACTGGACCAATTTCGTCTTGTCGCTCCAGAAAACTTGTTGCCGTTTGAAAATGGTTCTCTAGTTCTCAGTCCCGTCGACTCTGATGAATTCTCCTTATATAGGGGAACTAGTAGGAGATGTCTCATTGCGTGCTCCTCCATCAAACGTTAGTTATGGACGCGGTTTTCTGGGCCCTCGAGCTAACTTTTGTCATTTTACAACTGGGTGAACTACGATCAGTAGCCCCGGAAAACTAGCCGCCAAACGCAAACCGTTCTCTTTTTCCCAATTCCGTTAGTTGCTATGAATTCTTGGTATATCTAGGGACACGTAGAAAGTTAATCGTGGTGTGTGTTCTCATCGGAAGATAACTTTTGGAAGCGGTTTCTTAGCCTCCGAGCCCGTTTTGAACGTTTTTGTAACTAGTGAGAAAATGTAAAAATAGAAAGCTGCAGGACCCTCGTAGGGTTGCCAAATCACCCTAGAAACTTTTAACACATGTAAATAACTGTTTAAAACACTATAATGAAACTTGTTGTGTGCATTAGAACTTTTGACAAAATGGTGTTTTCTCTCTTCCCTTCTCTTTCTCTCTCTAGGTTACAAAGTGAAGTGAAATGAAATGCAATGAATACATGTCTCTAAACCTTTTTATTTTGATTGCAAATTGTAATTTTTATCTTATGTAAATGGGAAACTGAAAAATGATAATTATGATTGATTAGGGTGGATGCCATGCCCAATGATTTATCGTTGATATCTTGCTCATGTGGTTTTTGCAGGATGAAAGAATGATGACGTAAAGGCGTTGAGTAATTCATTGTTTATTTTTGGTAATATATTGAAAGACTTATTGTTGAAATTGGTAGTATGTAAAAGTCGTTAGATTAATAAGTGCTTGAGAAATTGTATTTCTTTCATGGATGTTATTTTGATCCCAAAATTGTTATGGTAAAAGTGGAATACAAATGTCAAAAGGAATTGAAATTTATACCTTGTAGTGAACTTTCATTGTGCAATTATTGGTTTAGTAATTGGTGTTGTGTTTCTTACCTTGAAAATGTAATAAAGGAACCTAACCACAATAGTAACCCTAGTTCAAAATTTGTATATATAACTAACTCTGCAGATTAATCCCTTAGCGTAGAAAACTATGACCTTCAAACGAACCTTTACACTCGATGGAACATCCTAGTTTAGGCAAATAAGATCCCAAGAAAGGGGTTTATCGTCTTAGTAGGTACATTTAGTGACATCGACATAAACTAGACATATAGGAGCAACACAGTCAAATAAATCTTCTACATCGAATGAATTTCTTGTGGGATCTAGATGACATCATGGAGCTAGTGAAATAGTGGTTCTATCATGTAAAATTTTGTTAATGAATAGATCCTCTTAGCTATAGGTGCTATCTTTGGCTAGTGATAATATAGCACTTTGATCTTTTACGGAGGGTTTATAGGGTGAATATGTTTTGAATCTTATTCTAATCTATAATAGAGTGTAAAGCCCTAAGTGAAAAATTGGAATTAAACTAAACCCTAGTGGATTAGGATGTTAACTTGTGGGTAGAAAACTATAATTTAACTCCTTGCATATGAAATTGTTTTGAAAGATGTTGATTTTAGAGAACCTTAGAAATGAAATCTTGTCCCTTAATCCCTTGTTATGTCATTTATGGCATTAAGGAATAAAGAATATTTCTTATGTGGAATCATGAAATGCAAAGATATGGGATCTTCGTGAACATAGATCACTTGTGTTCATGTGTAGTTTATAATGCTCCTAGCCATGTACTTCCTTAAGATGTCAGACAAGTGCTTTCGTAACTCTTTTGTTTTAAGATGATGCTAAGAATGAGACCATAGTGCGATGTAAGAGCATATCATATAAGATGAAAACGAGATTGGAGATTAGGATTAAGGTCACTCTTGGAGTCCTTATAACTTAATTAAACATTTTCATGTGTTGCAAAGAATATAAATTGCCTTGGTGTGACCAAACTTCGAGAAAACAAAAGATATATAAATATAAATGGAAGTCCATAAGTTATTGAACTTTATTAACTATGGTAGCGAAATAACTATTCCGTGATCGATGGATGTTTTGGGAAAAAGCTATATTGAATCTATGTCTCCCTCAATCCCAAGATTTCATCTTGACATCACGTTATTCACTTCACTTGTGTAGCAAGGTTAAATTTAAACATTGAATAAGTGTTTTGGGAAGCATAATCTTAACATAAGAATGAGAGAATTAGAATTTTGTATGAAATTTGAAATATGGAAAATACTTATGTAAGTTATGAAGATTGTCAGAAGGGTAAAGAGAAAAATTAACTAGTTGAACAATAAGTGAAATGTGAAACAAATTTTCAGAACATGTAGGTGGAAAAAGGGAGAAAATTATGCTTACATAATAATGTTATTGGATGTTTAACGTACTCTAGATGTAACCATGGTAATGATGTGTTGTGGGTTGTCAATCCTTAAGTCCCTTTTTATTGTGGTTGTGTTATTTCTAGCATTCGTTCATTGGGGAAAGTGTGGCATCGACATGTATATGGTGTTGTCATGTGTCTATGTGATTTGATGACTTATGTAAGTGTCGTATATGTTGTTGAGTTTTCCTTACTTGGAGTCCTTGTGGTGTTTGTAATGAGCAATGTAAGTAAAAAAAATAAAATTATCCTGGTATTTTACTGTTGTATTTGTGTGTGTAAATGTGGGCACTACATATGGTATCAGAGCAGAGGTTCATGCTCTCGAACCTCTAGGATGGATTGGAGTTGTGATGATTCTACATGATGGTGGTGGATAATGGAAGAGTAATGTGATATATGTTGTTATGTGAACTATGTCGTGATTGTGACCTTATGGAAGCACATGTGGTGCATGTCACTTAGTGCGTATTTGTTGTCATGTTGATGTGCTTGTGATGAGAGTATCGACTCTCATTTTCATGGATTCAATGAGGAATCCATGTGTGATGTATTGCCTTGTTTTGTGTGAAAGGAAATGATATTGTGGATTGCAAGAGGTTGAAACATTTTGGCTTTATGTGATATGAAGGTGTATTGAGGTATTGCATGAAAAAATTGATGTAAAGTGAATGGAATTTTATCGTGATGTCATCACCGTATTGTGATTAGTTGTGTACATCGTCGTGTTGTTTTGCAATTGACTATATGTCGTAATGTTAGACATTGTGTTCCTCATACTTATGATTCATGTAATATGTGATGGTTTATGTCATGATTTAGGGGCATATGGTGAGTATGATCCCTATGGTATAGTGATTGCACTTTGGGTGCAGGATGTGGTAATGTGATGTATCATAACCCGTGAAAGTAATGATTGTGTTATACCCTGTATATATTATACCATGCGTAAGACGTTATGGTTATTGTGTGTGAATCACCATTGTGTTAGTGATGTAGTTATGTGTATGTTGTGGACCTTACACTAGATGACCCTAAGGGGATAAACTGTCAAGAGTGTATGTGTGGAGAGAGGAGGCATGGACCAAGTTTTCATAATCTTGAGTTGAGTACAAGTGAGAAAGTGGAGTCTTATATAGACTGAAAACCCACTTTTATCTGTTTAGTATACTTTGAGCTTGCTCAGTATATTGTGGGTGCGCACCACCTTAGGCTCAACTTATGCAACCTGTGTCCCTGCTCTTTCCTATTGGATTGTTCATTGAATAATCCTATGTAATTTTGACTATGTTGATCCTTGTGGGAGTTTGGAGGAATGATTCAGGCAGAGATGATGACAGTTACATTATTTGATATACTCATTTCTGGTTACATGTATATTTTTACGAGCTGAGGCTCGATGTCCGAGTGCCAGCAACTCGATGAGTACCCCTTTGGTGGCGGTATGAGGCCACATAGTGATTGTAATGTGCTATTTTCTCAATACGTATTTTATTCGTAAATTGATCATTATCTCTTTTAGCTAGAACCAACCATTTTCTTGATTGACATGTTCTTATATTTTGGGCATTTATTTGATTGTTGCATTAACATTTGGATTTTGCACTAACCATGGCTAATTAGCCATTTGTTTTTCTTGGTTTTAAAAACTTTCTTTTCATATTTAAAAGTTTTGTAGCCTAGCCCAAGGCTTTTGATTTTGCCACTTGGCATTTGAATGGATTGTTATGCTGGTTCTAATGTCGTAATGTGTTGGAATAGGGTCATGGGATTCACCATGGAGTGGTGGAACCTATGGACCCGCTTCGTTGTATGGGGGTACGCCCCAAGGAGTTACAGATAACTAGCGGGTTGTTGAACCACGAGTTATTATGTCACTTGGGTTGGGGGTGACGGGCTCTATGTGCCTAGGGCCATAGGGTGACCCGACCTCATTAAAAGGAGAAAGGAGACAAGCCTCTATGGTTGAGTGACTGTTATTCTTTATGGCACTCTATGGTTGAGTGACCTGAGATTTTGATGGGGCTCTATGGTTGAGTGACCCGACTTGGTTCTGGCACTATGTTTCTTCCTCTTGGGAGGTATATGGAGATTATTTGGTGATGCTTTGGGGAGGTATATGGAGGTTATTTGGTGATGCTTTGGGATGGTATATGGAACTTTATTTTGTGCTTTTGGAGATATCTAGAGTTGTTTCGTGATGCCTTGTGATGTGTGGAGTTGGTATAGTGAGTTATGTGTCCTCTTGTGAGTTTTGGTTAGACTTGTTATGATTGGTGGCGTGACTCTTCCCTTGGTTGGTATGGACTATTGGATATTGGATTGGAACTATGTTGTTATAGTCATGGATTTTTGTGAGTCATGTGATACCCGTTGTATATGTATCAGCGTGTTGATTTTTTGTCAGTCATATGTGTGTACTAGATCTATGTCTAGGATGTAATTGTTGGAAATTAATTGCTATGTGGTCTACTTGTTGTCATTCCATGGTTTGGTGAAACCCTTGTGATGTGATACGGTCGTGAAAGTATGCAAAAGTATGCTTGAGAAATTTTAGAGTTGTGTATGACCCTGGTAGGGTGTTGTGATTGTAGTTCATGATGGGAACCTACAAGAATGAATAAACTAAAATTCTAAAAAGGGGGAAATTTTAAAGGACTTAAATTAAGAATAATGTTAATGGAAAGAGACTAATGAAATAACGAATAAGAGAGAACTACCAATCTTCACAAGAACCTTGAAAGTTAAAATTTCTTCCAAATGTTCCTAGGGCCACCCCGTGACCGTGATTTTGTATCTGAAATCTTAACCTTAGAGTGTGCCTTCGCCATGTTTGTCCTTGTTGCTTACCATTTCTCCTTCTTCATTGTATGTCGCATCGAGGACGATGCTTTCTTAAGGGGAGGAGAATGTAATGCCCCATTCCTCGTTCTTCCTTTTCTTCGTCGACGACCGGGTTGCTAAGCGTTACGTTGTTGTGCTCCTACCGATCCTTGTTGGCTTCACTTTTTTCGATTATCCGGTTAAAGGAAAAATCTAGCTCTCGCTTCTTCGAGTTTTCCTGGTCATCGCCATTAATATGATTAATAATTATTATCATTATTTTAGCCGTAAAAATTAAAAAAATAATGTTTATAATAATATCATGATTTATATTGTCGATTTGCGAGCGTTGGGTTTTGGCGTCAAAATTTTATCAGATATTATTAAGGATTACCTTAAGCTATGTTTTCATTATGTTTTGACTTCGTTTTAGGATTTTTATTTTTATTTTTTTTAAAAAATAAAATTTAAAGTTCAAACAAACAAATAAATAAATAAATAAAATAAAAGACTTAAAATTTAACACTAATTAAAAAAAAAAAGGAAAAGCCCGTGATTTCCTTGTTTGGGGTGGTTTAGGGCAAAGGGGACTCTTTTGTGTTTTTGTTTTCATCTTTTTTTCCGAGGGAGAGAGAGAGCTGCCGCCATGGAGGGAGGAGGGCTTTTGTTTTACACACCCAAGACTATTTTTGAAGGGGAGGTTTTTGCGAGACTATTTTTCCAAGGGCGTTGGTAGTTTTGTATGCTATGTGGAAGCAATCCGAAGTGGTTTAATGGAATGCAATGTTGTTGGGTTCGAACTGAAAGTTTTTAATCATGTTTGGGATGCCCAGCTCATGCCCAATGGAGTTTGATACAGCCAAGGATGCACAAAAACGTGGTTGTGCACAAAAAATGCCTCAAGGAGATGTGTTCTCTTGGTCAGCTGCACAAAAATGTGGTTGTGCACAAAAAACGCCTCAAGGAGATGTGTTCTCTTGGTCAGCTGCACAAAAACGTGGTTGTGCACAAAAAACGCCTCAAGGAGATGTGTTCTCTTGGTTAGCTGCTCAAAAACGTGGACAACTTTTTAAAAATGCCAAGCTGCTTTAAAAATGCCCCTTACAGATGTAGTTTCATGGACAACGATGATTAAAAATGGATTTGTTGAAAAGGCGTGGGAACTGTTTGATAAAATGCCTCAACCAAATCTTGTGTCATGGAATGTGTTGATTGTAGGATATGCTCAAAATGGGCTTGCTGAGAAAGCCTTGGAGGCTTTCAATCAAATGCAACTGGCAGGTGTAAAGCCAAACTCGGTAACCTTTGCTAGCATCCTTCCATCCTATGGCAAAATTGGTGCTTTCGAACTGGTAATGGAAATCCATCAAAAAAATAATCGAAAATGGATTTTTGTTAGATGTTGTTGTTGGGACTGCTCTCATAGATATGTATACAAAATGTGGAAGTATACAAAATGCACACAAGTTGTTTAACAATATGCCTTAGAGAAATGTGGTCTCATGGAATGCCATGATTTTAGGATATGCACATAATGGGCAACTTATTCTGTTGGAAAACTTCAAGGCATAGAAATCAAGATGTTTTTGGAAGACTTTGTGTGACATGTATGTGGAGGTTAGATCGAGGCTCGTGAACTGGTTGACGAAGTGCCCAAGCAAGATGTTGAACCGAAGCCTGCGGGTTTGACCGACTTCATTCTCTAGGCATGGTTCTTCTTCCCTTACCTCTCATAATTCTCGTGTTTTAGTTCTCTTTTGCAACTAAATAGAATTTTAAATTATTAGATTTTTAATATAGTTAAATGTCCCTTCAACTCATTGCAAAACAATAAATTGTCGTGTCGTAACTCACGAAGTCATTATAACTCGTCTACTTTAAACCATGAACTATCACCCTCACTTCGAGATGATTTAGAAAACTCTTACCCATCTTGATCGCTCCAATATTGTTTTATCGACTAGATGAATTTGACTCCCCATTGATAAAGTTGACCTTCTCCTAGAAAAAAAAAGGGAAAAAGAAGTTATTTTTTTTTACATTTTAGAGACTCATTAAGTACCCTTCGTAACTCTAGAAACAAGATGTGAAGTTTCATTCGTGTACCTTGGTATACGAGGAGTCACCTTGACCTTTGGTTTGACCGAAAAAACATATGACATCCTTTTGACGCTCTTATAGGAGCCTGTTACACTAGTTTACAACAGTAGAAAGCTATTAAATCTAGAAAGTTGGCTTTCGTTTTGAACCGCCATTTGAAACCTGGATGGAGAAATTACTTCCCGTCTTCGCAAACCTCTAGTGTTTATACTAGACAAATTGCATGGAACATTCAGTATAGGAAAGAGCACTTTTTGGGATAGTTTGGCGAAGCCATTTTGTAGGCCTTCGGTCATAGTTTGACGAGGTCAAACTGGACCAATTTCGTCTTGTCGCTCTAGAAAACTTGTTGCCGTTTGAAAATGGTTCTCTAGTTCTCAGTCCCATCGACTTTGATGAATTCTCCTTATATAGGGGAACTAGTAGGAGATGTCTCGTCATTGCTTCCTCCATCAAACGTCAGTTATGGACGTGGTTTTTGGGCCCTCGAGCTAACTTTTGTCATTTTACAACTGGGTGAACTACGATCAGTGGCCCCAAAAAACTAGCCGCCAAACGCAAACCGTTCACTCTTTTTCAATTCCATTCGCTTGCTATGAATTCTTGGTATATCTGGGGACATGTAGAAAGTTAATGTGGTGTGTGTTCTCATCGGAAGATAACTTTTGGAAGTGGTTTCTTAGCCTCTCGAGCCCATTTTGAACGTTTTGTAACTAGTGAGAAAATGTAAAAATAGAAAGCTACAGGACCCTCGTAGGGTTGCCAAATCACCCTGGAAACTTTTAACACATGTAAATAACTGTTTAAAACACTATAATGTAACTTGTTGTGTGTATTAGAACTTTTGACAAAATGGTGTTTTCTCTCTCTTCCCTTCTCTTTCTCTCTCCTGGGTTACAAAGTGAAGTGAAATGAAATGTAATGAATACATGTCTCTAGACCTTTTTATTTCGATTGCAAATTGTAATTTTTATCTTATGTAAATGGGAAACAAAAAAATGATAATTATGTTAGATTAGGGTGGATGCCATGCCAGCGATTTATCGCTGATATCTTGCTCATGTGGTTTTTGCAAGATGAAAGAATGATGACGTAAAGGCGTTGAGTAATTCATTGTTTATTTTTGGTAATATATTGAAAGACTTATTGTTGAAATTGGTAGTATGTAAAAGTCATTAGATTATTAAGTGCTTGAGAAATTGGTATTTCTTTCATGGATGTTATTTTGATCCCAAAATTTGTTATGGTAAAAGTGGAATACAAATGTCAAAAGGAATTGAAATTTATACCTTGTAGTGAATTTTCATTGTGCAATTATTGGTTTAGTAATTGGTGTTGTGTTGCTTACCTTGAAAATGTAATAAAGGAACCTAACCACTATAGTAACCCTAGTTCAAAATTTATATATATCACTAACCTGCAGATGATAATCCCTTAGCGTAGAAAACTATGACCTTCAAACGAACCTTTACACTCGATGGAACATCCTAGTTTAGGAAAATATGATCCCAAGAAAGGGGTTTATCGTCCTAGTAGGTACATTTAGTGACATCGACATAAACTAGACATATAGGAGCAACACAGTCAAATAAATCTTCTGCATCGAATGAATTTCTTGTGGGATCTAGATGACATCATGGAGCTAGTGAAATAGTGGTTCTATCACTTAAAATTTTGCTAATGAATAGATCCTCTTAGCTATAGGTGCTATCTTTGGCTAGTGATAATATAGCGCTTTGATCTTTTACGGAGGGTTTATAGGGTGAATATGTTTTGAATCTTATCTAATCTATAAGAGAGCGTAAAGCCCTAAGTGGAAATTGGAATTAAACTAAACCCTAGTTGATTAGGATGTTAACTTGTGGGTAGAAAACTATAATTTAACTCCTTGCATACAAAATTGTTTTGAAAGATGTTGATTTTAGAGAACCTTAGAAAATGAAATCTTGTCCCAAAATCCCTTGTTATGTCATTTATGGCATTAAGGAATAAAGAATATTCCTTATGTGGAATCGTGAAATGCAGAGACATGGGATCTTCGTGTACATAGATCACTTGTGATTATGTGTAGTTTTTAATGCTCCTAGCCTTGTACTTCCTTAAGATGTCAGACAAGTGCTTTCGTAACTCTTTTGTTTTAAGACGATGCTAAGAACGAGACCATAGTACGATGTAAGAGCATATCATATAAGATGAGAACGAGATTGGAGATTAGGATTAAGGTCACTCTTGGAGTCCTTTTAACTTAATTAAACATTATCATGTGTTGCAAAGAATATGAATTGTTTGTGTGGTCAAACTTCAAGAAAACAAAAGATATATAAATATAAATGGAAGTCCATAAGTTATTGAACTTTATTAACTATGGTAGTGAAATAACTATTCCGTGATCGATGGATGTTTGGGGAAAAAGCTATTTCGAATCTATGTCTCCCTTAATCCCAAGATTTCATCTTGTCATCACGTTATATTCACTTGTGTAGTAAGGTTAAATTTAAACATTGAATAAGCATTTTGGGAAGCATAATCTTAACATAAGAATGAGAGAATTAGAATTTTATATGAAAATTTGAAATATGGAAAATACTTATGTAAGTTATGAAGATTGTCAGAAGGGTAAAGAGCAAAATTAACTGGTTGAACAATAAGTGAAATGTGAAATGAATTTTCAGATCATGTAGGTGGAAAAAGGGAGAAAATTATGCTTACATAATAATGTTATTGGATGTTTAACGTACTCTAGATGTAACCATGGTGATGTTGTGTGTGGGTTGTCAATCCTTAAGTCCTTTTTATTGTGGTCGTGTTATTTCTAGCATTCGATCATTGGGGAAAGTGTGGTATCGATAGGTTAATGGCGTTGTCATGTGTCTATGTGAATTGATAACTGATGTAAGTGTCATATATGTTGTTGAGTTTTCCTACTTGGAGTCCTTGTGGCGTTTTGCAATGAGCAATGTAAGTTAAAAAATAAAATTATCCTGGTATTTTACTGTTGTAATTGTGTGTGTTATATTTTGGGCACTACATTTAGACAACAACAAATTAGGTGAAACAGTACCACAAGATCACACTTGTTGTACACCCGCCTCCTGGATAACAACTCACCAAGCTTATCAAAAATGTTATTGATTGATGGGATGATGTTGACCACAAAATAGAAGAACTTGATGAGTATAAGTATCGATTTACTAAAATGTGGGATTATTCTAATTCTATAGTTAATCTAATATTAAGAACAATAGTAAATAACATATAATTACATAAAGGAAATGAACCAAGCAACTAAGAAAGTAGAAATGTAAAACCCTAATGTGCAAGGAGAGTTAAAAAGAGCTTAGCTGATTCGATAAAGGCGTTGGATTATTTCACACAATAAATTGGATGAAAAGAATGCAGAACAAACACACCAAAGCTCCGAAAGCATAGAATGGAACAATGAGTGTGACTAGGATACGGAGAGGTACATGGGAACCCGTAAGCACCTTAGTTTGAGATATGGGTGCCCTGGTCTATGAAAAAGCTCTAAAAACCTCCTCCGATGTGTCATTGGATGTTCACCTACCTTCACTTCATGTCGTACTAGCTTTGCTTTGGACCTGTATAGTATGTCGCTAGAGATCGGTGATGAAGGAGAGACTTACAAACCCTAAGACAAGTATTAAACCCCTAAAAAGAAATATGCATATGAAGGGGTGGTGGACTATCCTCAATAACCAAAATGATGGACTTACTAACTCGAGCACTACAATACATCTCAGATCCGATGTCGTTTTATGTGTGTCTATGCAATCATGCGTTAGGTGCTCTTGTGCCAGTCACACTTTGTGAAAGTAGTGAGAAATAACTATGTAGAAATGTAATAAAATTGTGGATGGAATAGAATAAACTTCCCTCCTATGTAGTGTGATGTAGATGAACCAGCCTTGTGCCTTGTGATGGAGCTAGATGGATGCAACCTTAGGTGATGATAGTGGTTCTTAGTGATTGGTCTATCATTATGGTCTCATAATTTTATATTTATATGGTTCTCTTGTTCTAATTTTGTAATTAACCTCAAAAGGCCGACCAATAAAATGATAAAAATATCAAACGTCTATAACGTGCCCAAAAAGTGGCAGGAAAGTGTAAAAAGGCTTAGGGCACCCTAGTATAGGACAGTGTACTCTAGTCAAATATAAAATGACGCCAAATGATAGAAATGACTAGGCGAGTAGATGTGGGAGGTCGGTAGTAACAACAACAAGCAAAGTAAAATGGCTAAAGGACATGGGTTAATTAGTAATTTCTTCACTCAAAAACCATATGAATAGTAGTATGATACCAAGACTAAATATTGTCTATAGTGTGTGATTTTGTGACTATTTTTTCTCCCACTTTATGTTGCTAAATGAAAATCTCAGTAACATGAAGTAAATAGATATTGTACACTGATAATTAATGTAGAGTGATGTGGAAAGCATGTCGATGGACTAGAAAAAGTGTAGAATGAGAAAATAGTGGAGCGTGGAGACTAAAGATGTAAAAGTGCAAAAATTGGTGAGAGTGAACCTAGTGAAGAAACACTTTGTAGATGCCGATGTATGTGAGGTACCTGTATGTTAATATGAGGTATGAACTACCGAATGACATTATTGTTTTTTGTTTGTTTGCGTCTTTGTTGTAGTTTCTTGTTGATTATGTACTTCTCATACGATGATTTGCAAGGAGAAGATGATCAAGCAGTCAAATATACATGTATATGTAGAAATCATATGTATATAGTAAAAATATTGTAAATAGAAATATGAAAAAGTAAAAGGAACATGTGCACCTAATCCATGATGAGAGAAAGGGTGTAGAAAGGATATCCTATACTGCGAGTTTTTTTGGGTGATCTCATGCCACCATGACCGAAGAATTGTAGGGAGAAAGCTATATTATTCTCCACCCCGAAACCGCTTCCCGAAGATGTGTGAAGAGATATATGTACTTCGCCTTGTTTTTGGGCGATCTGATGCCACTGGATGAATTAGTGTAGAGAGGAAATCCATTATATCATGTAACTAATCCCTAAAATTCTAGAAAAATCATGTCCTATAAAATCTGCATGTACGGGGTTCATAGACCGGCTCGAACCCACTCGTTATATAACCTAGAATGTCAAGGACAAAAACTAAACTAAACTATACATGCCGAGAGCACCTTGTGTAATGTGTAAAACCCCAAATGATGCCCCCTATTTGAGGCACATGTGAGATCACTAATAGGAGAATGTGGCCCCAAAAGAGGACCAATTGTATAAACCGTGCCCTGTAGGGTGGAAGGGAATGCATTTGGTGGAAACCAAGGCACACACAAATAAGTGGCTACAAAAAAAGTGTTAGTAAGAACAAACATGTATGTAAAATAAAAGTGTAAGCTACCAAACAATTTAGAATATAGAAAGTCAAGTAAACATGCAAGAAGAAAATTCGTGGATCGCCAAAGTAGATGGCAAACATTGTACATCACTCACAATGTCACAAGACACTCAAGGCCGCAATGACCACATACAACAAACAAGTGACAAACAATAGTAAACAACCAAATAGATAACCATGGAAGCAAATAATCCTGTAAATAAATGCTACACATGAAGCACCTATTAGCATGTTAGAAAGATAACCCATATGTCAAAAACGTGTATAAGCAAGTGATGTAAAGTGCTAAGTACAAAATGAAATAATAACACCTATAAGAGACGAATGTGGATGCCCCCAATGACCGTTGTAGGAGTGGTAGAAGGTGAGCATCCATGCTACGTGTAGGAGACTTGTATCTACAATCACAACTAGAAAAGAGTGTGAACACGCATGTGTGTATGGTAAAGATAATGACATATAAGATACCTAGATAGCATGTGTAATAAGTGAACATGAAAAATAAAATGTAAGAAAAAGTAAAATCAACCAAGATATGCAATATGTGGTGGATGGATAGAACGGAATGTAAGATGGATGATAAGAGCCATGTGTCCCCGAGTGAATGGAGTTGTATACAATGAGGTTCATTTAGTTTTCCCCCTAAGTAAAGAATGAATCGTAAATGAGAGTGCACATCGGGAAATGGTCGACGTGTGTGTTGTGTCTAACTTTCTTGTGATGAGTGTGTATGGCTGTGATGATATGCAACCTAGATATGAATGCGTGATGATGCAGCCTAAAGTGTATATCACAATGATACAAATAGAGGGGGTGGTGATGTAGCCTAAAGCATGTACCACTACAAGATGAAGCAATGTATGATCATTTAGCCTATAACATATGTCACTAACCTAGTTAAGTTGCATGATATAAGGTTGAATGATGAATGTGTGAGTATGAAAATGTCCATTTGATTTGTAAACCCTTGGTAATCGAGTATGGATTGAGGAAATAAAGTGTGTCATAGGGTAGTGAGTGTAATGCATAGAAGTAGATGTAGTATATGCGATGAGGAAAAATGACCATGTGATGTATAGAATGTGTAAATATGCAATGTGGAGAATGTAATGCAAGATGTGTACATAGCCTAATAGTGTGAAGATGCGTGCTATGTGATATGCATGATGAGTAGTATGTAATGTGAGACTCATAGACAATAGGAGTGTGACGCATGTATGATGAAGACTAATATGATGTATGATGTATAGATACACAAATTTTGAAATGATGTAGACTAAATATAGAGTGTATGATGTAAGATGTAAGACATATGACACAAGATGTATGAAGATTCGCAATGTTTAGTATGTATTATGCAATGTGTCGGGTTCATACGTAGTTGTAGCTCTCAACGAGTCAAGTGTGAAGCGAATCACAAGAGTGTGTCATCGAATAATGATCAAAAAGTGTGTAGATGAATGTGACTATGTGAGGAGATTGATGGAGGATAATGCAAAGAAGAGAGTTGTGCTAATGCTAACATAAGAGGGGGTGGATGCTATGCCCCGAGTACGTGGTAGTGAGTACAATCATGTGACATTGTCTAGAAGATCATCAATGTTGGGATCGAATCTTGCTGGAACAACATTGGACACTTGATAAGCAATAGAATGAGGTGAATCATATAAAGATCCATTGCAATGTAATGTGTAGACAATCATGGCATACTCTTCATCAGTAAATGGTATTGGTGGACAATCATGTGCATACCAATGAGAAATATTCAAAGCATAAGTTGGAGATGAGTCATTACCTATGGAGATACTGCCAAAGGGCATAGGAAACGTGAGATAAGTGTGGTTTACATCTATAGTACTGCCAATGTAATCAAGCCAAGATTTCCCAAGTGTTAGTGGAGAAGGGCGAGGAGTGCGGGAAACAAAAATTGTCAAATGAAACACCCTAAGGCCATAAACATATGTCGTGATGTGACAATAGTCGTGATAAAGATGAGGTGAGTGAATTGGTGGTAAAATATCATTAAGTGTCAAACCAAGTCTAGTTAAGCCCTCAAGTGTGCAAATAGTATCTGAGGAAGTACGATCAATTGGAATGTTATGCCAAAAGGAGTTGTTGATGAGTAGTGTGCATGTGAAAGGGGGTGGTGAAGATACGGTTTGCGTGGTAGAATACGAAACAATGTTAATCAACCATTGGTAAAGAATCATAACATTTGTAGGAGTCTTGAACTGTATTCACCTAGGCCATTGGCGAGAAAGGTGTCCTCAAAATAATGTGTCGTTGACATCTAAAGTAAAATTAACTTGTCCTAATGCTTCATCGATTAGTTTGACTACATCGACTTCATCGTCAGAATCCTTGGAATCATTGGTGTTAACATCATTATGTTGTGTGGAATTATCGAGTATGTTGGTAGGTGTTGCACTAGATGGAGGAATGGAAGGTGCCACAATAGGTGGATAAGCAATGGTGATAGGTACTAAGATTGTGGGTGAAATAATGGCCATAGTGTGAGTGGAAATAGGTGAAGTATTTGTAGTAGTGGAAGAAGGATGTGAAGCACTAGACTGACCAATGCCATATGTGTCAAGGCTACTATATGGAATACGTTGCAAAGGTGGTATGGGAATAACAATAATAGGGTATACATGACAATATTTGAATGGCTTTGGATCTATAGTTATAGTATGTTCATAGCCATCATGCAAAAAATTGACACATTGGTGAATAGTGGATGGAATTGCTTGCATTATGTGAATCCAAGGTCTACCTAACAAGAGATTGAATTGAAATGAAGAATATATAACATAAAAGTCGGTGAGAATAGTTTTAGGCCCAACCCGGATGTGTAATGAAATAGTCCCTAAACATGTACGAGTGGTAGAGTCATAACCTCGAGATGATAGTAGAATTCTTAGAAATGAGATTATCATTAATACCTAGATGTCTTAAAGGGAATAAGCACACAAGTTGACAACTGATCCATTATCAATAAGCACTCGTTTAATACAAGTGGTGCTAACAACAGTCAGTGATAAGTAAAGGTGCACATGGATTGCTTTTAGCAAAAGGTGACATATCCTCATCAGTGAAAGATATGGCATGTGGAAAATTGTGAAGAGACTATATGAGGTGTGTAAAGGCTACCGTCGAGTTGTCACTTTCTATGTGAATGACACAAAGGGATGCTTCTAGTGTTTGGCGAAAATTAGGCACATTATGCAATAAGTCATAAAGAGAAATCTTAGCGGGTGTATTTTTAAGTTGTTCAATAATGTCATAGCCCTTAGAAGTTGTAGGGGAGCCACCAAAGTGATGGGTGGAGGAATAGTAGCAGGTGGATCCATAGGAGGATTAGGACGAGTACAACGAGTAGTTACTACATTGATAGATGGGTCAACCTAGGCATAATAAAGTGAGGAGGATGTTGAGTACACATTCGTATGAAATCAACAATAGTAGTAGTAATACAAAAAAATTTAGTGGGTGTGAAAGAGGGATAAGATGATTGAGCCATAACAAAAAAGAGAAAAAGAGCCCTAAGTGGAAGGTAGTGTCGAACGTGAGGTTCACCAAAATGATTAACTAAAATGTGGGATTATTATAGTTCTATAATTAATCTAATATTAAGGACAACAATAAATAAGCGATAATTGCATAAAGGAAATGACCCAAGCTACTAAGCAAGTAGAAATGTAAATCCATAATGTGTAATGATAGTTAGAAAGAGCTTAGCTGATTGTGACGAAGGCATTGGAATGTGTCACGAGTAAACCAAATGAACCGAATGTTGGTTGGAGTTTCTGTTGATTAGTATTAGATAAATCAACAAAGCACTAAACAATGTTGAACATGCAAGGTCTTAGTACCTTTAATATGATGATAGATGTAGATGCAAAGTGGATGAGGGCTCCTCGCTGTGATCTCAACAAACTTGCAACTCACAGACACTCGAAAAAAATGGCTTAGATATTTTCATGCGGGGCTGCCCGACGGAGTGGATCCAAGAAGCATTCACTTCCTCGGTGGCTGTCAACCCTTGTGTTCACAAGATAAGAATAAGTTACAAGCGATAAATGACATGCCAAAAAAATGAGATTTGCAATATACCAAATAAATGAAATGAGGATGACACCTAGTTAGTATTTTGATATAACGAAAAAATGATCATCAAAATGGCATTATGAGAACGACAGAGTTTTTCCTCCAACACTCCAAAATTTTCTTCAAAACTTCACAAATAATTTGGCCAATTTTTTTAATTTCAAGCTTCAAAATTTTCAAAATTTTCATATATCCAAGGGGGAAAGGGTTATATTTATAAATTGAATATGGATTAAAATATGGGGTTAACGAGTAACCAATATTTTAAAAAGTAACCCTGCTTAATGGGATATGATTAGGAGTTGATTTGACTATGGGGCTCATGATTTGAAAAAGAAAAAGTGTGATGTGGAGTGGGGACATGATTTGAAATGTTAGGTGGAATAGTGAAACCATGTGCATTACTTTACACTATTGAATTTTTGAATTTGATGTCAAATTTTGGGATTTTGAATTATTAAATTCATGGGTGGGGTTCATGAATTAATAATTTTGGGGATTGAATTTTTAGGTGGGATTGATTTTGATTTGATTGAATTAAGTGGGGAGTATGTGGGGCTCTTGATTTGCATGGTTTTTGGATTATTTAATTATGAGATAGGATGATATGACCTAATTGGAATAATTGATTATTTAACATATAATGAGGTTTAAGTATGTGAAAGGGGATCAATTAAGTTATAAGATTAATTAATTGAACACACATTTTTGGTGGGAAACAAGATTCGCTTGGATAAGCTTGCTGAAGGAGAGAAAATACAAGGTGATACCAAAATTTGGTGTCTACATTTGCCCCTTTTTGTTGAGTGGTTTGCGATAGCAAGCCATGAGACAAAAAAAAAAAGGGTTGGATGAAATCATGTGTCCGCAAAAGAGACGAGGATGGGTAAAACATGACCAAAGGCAAGATGCCCTAGGTAAAAAGGATCACAATAACAATGAAAAATATGGCGGTGACTCCAATATCACATTGGTAGAGGACAATTGTGGTCTCAACAAAGACAAATGACAATGTTCTACGGACCAGTGAGTGGGTGAAGACCACTATAGTATGGATGTAAACCACGATGACCAATGGGTCATAGGAAAACATAAAAATATGCACAACTAAATGCGAAAAGTATGCAAAATCCTTCGTATGTGAGGAATCAAGTGAAAAATCATGCGTCCACAAAAGGGACGAGGATGAAAATAATGATGCCCCAACATAGGGCATAGAAGGTGGATACATAAATAAAATGCCCTAGGGGGGATGAGTATGTGGACACGATGAGAAGATAGGATAGGCATGTGAGATAAAATGCCTTGAAAGGGCGATAAAATATGTTTCATATGAAAGATTCGTAAGTGATGGAAAACTAGCAGGTGAAAAAAGAGAGAAAGCCATCCTACTTCTTTGGCAAGTATGAGAAGGATGTAGATCAAGAATTTCGCGCTTGTTACTGTCCAAGTTAACGCACCAAACTAAACACGAAACCCCGAAAAACTCCAATAAAATCGATACGATGGATAAGATCCAAAGATGTAGACGGATGAGGAAGCCGATGTAAACAAGACAGGCGCACACGAGCAATTCGCACAATAGATCCGAATAATCAGTATCCTTTTACCTATCTGCGCAGAAGATCGGCGTCGACGGGGTAGAATCGGCGTCGATTGAGACTGGTCGGCGTCGATTGCAGAGGATCGGCGTCGACTGGATAAGATCGGCGTCGACTCGAGACAGATCAATCAACTTGATGAATGTGTGACAAGATTCGGGAATGGAAGGTGAATGTGGTCTCATTGGATGCCGAAGTTGGCGTAGAGATCTTTGAACAGAGTCACCAGATGATAGATGGTCGTGACAGGGACAGAGTAACGGTGCTCCTCTCAGGGATTGATTTGGACAGGATCTGTCCTAATCTGAGACAATTGATGCTAAAAAGATCTCTCTTTCTCACACCCTGTATCTCTCTCGCTCTCTGTTCGTGCGTAAGTGCTTCCTTTTTTCGCCTGTTCGTGATCTCTTTTCGGTCTCTTTCGGTCTCTTCCGTCCCTAGAACTGAGTTCTGGACTTGCTTTTATAATCGGCGCCGCTCCTAGAAAATCGGCGCCGACCATATGGGTCGGCGCCGATCGCGGAAAAGACTCCCGAGATGGCCAAATTGATTGATTCGAGAAAGATAAGACTTATCCACTACGGGAAAATATCCCGCTTATGGAAGATTAAAAATAGATGCGATACATAGATAGAATAAATTTGGGGTGGATAAGTGATTAAGATGCATGGGAAGAAGCGTAATTAAATATTTAATATTTAATCACTCATGGGCAAGATATGATGGGATGAATTAAATTTAGAGTAAGTGATTAAATCACAAATTGGATAATATCCCAAGGGGATAGTTGGTGACGTAAACGTGCCCCAGGTTACCTAAGCAGGTAAACGAATGAGAGGGACACTAAATTGGGTAACCAAATTTAAGTGTCTACATTTTGCCCCTTTTTGTCAAGTAACTTGCGATAAGCAAGGTTATGAGACAAAAACAAAGGGATGGAAGAAGGGAAGAATTTGTGATGATGTGATCCCCCTCAAACTAGGGATGGGATGGATGATAGAACAGACGATCCCGAGTTTGAAAGAGGTAGATGAAAACGCAGGATGCCCCAGTCGGATGTCTGGAGTAGATCTGATCATTGATGACACACAAAAATAAATAAAAAGGCAGCAACCTAAGGAACTCACATTGGTAGGGAAAACTAGCCGGTCTCCTCATGAGACGACGTTAGTGCCTACAGACCCATGAGTGTAAGGAGAACTGCAAAACAGTCAGCATCTAAAGAGAGACACATTGGTAGGGACAACTAGACGGTCTGCAAAGCAGACGACGTTAGTGCCTACAGACCCGCGTAACTCTAAGCGGCCAAACAAAAAGCGAGTGCTCCACGCAAAGGGAACAAACCCGAAATAGACAAGGATATCTAAAAGATGCGTCAAAAGGCAAAATTCAGCACATCACAATGATCAGATAGACCAATAAGCCAAGCATCAACACTATGGCAAAAAGATATGGAAAATCGGCGGCGACCAAACTAATCGGCGACGATCAAAACAAACGGCGTCGACCAAAAAAATCGGCGCCGACCAATCCAGACGCATATAAATATGCGAACGGAAAACGTAAACGATTTATTTGCAACGTGACGATTGATTCAGAGAGAGATAGATTTGTGATTTGAACACAATGGAAGCCTCTGGGAGCGGACAGAAGCGCAGGAGGACACGACCTGGGGTAAGTGGTCATTCTTGAACCCACTTTTCTTATTATTATTTTTTTGTTTGATTTTTTGTGCATGGGAGGCCAGGGACTGGTTTACATCCGGCCAGGAAGTCGGCGCCGATTGGTTTAATCGGCGTCGATTTGTTTTGGATCGGCGTCGATTAGTATTAAACGGCGCCGACTGAAATGAACGACGCCGATTTTACCAAATCGGCGCCGATTGAAAGATATTCTCTCTTTCTTTTTTTCTTTTTTGGTTTTGGAAGATGAGATTTGGGGAAATAAGAGACTAATTATGTTTTTGATGTCGTGGATGCAGGCACGAGAGGCTCTTCATATGAGGGATGCCATCCCTGAGCTATTGGAGACGATCCTTCCTGATGTGACAGATGCAGACTGGCAGCATTTAGAGCTAGCCGGGCTCGGGGGTTTCAGATATTATAGACGAGTGCCACGAGATGTGGAGCTCATGCGGGCATTAGTGCGATGGTGGGACAGCCACACGTGCACATTTTGGTTCAGGACGGGTGAGATGACGATCACTCATGAGGATGTATTCAGGATCCTCAGATTACCGATTACTGGGGACCCGATCGAGATCACACCTCGGGAGCAGCAGCAGAGAGAGGCCCTGGTGCGACTATACTGAGAGACAAAGGCGAGATGATTCTCGAGATAGTATCTGGGGCAGTGAGGATAGCCTCACAGTACAGGCAGGATAGCCCTCGGAGCAGGCGGATAGCCTTGATTCAGATGGCTATCTCCTATTTTTCCCTGCCAGACTCAGGAGGTGGGAGATTCCCATCTACATCGCTAGCTGCAAGCGACATCTTCGCAGCATGCATGTGTTTTTGCCTTTGCCGATGCCCTGATAGCTCAGGTATATTATGAGCTATGGATGTACACCACTGGTCGGAGGACAGGGATCGATGTCAGCTTTGTGCTCCATTGCTGGGCATATGAGCACATAGCAGTGATCAGGCCATCCGGGCTTCCTTGGATGCCAGCAGCAGTGGGGGGTGTTGATTATGGATTTCGGAGATGGCGGGCTGACATGGCCGCAGGAGATACAGGTAGATCAGCCGAGTGGTACTCTGAGCGTTTCAGGACGCTTACACCAGATCAGGTCATCTGGAGGCCATACCGGGCATTCCCGACATGGGCTGGTCAGGACGCCCACTTGGCAGCATTGAGACGGAGTCGGGTGGTCAGGGGCCGTAGGCCAGATATGTGGGAGCGAGTCCCGTTTATGCGGATACTGAGACAGTTTGGCCTAAGTATGACAAGACCAACCAACACACACCGTATAGGCGGGATAGCAGAGAGACGGATTTGCCGATTTTGATCCCGGCAGACCCATTGAGAGAGGCCCCACCCTCCGCAGACAGTGATGATGACGCGGGGGTGGATGAGGGCTACGCAGCATGGTACGACACCGAGCTTCCACGACATCTCCCGCCCTCTATAGATGCTGATGAGGAGGACATAGCTGCTACGCTAGACAGATTAGAGGGAGAGCATGCCACCCTCACACAGACACATCAGGTAGCTCTGGAGGAGATCAGGGCTTTGACGGAGGAGAGGGATGCCCTGATTGTGGAGAGAGACACCGCTCGCCAGGAGCGAGATACTGGCGATCCAGCGAGAGGGACCGCTACTTTGGCTATTGAGGAGGCCCTCAGGGCCAAGTATGGGGAGACAGTGCACATCGTAGTCCGGCACACATTGCAGTACGACCCTAGGAGGGGTACCACCAAAGCGGCTAGCGCCCCCCAAAGCCTGCAAAGAACATTATTACGAGCACCGGCACTGTGAGCCTAAGCACGCACAGTCTCTCTCACGAGGTGAGATACTACGAGGATGCCCTAGCGCAAAGATGCCCTGATGTGCCTCGATACGGGCGAGGAGAGAGCAGCATGCGGCAGCGGCAATGAGCGGAGCCTCGGGTGGAGGGAGTACTGGGAGAGATCGGGGTGGGCCGAGACCTCCAGCAGCAGGTGCATCGAGCTCGATAGGCGGCGGCCAGGAGAGACAGCCAGGTGCAGAGGAGGGTGGAGGAGATAGTGTCCTCCACGCTTCAGATTTTACCATATAGAGATTTGATAGATTTTGTATTTGTATAGTGATGTAGCCTCGATTGGAAGGCATTGTATAGATGGCTTGATTGGAAGCCACCCATTTTTGTATAAACACACATGTATATATAGATTGATCACGTTATTTGTCATATAATTGTACTCATGCGTTTAATTTTGGATATACATGGATAGATGGATATAGATATAGACTGATAGAGGATAAAATAGATGTGATTGGATAGGTATAGACTGATAGATGATAGAAATAGATGTGATTAGATAGATTGATATGTGGATAAAATAGATGTGATTGGATAGATATAGACTGATAGATGATAGAAATATATGTGATGTGGATATAACTTTGATAGATAGATATAATGTACCTTGGATGTACATGTGTTCAAATGTTTGGATTAGATATGGATAGATATAATGTACCTTGGATGTACATTTTGGTGGATAGATTGATGGATGTGATATATAGACTAGATATAATGTACCTTAGATGTACATATTTTAACTATTTTGATGGATAAATAGATAGATGTGTTCGATGTATAGATAGATGTAATTTTAATGAGAAATGAATAAAGATAGATGTCTTGATAGATAAGAGGAATTTTGATAGAAGATAAATTGTGATTGAATTAACATGTGAAATGTCAATTTAACAGGATGCAAGAGCCAAAGATGAAAGCGGAAACAACCGTGACTTAGAAGAGAAGACACTCAGAAAAGAAGGGAAATGATAAGTCGGACTTCCAACCGACCATAGATAAAATCCAGATAAGAAACCGAAAGACCAAGCATACAAGGCCCTATATAAGATTAAAATAAACCTGACACTAACTAGTCGCAAACCAGATCTAGGATAGAAACGGAAAGGAAAGTAAGTAAGTATCTTGTCGGAACTTACAAGGGACAGAATACATGTCCATAGTGGGAAAATAGGATTCTCCATATGATCGACAAAAGGTCCTAAATCTCAGCTTCATGATTTTGTGTAAAAGCAAAACCGATCAATGCGGGAAGTTTGCTTGATATGGAAAGACTGATCGATGCGGGAAGTCTTTCAGTGATGCTAACAAGTGTATAAACTGACTGGAAGGCTGATTGATTACAAGAAGCCTTGAATATTTCTTTGAGAAACAGCCATCCTTCAAGGGAGCGGTCTGTATTTTGAATTTGAATGATAGCCATCCTTCGAGGGTATGGTCTATATTTTTAGAATTTTTGATTCACTTGATAATATATGGATAGCTGTCCTTCGAGGGATCAGTCTATCTTTTTGGATAGCATTTTTCTTTTTTTTTTTTTTTTTTTTTTTTTTTTTTTGAAGCTTTTTGGAAGAAGCTGAGTTTAGACCTAGATAGATCAGATGAAGGGGAAGAGAACATAGAAGAACATGTACTCATGCCCCGAGCAGATCCGATTAAGATAAGTACTTGGGACAGATGAAGTGGTGATTAAGGTATTCCTACCATGAGGAGGAACATATCCAAAAGAAACGTGCAATGAGTAGAGCCGCGATACTCATATTTAAGGTAAACGAGGCAATAAGCGGAGAACCACACAATTTCGAATCACCACGAAAGTAGATGACTGGTTATTAGGACGGATGAAAGATCTGAGTTGCGACTAGATTTGTGTAAGATAGATTTTAACAATAGAAGGGCCGTAAATGCAAAGCATTAAGAGGTTCCGCTTCAGGTACACCATCCATAGAAGATAAACGATAAGCCCCAGACCCATATTTATGAGTGATAATGTAGGGGCCCATCCAGTTGGGAGCAAACTTACCACGTTGACTCCTTTCGAGTGTAGTGGCATTTTGATTTTCCTTAAGAACAAGGTCACCAATTTTGAAGTCACGGTGTTGCAAGTGCTTGTTGTAAGCACGTTTGACACGCTCAAGATAGACTTGATGATGCTCAAGAGCGTTAAGACGCCGCTCATCTAATAATTCAAGTTGTGCTAGACGATTTTGACGATAATCCTCATCGGAGACAAATTCTCTGAGAGAAACACGGAGAGATGGGATTTGGACTTCCAAAGGAAGGACAGCCTCAGATCCATAGACGAGAGAGAAAGGAGTAGCACCAGTAGGGGTACGAATGCTAGTCCGATAAGCCCAAAGAGCAAAAGGGATATGTAAATGCCAATCCCTGCCAGCTCGACTAGTTACCTTTGCGAGGATACTACGCAAAGTTTTATTGGACGCTTCGGCTTGACCATTAGCTTGAGGATAGTATGGAGAAGAAAAACTGAGCTTGATATTGAAAGCGTTGCAGAGATTTTGCAAATCGGCGTTCTTGAAGGATTTACCATTATCTGTGATTAGCTTGTGTGGAACGCCAAAGCGACAAATGATGTGTTGATAGACGAAATCAACTATGGGCTTAGCCTTTGTTGAAGAAAGAGGGATAGCTTCTACCCACTTAGTAAAGTACTCAGTGGCGTAATGATAGAATGATGACGTTGTGAAGAACGGGGATTGATAAGACCAATAAGATCAAGACCCCACTGCGAAAAAGGCCACAAATCCGCCGCAGGTTGCAAAGCCTGACTAGGGATGTGCGTGAGATTGGAATGTTGCTGACACTTGACGCACTTCTTAGTGTATTCACAACAATCTTGATTAAGAGAAGGCCAATAATATCCCAAACGTAAAATACGCTTGGCTACAGCTAAGCCACTAAAATGTCCACCACAGATACCGTCATGGACCTCCTGGATAGCTTTAGATGATTCATGGGTTTTGAGGCATCGAAGCAAAATACCATCAAAGCCGCGTTTGTAAAGAATCCCGCCTAGGATAGTATAGCGATTGGCGCGTTGGACAAAAGACCTTCTACCATTGGAAGTCAGATTTGGAGGAAGGATCGAATGAGATAGATAATCAACAATCTGTTGATACCACTCATCCTGAGTATGGGTTGTGATAGCATGGATTGAAGATAGTTGCCTAAGATAAGATGGTTGATCTAATCGTTGCACAGCCACATAAAGACGCGAGTCTTCGGTAAAAGGCGGGATAAGGGAGGCTAAAGAGGCCATGGTATCCGCGAATCGATTTGCAGTACGAGGAATGGCTTGGATAGTGAACTTATCGAAAGATTGGAGTTGGGCAAGAACGATGTCACGATATTTTTGAAGGATATCATTCTTGCATTGATAGACACCCGTGACCTGATTAACGATGAGTTCAGAATCACCGAAGATGTCAATATGACGAGCGCCGAGATTAATGGCATTTTGAAGACCTAAGACAAGAGCTTCGTACTCAGCCATATTATTGGTGCACTCAAAGTTCAATTTGTGTGCAACTGGGATAGGCGTACCCCAAGGAGGAATCATCACGAAACCCGCACCTCCCCCTTGCTGGCATTTGGATCCATCAAAGAAGAGCTTTACTTTAAATGGAGATAGACCAAAATCAATTTGTTGGATATACTCATCGGGAATTGAGCAAGGGGGTCTTGAGTGTCCGGAAGAGGAGCATCAGCTAATTGATCTGCAATAACCTGACCCTTGATAGCCTTTTGCGGGATAAACTCGAGGTCAAACTCAGTCATAAGCATAAGCCAACGAGTGATGCGATCATTGTGATAAGGTTTTGCATGGATTGTCTTGAGGGGATTGACACTTGTGACAATATAAGTTTTGTGATTAAGGAGATAATGACGAAGCTTAGAAGTTGCGAAGAAGAGAGCGCAACATAGTTTTTCAGCTTCGGAGTAACGTGTCTCATACTCATGGAGGGTGCGACTGATGTAATAGACAGCTTGTTCTTTACCACAAGTGTTCCGATGCGAGATCATGGCTCCCAGAGCATGGTCAGTCACAGAGATATAAAGATAGAAAGGCTCCCCCTCGCGTGGAGGTGTAAGCACGGGTGGAGAAAGAAGATAAGCTTTGAGATCATCAAAGGCCTTTTGGCAATGCTCATCCCATTCGAAATGAACATTCTTACGGAGAAGATGGTGAAAAGGTTGACAACGGTCCGACAATTGGGAGATAAAACGACGCACCGATTGAAGACGTCCTTGGAGACTGCGGAGTTGCTTCAAGTTAGACGGGGGAGGCATCTCAAGGATAGCTTTTATTTTTGCGGGGTCGACTTCAATACCCCTGATGGAAATGATAAAACCTAAAAGTTTACCAGTGAGAACGCCAAACACGCACTTAGCTGGATTTAGACGAAGACAGAAGCGGATAAGCCTCTCAAAGAGAGGTGCAAGGATGAAAAGATGATCTTGACGACGCTTGGACTTGCCGAGGAGATCGTCAACATAATCCTCCACAGTTTTGTGTAAGAGATCATGGAAGATGTATGTCATTGCTCGTTGATAGGTTGCTCCCGCGTTCTTAAGGCCAAAAGGCATGACACGATAACAAAAGGTCCCCCAAGGAGTTATGAAGGAAGTCTTATGTTGGTCTTCTGGTGCGATGAGGATTTGATTATATCCAGAGAAACCATCCATAAGAGAAAGCATCTCATGACCCGCAGTTAAGTCTACGAGTTGGTCGATATTAGGAAGAGGAAAATCATCCTTTGGACAGGCAAGATTAAGATCCCGGAAGTCGGTACAAATTCGAATCTTCCCAGTAGCCTTAGTTACTGGTACTACATTGGACACCCATTGCGGATAATCGATGGGTTGGATGAAGCTAGCCGAGAGCAAGCGTTGTAACTCTTCTTTGACAAGAAGGGCTACTCTAGGGTGCATCTTACGCAATTTTTGCTTAACTGGTTTGATGTTGGGAAGGGTAACGATATTGTGGACCACAATATCGGGATCGAGTCCTGGCATATCCTCGTATGACCAAGCAAAGGCTTGACGATGTTTGGAAAGAAAAGCGGTAAAGTCCCCTAATTCCTGTGGATTAAGGGATTGGCCGACCTTAATGATGCGAGGGTCTTCAGAAGTCCCTATATTAAGGTCGATAGTGGCTTCGTTGAGAAGGGTAGACGTGTCAGAAGGAATAGTCTTGGGAAGATATGAATCCTCTGCCCCTAGATAGGTGAGGACAGAATCATCATCCGCACAGTGGATAGTGTTGATAGTGGGAGAGTCGTCTCCAACTATTTCAGGGAAGATTAATGGTATAGAAGCGGACCGATTGTTAGTCTCGTAGGCTAACGGCCCTAAGGAAATGGTATTGATAAAAAAAAAAAGTTAGGTGGGATGGAAATATCATCGTCCACATCAAGTGATGCTTCTGATTTAGTGGGGGAAGGTGGTTCTTCAGTAGGAAGAGGCTCATCAAGAATAGTGACAGTGGCCTTTGAAAGAGGTTTAAATCCTAAACCAAATTTCTGATGTGGCATGAGAGTAGGAATGGACTTGAGGTCATGTATACCTTGTTCATATTTTCCGAGGCCAAAACCTTTCCACGCGCATCGATATAGATAAGTTTTTGCAAACGTGGGATTCTGTAGATAATCAAACCCTGTTAGGTAAGGTTTGGCTCTAGGAGGAGAATCGGGCGATAATGAGGCGTATCAAGACCACCGTAGATGAAATTGGTCTGCATTGATTGGGCGGACCAATGGTGACGATGCTGACGAGACTGGTTGATATTCAGAGTTGTTTATCCGGTCTACCATACTCATTAGGTTTGAGATGGGCATCAAAAGAAAAGAGAGGAAGCTCTCCTAGTGAGAAACGCTGCAATGTCTCTTCTAGATTTTGTAAATCCGGTAGTTTGGTTGCAGGTATAGAAGAAGATGAGGCCCGTCAGAGAACATGGATTTTCTTTTAAAGGCGAATCTTGTGGTCATGTCGCATTGTGCGGAAGGAAAAGGATCTCTGGATGAGTATATATTTTGCCCTCATATTGATATTTTAAGCATCGATGGAGGGTGGATGGGACACAATGCATTGTGCGAATCCAAGAGCGTCCAAGGATCATATTATAGTGGAATTTTCCTTCGACAATGTAGAAGAGTTCATGAAGCAGCTTCTTACCTACTCGAATGGGTAAGACCACAGTTCCTAGAGTGACTGCTAGCTGATCGTTAAATGATCGAAAGGCGAAAGGCGGGGGAGACACTACATTCTTTGGTAACTTAAGTTGCTCAAACGTGTGCGAGGAGATGACGTTGAGTGCAGCTCCACTATCGATCATGACACGTTTTAAGGTAGTGTTATTGATTTGGACTGTGATAAAGAGGGGAGCCTCCAAATCCTCTGAAGAAAGAGGAGGAACTTCCGAATCCTCGAAAGAAATGGCGGTTGATGGTCCATTCAGTCCAACAACCAACTCGAAGGGCTGGGGCTCATCGGAATTTACTGCGATGCGACGCAGATTATCGATTAGAGCCTGGCGATGTTGTGGAGAGGATTGGATGAGGTCAAAAAGAGACATTTTGACCGGAGCCTGGGTGAGTTGTTTCATAACACTCTCCTCAACAGACACGGGAACTTGAGCCCGAGGTGCAGCACGAATAGAGACCTTAGGTCGTGGGGCTAATGAGGAAGGAGAAACGCCTTCAGGGGCTGCAGAAATGACAACCCGTGGTCGAGATGCTGAAGATGAAGATGGGTTATCATAGTGTTGGGTTCTAGTGGCGATATGGATTGTGTCAATTTGAGAAGGTGGAAGATCAAGTGGAGTGGAACCACCAGAGATCTGAGTGGATTGTTGGGGCTCAAATGAGGCTAAGGTGACAGGAGGTACTTGTTCCTCCTCCTCCAGCAAAAGGTCACTTTCTTCTAGAAGGTTCTTGACAACGGCTTGAAGAGCCTTACATCCCTCAGTATCATGACCCGGAGTACGGTGGTAAGCACAAATCAGATCAGAGTTAAACCAGGTAGGTTTGACTCCTTTAGGGTTATAAGGTTTAATCGGAGGAAGGGTTATGGATGAAGATTGGATAAGTTGATGAAGGATTTCGGTATAGAATCCGGTAGATGAAGAGGAGGATAGAGATGATGAAGATGGTTCTTTCACATTAACCGACTGCCGAGGTAAGAGGACTTGCATGTTAGGTTTAACAGTTTGTTTAGGAATCCTCTTATTTGTTTGGACATTTGGAGGAGCAGTCTTGGGCACTTGAGATGGGAGCAAGTGAGACATGATTGACTTTGGTGGAGGAGGAGCCCCTAAAATAGATTTTGAAGATGATGGATATGTGACAAATTTTGCGGTCTTTGGAGGCAAAGGGGGTTGCTTGGTCGAATGTACTGATGATTTAGATAATGTCGGTTTAGAAGAGGAAGAAGCTCTCAAAGTAAGTGTAGTCGGAGGAACATAGGGTGCCTTGGTTTTTGGTAATGAAGATGATGATCCTGATAGAAGAGGTGACGTCTTTTTAGTAGGTAGGTCTATTTTTCGGAGTATTGGTGAGGAATGTGTTGTAGAAGAAGACGATGGTTTTGATAAGTGTGTAGAAGAAAACGCCTTCTCAGCGGGTAAATCCAATCGTTTATGAGGCGTGGAGAGAGATTTTTGTGGAAGAGCACCAAGAGTCTTGATGGTCCGAAATATGGGCTTCCCTTTTTCAGGGATGGTGACAACTTCAACGGCATAAGGTGATTGTAACCTTTTCGGAGGAAGCAAATGGGGAGATACTGATGGTATAATGTTAGATTTTGGTTGTCTCGGTTTAGGTTCAGGAACCGAGCGTATAGATGTTGGTGCTACTTCTTTTGATTTTTCCTTAATAGGTGAAGTAACATTAGTGATGGAAGAAGTAAGTGATGAAGAAGTTCCTTGCGAAGGGACCACTTTTGGTGTAGTGATCATGGGTGGAACTACTGTAGGAAAAGAGATAGGAAGAGTCAAAGTCGAAGACACTTCCGTCGAAGTCGCACGATTATAGGTATGTTCACCAAGGGCATAGTTGTAGCGGGAATGGGAGCAATGAAGTAGATGTGTCTGTAGTGGAAACTCGAAGGAATGTAATTGCCTCGAGCATTGAAAGGATGTCTGATGATGAGACAGATGAGGAAGACACTGTCTCGGGTATGGATGGGAGATCGGACAAAGGAGCGGAGAGAGATGACTCCGTGCTTAGCAATGTAGGAATATTCAAAGGTGGGTTATCTAAAGATGGAGGAATTCCAGTGATTGGTGGAGTGGAAGAGGGTTCTGATTCGATTGCTGTGTTTGTAGATGACGTGGTTTCAGAAGCGGATTCTTCAGTAGAAATGAAGTTGATAGTGTGGGTGTTTGGTTTTTGAGATTCCGAAGAATTATGATTTGGGGCATGATTGGGGAAGGGTTGTTTAAAAACATCAAGCGCCTGATTTGGGGGAGCATTTGGGTTATCTAGAATGAGCTCGCCTTTGTCAATGAATTTTTGGACAAGATTTTTGAAAGTCTGACATCGTTCGATGTCATGACCTTTGGTTCTGTGATAATGACAGAAATCGTTTTCCCTATACCAGAATGGGCGTTCTCGGCTTTCATCAATATCCCTAATGGGTGGAAGTTCGATCATGCGAACTTCCAACATTTTTTCTAAGATGGAGGTATATGATTCCCCCAATGGAGCGAAGGATCGAGATGATGAAGCCCCTTTTCGAGCAGATGAAGGGTCTCTTCGTGGTGGTTGATTAGGAGTACTATCGGTTCTTGATGTTTTTAATACGATAGCATTGGTGGACCCTTGATTCTTATCTTTAGGAGGGAAAGAATTTGGTTTGGTGAACCGAGAGAAATCTGGTTTAGATTTGGAGCGAAGTTTTAGCTTTCCTTGTTCAATGGCACGAGATTCAAGTTTGCGTGCCATCGTGAAGGCTTCTTCGAAGGTATGAAAAGTTTGGATCCTTAACGTGGAAGAAATGTGACTAGCACAAGATCGGGTGAACAACTCGATCTGTTGGGATTGAGGAAGGGAGAAAGACAATTGGTTGATTATCCCTCTCCAACGAGCGACAAAGTCTGCAATAGACTCATCGTCGAATTGGCGAATGTTGTAAAGATCTGTAATTGAGATCTTATGCGCAATATTTATTGAAAAGTTTTCAACAAACATCTGGGCCAATTGAGAGAAAGAAAATAAGGAATGTTGAGGAATATTATTGTACCAGTCCAAAGCGGGACCCGCTAGAGACATAGGAAAGGTACGGAGCATGAGTTCCTGATCCTGGACGATGAGGTAGCAAGCATGTTTGAATGCTCACAGATGTTGTTGGGGGTCTTCCCGACTATGAAATTTTGAGAATTTGGGAAGTTCCCATTGGGGAGGATAAGGCTTAAAAGCCACCGAAGGATGAATGGGTTCATTGCACACTTCTTCAAAGGAGTATGAAGGACGGGCTCCTTTTGTGGAGGCTTCCAAGTCTGCAATTTTCTTGAAGAGAATTTGAACTACGTCGGATTGGGGAGGAGGCACATAAGAAGCAGATGGTGGATGTTGGTGAGGTGTCAATGGGGGATTTATCTGTTGATTGGTGGGGTGGTAAGAGGAATAACCAGGGGTTCTGGGTGACACTTGGTGGGGTATTTGTTGTGAAGTAGCTTGCGTATAGGTAGGCTGTGAGATAATGAGTGGATGAGAAAATGAGGGTTGGGTGACGGGTGGAGCTTGTGATTGGTGGACTCCTATGTTTGTTGATTGGATCGGGACAGATTGAGGAACGTGGGTGTTGGTTGGATTGGACATGTTGGGGAACAAGAGACCGAAAGGGGCCTTCTACTACCGGGTTAGGTATTAAGGGAGCCGATGTTAGTTGATGGGCGAAGGTCACGATTCTTTGGAATATTAGAAGAAAAACCCCTAGAGGATGAGAAGTAGGAGCCAACCGACTATTCGGAGGGGGTTGGCTCATGAAGTGATACTGACCTTGGGACACGATGGAGGGCATAGATGAATTGACGGCAATGTGTGGGTGTGCAGACGCATTCATTATAGCAGGGAGAAGACCTCTCAGAAATGGGTTGTGGAATATTCGAGGTAACTGCGGTGTTAGGGATAGGTAAGACTAATTGAGAACTAGTCGACATGGTAGGTGGAAGAGAAAAGGGAGGCATAGGGGCCTCGCCCTTCTCCGTGGCTCGAGGCAAGAGAGATGGTGCAAACTGCTCTAAAAAGGCCTGGGATGATCCACGAGGATAATCGTACACTTGTCGGATTGGTGGGTCTTGGTCAGATATTTGGATCGACTTGTGTACTAGGTAGTCCATGAGGGCTATTGGATTGCGATCGAGGAAAGCCTGAAATTCAGGATCCCCGCGAGGAACATACTCCGAGCCAGATGATATCTCGGAGGGACTAGGAGAAGCTGGACGTGATGGAGGCGCTTTGGTTTGATAGAAGGGATTATACGACCATGACGGGGAACCAACTAACAGCGGTCCCGAGGAAGATTGGAGGGGTGCCGAAACATCCACGCTGGTGGTGATTTCGGAGGAAGAAGGAACCTGTTGGGCCATTTTCCTAGATTGTGACCGGGTGATAACCGTCATAAACAAGCAAGAAAGAAGATTGTCCTAACTAATGCACAAACAATTCAAGCAGCGCAAGTGATTATCTCCTTTAAATTTTGATGCTTTTAAAAAAAAGAAAATGTTAGGGAAGGCTTTTAGAATAGGAACTACTCAGATAGCCAAACTAAGGATGGTTTGGGTAATGTTTAGTGAGGAGTCCCGAAGGCACTTGAAGAAAAGACAGTACGTGGCTTGATATAGGGGCCTACCCCCGCACTTCACACACCGCTGCGATAAGGGAGTCGGGTGCTTTGCCAATATATACCAAAATCTTTCGTGAATTTATAGCGCGGCCCGAGTACCGCGTAGGCTCTTCCTCTTGGATATCACTTCCAAGTAGGCGAGGCCAGGGAAGGAGTTTTGTTTAGATGCTTTATACCTAGTGATTTTGGCTTTGTGTGCAAGGGTGAAAAATAAAAATCAAATAGTGTCACTACCGATTTTGATCAATTTTTCCAGCCTATTTAAAACTAGGTGAAAAGCATGTAGCAATGACAAAGGAAAATGTTCTTTTTAAGCACTTAAAAATGAAGTGTTTGATTTCGATGAAAACAAGCCAAACAGATTCTTTCCCCAAATGCGATTAGGTTCTTTTTAAGCACCAAAAACTGAAGTGTTTGGATGTGATAGACAACCAACAAAGAAATCCTAAAAAGGAGAAAACACCGAAAAAGAGGAATACCTGTAGGTTTAGCTCTCCAAGGTGTGTGGACTTCAAAAAGCGCGTTGTTGAGCTCTTCCCCTCGAACAATCCCACGAACAAGCAAAGTGCTCCGCAAGAAAAGATCAAGCAAACAACAAACAAGATCCGGAAAGATACATCCAGATAATGGCGAAACGAAAAATTTCTATTTTAAGGAAATAGAAAAATTTCAAGATAATGATTTCGCCTAAAAGCAAGATTGAAATGATGAACAGAAATGCTCAAATAGGACTGATAGAAATCAGTGAAGAAAAGGAACAAAGTTCAAAACTAGAAAAGAAATGAACTTACCAATAAGGGACTTTGGTTGGGTCCCACCGGGCGTGCCAGAATGTAGATCAAGAATTTCGCGCTTGTTACCTGTCCAAGTTAATGCACCAAACTAAACACAGAAACCCTGAAAAACTCCAATAAAATCGATACCTGATGGATAAGATCCAAAGATGTAGACGGATGAGGAAGCCGATGTAGACAAGACGGGCGCACACGAGCAATTCGCACAATAGATCCGAATAATCAGTATCCTTTTACCTATCTGCAGAGAGATCGGCGTCGACTGGGTAGAATCGGCGTCGATTGAGACTGGTCGGCGTCGATTGCAGAGGATCGGCGTCGACTGGATAAGATCGGCGTCGACTGGAGACAGATCAATCAACCAGTGAATGTGCGACAAGATTCGGGAATTGGAAGGTGAATGTGGTCTGCTGGATGTGCCGAAGTTGGCGAGATACTGGAACAGAGTCACCAGATGATAGATGGTCGTGACAGGGACAGAGTAACGGTGCTCCTCTCAGGGATTGATTTGGACAGGATCTGTCCTAATCTGAGACAATTGATGCTAAAAAGATCTCTCTTTCTCACACCCTGTATCTCTCTCGCTCTCTGTTCGTGCGTAAGTGCTTCCTTTTTTCGCCTGTTCGTGATCTCTTTTCGGTCTCTTTCGGTCTCTTCCGTCCCTAGAACTGAGTTCTGGACTTGCTTTTATAATCGGCGCCGCTCCTAGAAAATCGGCGCCGACCATATGGGTCGGCGCCGATCGCGGAAAAGACTCCCGAGATGGCCAAATTGATTGATTCGAGAAAGATAAGACTTATCCCGACTACGGGAAAATATCCCGCTTATGGAAGATTAAAAATAGATGCGATACATAGATAGAATAAATTTGGGGTGGATAAGTGATTAAGATGCATGGGAAGAAGCGTAATTAAATATTTAATATTTAATCACTCATGGGCAAGATATGATGGGATGAATTAAATTTAGAGTAAGTGATTAAATCACAAATTGGATAATATCCCAAGGGGATAGTTGGTGACGTAAACGTGCCCCAGGTTACCTAAGCAGGTAAACGAATGAGAGGGACACTAAATTGGGTAACCAAATTTAAGTGTCTACAAAGGATTCAAAATACTTTTGCGATGACAAAAAATGAGAGAAAACATTCGTGAAAGAGAATAAGATCGATAGGTGATGACCATTATGGTATCCTCCAAGATGAAAATGTCAAAGGAAGATGGGATGAGGGATATATGTGATGATGTCTCTTTGAGAGGGTTGATAAGAATGGAAGAGACGACACCACTCGAAAGGAGGAGAGAGAAATTTTAGAGAGGAGGAAGAGGACATTGAATGGAATAGAGCGGATGTGGAGGAGGAGAAAAAAAAGGAATGAAAGAGGATAAAGAGGATGAGGTGTAATAGGATGGAGAAACCATCGTCTATTGATAATGAGGAGTGTGAACCATGCTTGATTGTGATGGAAAGAAGAGGAAGAGAATAATAGAGAAGGACGATAAGAAATGAAAATAGAGAGGGTACGATGGGCTTGGAGAAAAATAAAATAGAGAAAGAGAATAAGAGAATAAATTGATGAGGAAGGATGAACAAGAAGGAGAAGACAAGATGAGAGGAGGGAAGAATTGAAAGTAAGGAGATGAGAGAAGAGGGAAGAGATGTGTCGTAAGAAAGAAGCAACAAATATAATAAAGAGGGAAGATGGTGGAAGAAATAAATGATGAAGGAAAAAGAAGAAGAGGACAAGAAAAGGATAGAACAAATGGTGAAGGAGCAAGGAAAAGGAAAAGGGAAAGAGAAGAGAAAAGGGAGAAAAGTAGAGGTGAAAACGGAAGAGAGATGTGTAATATGAAAGCAGTGGAAACCAAGAAATAGACAATATGTAGAAGATGATGGAGAGAAATGGTGGAAAATGGAGGGTGATGAGTTAGAGGAGAAATGTGAGGAAGACAAAAGAAATGACAGAGTGGAGAAAAATAAGGAAACTACGGTGGAGAAGGGAGAAGTGGAGAAGAGTATTGGAAGTGAAACTGGGACAAAATGAATAAAAAGGGGGGAAGAAATTGGGATTTTAGAATGGAAAGATAAAAAGGGAATGATTGATTATGAGAAGAGCAAGAAAAGTCAAAGGATGGAAGATGGAGAAGGATATAGGAGATGGGGATGAAAAAGAGAGAAATAGTGGAACATAAAAGAGATGATAGAGCTAAGAAAAGGAAGAGGTGGATATGAGAGAAGGATGATAGGAGAGATGAACGAGAAGATGAGATGAGAGTAGGGGGTAAAATCAGGAAAAAGGGAGAGAAGGATGGAAAGGGGATGAGGAAGATGAAGAAGTTAAAGAAGATGAAATAGGAGGTAGAAGAGAGAAGGGAAAGAAACAATTAGGGACCAAGAAGATGTGGAGAAAAGTGAAGAGAGGAAGAGAAACTGGTACAAAATGATTGAAAAGGTGGGGGTGAGAAAGAAAGGAGATTTGGTAATGGGAAGGTGGAAATGATAGGGAAAGAAGAGATGATAGAGTGGATACGGGGAGAAAATTGGAGCAACCATGGTGTCGGGAGGAATAACCAATAAATGAAAATGAAATAGATTGTATGGAAATGCTTGTGGAGGGTGAGATGATAAAAAAGGGGATGAAAATGATACATAGGAAGTCAAAGAAAACCAGGAGTAGAAAGGAGGAGAGGACAACAGAAAATGATGCAAAAGGAGGAAACCAAAATGGGAGATATGTAGTGGAGAGTGAGCAGTATAAGGAATGTAAAGAGAAGCTGGAAGGGAGGAATGATATAGATTGGAAGAAATGTAGAGATGCATGAAATGAGGATAAGTTGATGACGAAAAAATAGAGAAAGGGTGTATGATGAAGACAGTAGAGATATTGAAGAAGGCAAAGGGAAGATGGAAAAGTAGTGAAGAAAAAGAGAGGGAAGAATAGAAGAGGCAATGCCAATGAAGGGATGTTAGGATAAGTCCACTGACAATCGTTGGTGGGGATGGCCGAGGATGAAGAGGTGGCGAGGAAAAAGGGGAATGGATGATGTAGAAAGTGATGCCAATGAAGGGACATTAGGAGAAGTCCCCGATAATGATCAGAGGGCACAAAAGAAAAAAAAGGAAGGAAGAGAAAATGGAGGAGGTCAAAAGGAGTGAACAAGGACATGTAGAATGGGGATGAATGAATTTTAGGAGAAGTTCACCAATAATTATTATCATGGAAATGGAAGCGAGATCTGAAAGAAAGTTGGGAGAATAACCCATAACAATGGTGGGTAAGCATGAGGGTAGATATGTGCGAGAAAGATGGATAACGATTTGTGTGAAGATGAAGGTGAGGAGGGGGTGTAGCAGATGAGGATGTGGATGAGGATGAATGAGGTAAAGATGAAGAAACAAGACATAATAAGAAATGGTATGAAGTGGTTAAGTTATATTTCCAAACGAGGGATGATGGAGATGATATTTGGGGAAGTCGGAGATAGTTTGTGTAAGGAAGAAATAAGGGATAAGAGGATGTGTTTATGGGGAATGAAGAGAAAATGTGGATGGTGTGAATGTGGAGTGATGGGGAAAGGAAAGATGACAGATCATCCTTAAGAGGAACTCTTAAGTAAGATTGCCATGCCGTAGGAGTGGTTAAGTAGGATCACCAAGCCGAAGAAGAAGAAGAATGATGAAAAGAAGTGGATGATTGGGGTTGATGGGAAGAATGTATGACAAGATGGACTAAAGGGGAACCCTTAAGTAAATTTTCCATATTGTGAAAGTGTGTAAGTAAGATGATTGAGCAAAAGACAGATACTAGGAAGGATGAGAAAAGAGCGAGTGGTATATGCAAGAGTGGAACAAGAGGTGGGAGGGGATGATAATAAGGAAAGAAGGAAACAAAGGAGTGTAACATAAATGGATGGAGGAATGTAGAGCCATGATACTCACATTCAAGGTCATATCAAAGTAGTGACGGTAGACTACATAGTTCATATCATTACCGTGATAGATGGAGGGGGCTAATGATGGAGGAATGGTCTAAAGATATGACTATGTTCTCATGGGTACATGTGCTAACAATAGAATGGTTATAAGTGCAATGCATTAAGAGGTTCAATTTCTGGTTTACCATCGAGGGAAGCCAAGTGATAAGCCCCAAACCCATACTTATGCATGATAATATATGGTCCGATCTAGTTGGGAGTGAACTTTCCCGTTGGATCCTTTCTAAGGTAGTGACATTCTGATTTTCCTTTAAAACAAGGTCACCTATTTTAAAATCACGTTCTTTGATATGTTTGTTATAAGCACATTGGATACACTCTTGATAAACATGATGGTGTTCAAGAGCAAGAAGGTGACACTCGTCTAATAACTCAAGTTGCATTAGACGCTCTTGGTGATAATCTTCATCAGAAATGAAGTCACAAAGAGACACACGTAAGGATGGAATTTGAACTTCGAGAGGGAGAATGGATTTGGAGCCATAAACAAGAGAAAATGGAGTGGCCCCTGTGGAAGTGTGAATGCTAGTGTGATAGGCCCACAGGGCAAAGGGAAGTTGGAGATGCCAGTTTTGACCTGCTTGATCAATGGTCTTGCAAGGATAATTCGAGAGAGTTTTATTGGTAGCTTCAACTTGGCCGTTATCTTGAGGATAATATGGGGAAGAAAAGCTAAGTTGGATGTTGAATTCATCGCCAATTTTTTAAGATCCTTATTTTTAAAGGACTTCTTGTTATCCATAACAAGTTTATGTGGAACGCTGAAGTGGCAAATGATGTGTTGATAAATAAAATTAATGATTGGGCCATATTTAGTTGAGGTGAGTGGGATTGCTTCCACCCATTTAGTGAAATATTTTGTAGCAGTGATGATAGAATGATGTTGTTGTGATGAATGAGGATTTATTAGACCAATGAGATCAAGACCCCATTGTGAAAAGGGCCATAGATCTTGGGTCATGGCTATAAATCTTGGCTAGGAACACGAATGAGATTAGAGTGTTGTTGACATTTTGCGCACTTCTTAACATACTCACAAAAATCATGATTAAGGGAAGGCCAATAATTGCTGGAGTAGGTATTTACCTTAGCTTATGTTCACCTAGGTCCTTTATTTACCTTTATTGTATTTATCCTCACCCACTTATGTGTGTGGATATTTATTTTATTTTATTTAGATATTAGGAGATATTATCTAGTTGTTAGGTATAGTTATTTTGTTTATCGATGGTATTGACTAGTTCTTTCCTTGATCTATGGTATTGACTAGATCCTTGATGTCTAGTTCTCTCCTCAATCTACAGTCTTGATTAGTTCTTTGATGACTAGTTAATTCCTTGATTTATGGCTTGATCTACGACCTTGACCGGTTCTTAGATTTTTATTCCTTGCCTATTTAAGCAAGGTCGATTCTCATTGTATTGCATTAAGTTCCATAATAATATATGATATTGCTACTTATTTGTTTGTAAAAGTTTATGTAAAGTTATTCTGGCAAATTACTTTCATCTTATTGATCGTGGTGTTTGATTAGCATCTGTGTTCTTGGCTTGGTATGATCTGGTTATCATTCCTTTTATGGTATCATAGCTGGAGATTGATGTTGACATCTGTCTGTAAGTTTTATTTTGTAAATAAAATCTTTATATATTCATATATTTGGGATTTGGTCGTACTTTGTTGCTACACCCATTAAAATCCTTAGCCCTTGGTCATATGAGGTTTAAAGCTTGTGATTCCTACTAGTAGGTACTTAACTTTAGCCCCTTTAATATTATTTGTGTGGTGAAGGCAACAACAATTTAAATAACAGAGCAAAATATTAAAAAACTTGTAACTTTTGATCAATTAACTCGGTTTTGAGTGTTTTTTTTTGCAAAAGTGCTTGTTTTTTCATGCTCTTTCCATTGGAAATATTTATTTTAAGACTTGCACTGAAATTATAAAGTGCAAAATACGAAGGAGTGTTGTAATCAATTGTGGATACAATTTCGGCTAAGCCCGATGTCCTAAACTTACGGGGTTGCATTTTGTATCTATCATGGATTCGAGAATAATATGCTTTTTTTGAAGTGTGTTGACTTTAAGAGGATATTGTAAAATTTTGGAAGAAAAAAATAGATCGCTCAAGAAGTGAAATTCTCTTCTCAATCAGTCATTCATGATAAGGATACAATAATTCACTCCCTGCAACAACAACTTGCTAGCCTACAACATCACCATGATATTATGGACAGCCATATTCATGCGCCTAGTCCAATTGCATCTATTGCTCATGTACACACTAACATTGATTTGTTAGTATTTAAGTCTGCTCTGCTCTTGATGCTTCTAAACCTATGAGGCTTGTTACATTACATGCTCTTCAACATCCTGTACCTATTACAGTACCACATGGTGTGTATCCTATTTCTACTCACCGCATGGATTTTTTGAGAAGCATACCACCGCATTCGGTTTCGCATGCTCTGTTCTATGGGTCTCACTAGTGGAGTCATTCATAGGGTATTGTTTCCTCTATTCCACATGTTAAGTGGAATTCTTGTCATGACATTGGTTTTCAAGCAGATACTTCATTGGGATCACACATTGACATAGCTCCTTTTTTTGTTCGCTCAACTCTTTCTAAAGATCATTAGGAACACATGAGTTTTGTACCTTCACTCAAAGCTTGAGAAACATGAGATTTCAGTTGTCGAGACATGATCAGCTGACACACATTCGGATGTTTTTTGCAAGAACCCATTGTACATTTTGCACCAAGTCATATGCGAGACATTTTCTTCATCCATCCGTGTTGGTTTGGGGTGGATATCGATCACTCGTGGTGGTGACATAGGCATTCATTGAGAGGACTCTACAGTGTGGATCCTCCACCATTAGGCCTCTTGCTCCACTTTCTATACCTTATGCATTGTGATGCTTTTTGTTTTGAGAATTGTTCTTTAGCAAAGGTGTAGTGAATCTCTCTTGTTTGTTGAGAGATTTTATATCTATATTTTTGACACTTTTGGCATGTTGATGATATCTCTATATGGGGATCTATTCCGATGTATTCCAATTATTTTGTTAGTGTTCAAGTAGTTATTTTGAAAACTCATACAAATTTGTAGTGCCACTCCACCCATTCAACAGTATGGGAGGGTGTGGTGTTGATCCTGCTTCTTCGGGTTTTGTGTCCTTGCCTTATTACCTTGACTTTTCTTGGATTGTGACACTTTAGATTTTGTGTCCTTCCCTTGTTGCGTTGGTTTTGTTCTTGGATCGTGGCACACCTATTAGTAGATTGATCGAATTATGTTTGGTGTTTTTTTACACTTTCGACATCACCGTTGACAATCTCCTTGTATAGAGCTATTGGTGAAACCCGGTGTCATTGTTTTTGAGTTTTGTGATTGAGTAGTGGATTCGCGTAAAGACCACGGTGCACACCAAACTTCTTCAAAGCATTGCACGCATTTTTAGCTAAGCTTTTTGTGATGCCTTGGAGCGGGTCTTTACTCTCTTTACTTTGTTGTTCTTGGTTTTGGGTACCTTGCGGTGGCCCTTTTCCTAGTTATTGTACATGATGTACCTCATCATCGTGGCTAGTTGTCGAGACTCATACTATGGACATGCCACTTCTATTTTGGCCCTTAGCTTCACTTGAGGGGGTGTTAGAGTAGGTATTTACCTTAGCTCATGTTCACCTAGGTAATTTATTTACGTTTATTGTATTTATCCTCACCCACTTATGTGTGTGGATATTTCTTTTATCTTATTTATATATTAGGAGATATTATCTAGTTATTAGGTATAGTTCTTTCCTTGATCTATGGTATTGACTAGATCCTTGATTTCTAGTTCTCTCCTAAATCTATGGTCTTGACTTGTTCTTTGATGACTAATTATTTCCTTGATTTATGGCTTGATCTACGACCTTAAATGGTTCTTAGATTGTTATTCCTCATGCGTATTTAAGCAAGGCCCATTCTCATTGTATTGCATTGAGTTCCATAATAATATGATATTCTTGCTCATTTGTTTGCAAAGGTTTATGTAAAGTTATTGGCGAATTACTTTCATCTCATTGATCATGGTGTTTGATTAACATCTATGTTCTTGGCTTGGTACGATCCGGTTATCGTTCCTTTTAATAATAACTAAGGAAGAAAGCACTTAACAACAAGATAACCCACTAAAGTGTCCACCACAAATACCATCGTGGACTTCTTGGATAGCTCGAGAGGCTTCATGGTATTTAAGGCATCGGAGAAGGATACCATCAAATCCATGTTTATAAAGAATGTCGCCAAGGATCACATAGCGAGTAGCGTGTTGGATGAAAGACCTCTTAGAATTTTTAGAAAGGTCAAGAGGAGTGATAGATTTGGATAAATAATCGAAGATTTGAGAATACCAGAGGTTTGATGAATTAGATTCAATAAGATGAATTTGAGGTACGTCATGGAATGGTTTTTCACGATGGTGTATAATGACCGAAATCTTGGGATCTTGTGTTGTCAAGGGATAAGGGCGAGGGATGCCATCGTATCGGTGAAATGATTGGTCGATGAGGGACAAATTGAATAGTATAAAAATTAAAGGTTTTAAGAAAAGATGAGAAATGTCATGATATTGTTGTAGAATATCACTTTTACATTGATATTCACCTATGACTTGTTTATTACAAGTTCATAATCACCATAGATGTCAAGAATATAGACACCTAGAAAGACAACAATTTCTAGTCCTAGTATAAGGGCTTTGTATTCTATCATATTGTTTGTACATTCAAAATCTAGTTTGAATGCTAAGGGGATAGGAGCATCTCAGGAGGAATGAGAACAACATGCTCCTCCCCTTGCTGGCATTTAGAACCATCGAAGAAGAGGGTCATTTTAAGGGGATCATGATGAAATTGATTGATGGATTCATCTAGGAAGTGATCATGAGGAGGCTGCGTATTGGGAAGAGGGCTTCTGCTAATTGGTTGGCAATATCTTGGCCCTTAATAGATTTTTGAGGAATGAATTCAAGGTCAAACTCGGTCATGAGCAGAAGCCACCGAGTGATGCGATCATTATGATATGGTTTAGAATGCATTATTTTGAGGGTTGGAAGCTAGTAACAATATAGGTCTTGTGATTAAGAAGATAGTGTCAAAGTTTCGATGTAACAAAGAAAATAGTGCAACACAGTTTTCAAGCTTCGGTGTATCATGTTTTGTAGTCGAGAAGAGTCGAATGATGTAGTAGATAGCTTTTGTGGCCTTGGCCATCACGATGTGCTAACATGGCTCCTAGAGCATGATTAGTTATACGAAGATGTATAAATAAAAGGGTATCCCTCACGTGGAGGTGTGAGTACTGATGGAGATAAAAGATACCATTTAAGATCATCAAAAGCCTTTTGACAGTTGTGATCCCAATCAAAATTTATGTCTTTTCAAAGAAGGTGATGAAAGGGTTGGCATTGATCTGGAAAAGTTGCGATATGAAATGATGAATAGATTGGAGGTGACCTTGAAGAATGTAAAGTTACTTGAGATTGGAAGGAGGGGGAATTTTGAGAATTGCTTTAATTTTTGTGGGGTCAACCTCAATGCCCCTGATAGACATGATGAAGCCAAGGAGTTTTCCAGTAAGAACTCCGAAAACACACTTTACTCGGATTAAGGTGAAGGAAGAAACAAATGAGACACTCAAAAATGATTTCAAGGATTGAGAGGTGATCACATCAATGTTTGGACTTTTCCAAGAGGTCATCAACATAGTCTTCTATGGTTTGATGTATGAGGTCATGAAAGATATATGTCATGGCTCATTGATACGTGGCCCCGAAATTCTTCAAACCGAAGGGCATGACACGATAACAAAAAAGTACCCCATGGGGTGATAAAGGATGTCTTGTGTTGATCTTCCGGTGTGATTAGAATCTGATTGTAGCTGGAAAAACCATCCATCAGAGAAAGCATCTCATGTCCCGTGGTAAGATCTACAAGTTGATCAATATTTGGAAGTGAAAAATCATCTTTAGGGAAAATGAGTTAAGATCTTGAAATTCAGTACATATACGAAGCTTTCTTGACACTTTTAGTGATGGGTACGATGTTAGAAACCCATTGGGGATAGTCAATGGGGATGATGAAATTGGTAGAAAGAAGATGTTGCAGTTCTTCTTTCACAAGAAGAGAAACTCGAGGATGCATGTGTGAAGCTTCTGCCTAACTAGTTTAGCATTGGGGATGGTAACGATGTTATGAAAAACAATGATGGAGGGTCAAGACCTGGCATATCTGAATATGACCATGCAAAATCTTGGCTATGTTTGGATAAGAATGAGGTGAAGGCTTCAAGTTCTTGAGATTCCAAATACTAACCCACCTTAAGGATGTGGGGCTCTTGAGGAGTCCTGATATTAATGTCGATAGTGGATTCATTTAGGAGACTGGAAGTGTCAGGGGGAAGGGATTTCTGGATATGAGAATCTTTGGCCCCCATGTAAGAAAGAATGGAATTATCATCATCACATTGAAGAATGTCAATGATAGGGGAATCTTCCTCTACCATCTCTAGGTGTTTAAGGGAAAAGACCGAGTTTCATTTTCAACTTGATAAGTGACTGGTCCGAGAGAAATGGTGGAAATTAAAAAAAGTTTAGGGGGAATAGAGATGGTGTCATCTAGATCTGGATCAATAAGATAGTTGGATGGAGAGAAGGTATCATCTGAATTGGTAGGATAGTTCGGATGGAGATGAGATATTATCCGAATTAGTAGGATAGTCGGATGGAGAAGAAGTTGTCATCTGAATTAGTAGGATAGTTGGATGGAGATGAGATATTATGAATTAGTAGGATAGTCGGATGGAGAAGAAGTGTTATCTGAATTAGTAGGATAGTCGGATGGAGAAGAAGTGTCATCTAAATTAGTAAGGTAGTTAGATGGAGAAGAAGTGGGTAAATCAAGGTGGATGGGAGAAGATGCGGATGTGCCTGAAGGAGGGATGGAGGGATCTTTGTATCCCAAGCCAAAATTTTCACATGATTCATGGGCTTGGGTGAAGATATTTCGTGAGGGCCTTGTTCATAACGTCCCATACCAAACCCTTCCATGCACAATGATAGAGGTATGTGTGAGTGAAGATGGTTTGTTGAGAAACCTAAAACCACTTGTATATCATTTGGTGTGAGGGTGATCTTTAGCATGAGAAGAAGGTTGATCAAGGCTGCCATAGATTAGGTTGGTTTTTAGAGAAGAAGGGCCAAATGAGATGATTTCCCAACATTTGATTGATACATAGGGGCCTTATCAGGGTGGCCAAGATGATTGGGAGAAGGAAGAGCATTAAGAGTGAGGAGTTGATATTCTCCCAAGGCAAGGTGTTACATCACAGCATCAGAGGATCCATTATGGGGTAATGTGGATGGAGGTACAAAAGAAATGGTGGATGCACCGGAAGAAAAATTAGTTTTGGGGACAAGGACATCCTTAGGTCTATAGATCATGCGACATGTCTTGAAAGGAGGGGCATTAGTAGGAAGAGCATAAATGGTCCCTTCATGTTCATATTTGATACAACGATGGAGGGTAGATGGGACACAATGCATGATGTGAATCCAAGGACGTCCAAGTAAAAGATTGTATTGGAATTCTCCTTCGATGATGTAGAAGAGCTCATGGAGGAGTTTATGGCCAACGTGGATGGGAAGGACAACTATTCCTAATGGGGAGTTACAACATCATTAAAGCCAAGAGGATGGTAGGAGATTTAACAACAATGGTGTTAGGTAGTTTGAGCTGATTGAAGGTATGAGAAGAAATGATATTGATACTAGCACCATTGTCAATCATGGTTCATCGGATACATGTGTCATTGATGTGGACTGTGATGAATAGAGGTAGATCATGCTCTTCCTGTGGTATCTTGGGGATTTTTGAATCCTCAAAGGACATGGCGATAGATGTTGCAAAGCACTAGTTAAGGCTTCGAAAGGTTGAGGCTCATTAGATGATATCGAGATGCATTGTAGAACTTCCATAAGAGCCTGTTTGTGGTGTGGAGAGCTTTGAATGAGCTCATAAAGTGACATTTTGACCGGGGCCTGATGGAGTTGTTTAATAATGGTTTGTTCGATGGAAGCAGGATTAGGAGTGGCCAAAATAAATACCTTGGCCTTAGAGGAAGATGGAGATGCTGATGTGGGATGAGTGGTAGGAGCAGCGATGACAACCTTTGGTTGTGATGGGGGTGTGGAGGTAACAAGTTCCTTAGGAGGAGGGATAATGACAAAAGTATTTGGAGTGGGTTGTGAGGTGGAGTAGGATTATGTGGTCCCGAATGGTGGTTATCGAACAACATTGATCAAAAGAGGGGACCATCCTTAGAATCATCCTCTTTTGGTGGTGGGTTTGTGGTGTCTTTGGATGTATCTTCTTTTGGTGGTGGAGTAGTGGTAGGAGTCCTTGATGAAAGGGGTGGTCTAGATGTTTTAACAGATGCATGTTGGGATGAGGGGGCTAGTTGGGTTAGTGGAAGAGTTGGTTCTTTGTCATTAAGAAGTTGATTCTCATTGAAAAAGTGGTGTACAATGGCTTGGAGAGCTTTGTAATGTTCAATGTCATGTCCAGGGGCATGAAATGCACAAACAAGATTAGAGTTAAACCATGATGGCCTGACGCACTTGGGTCGAAAGGTTTAATTGGTGGTAAGGTGATTGTTGAGGCTTGGAGTAACTAATAAAACATGGTGGTATAATACCCTGGAGCCATAGATGGAGGATTTTGGGGTGATGCCTGGACATGTGGTGGTGTAATGGTAGCCTTTGACATTGTCTTGGATTTGGGAAGGGGAGATGAATGTGTTTGATGTGGGATATTGGTGGAGGATGTGGATGCCTTGAATCAGTTTTGAGGTGTGGTTTGGAAAAGGGTCATTGTGTTGCCCTATTAGTAGCATAGGTTTTGATGAAGGGGATGCTCCCAAAATGGAAGAAGAGGATGAAGGGTGTGGTCCTAAAATAGAGGAAGATGGTGCGGCTTTAAGGGGATTGATATTGGGGACAGTGAGGTCTAATTTTTATGAGGATGTGAAGGAGGATGTTGGGGAAATGGGGGTCTAGATCTTGTCTTGTGAATAGGACTCTTGGAAGGAATGACAAGAATTTCTATAGGAGGAGACTGAAGATGATATTATTCATAGATATGAGTGGGGATTGATTAGATGTGTGGGCATCTAATTGTATAGAGGATATGGGACATGATAATTTGAAGTCAACATAAAGTTGAAATGCTTGCCAAAAGTCTTCAAGTGATGACATTTTCGTAGAAGAAGAAGATGACATAGATGTGTTTACAATAGTGGATGTAGTAGGTGTGGTAAAAGTGCGGAAAGAGGGACTAGAAGTGATGCTAAGGATGGGATAATGGGTAAAGGTGGAATGATTGAGATAAGGTAATCAGATTTGATGAAGTAGGTGTAATAAGTGATGAAGCAGGAGTAATATTTGTAAATGGGGAAAGTGTGATAGGTGTGGAAATGGGTGTGGGTGTGGAAGAGACAATGAGGTGGACGTAGATATGATGATGTTGGTATGGGGATGAGTGTTGAAGAGCTTTTGGATGTAGGGAGAGTGTCTAGGGGTGGATATGATGGTTGATGAAGAAGGTAAATCTGTGGATGAAACTAGATCTTCATCAACAACATGTGTATAGTATTTATGGTGTGGGTATTGGGATTTTGGGATGTAGAAGTAGTGGTGGTTTGACTTGTTGATGTGGGTGCATGATTTGGAAATGGTTGTTTAAAAATGTCTAATGGTTGATTAGGTGAAGCATTTGGATTATCTACCTGAAGATCTCCTGATCAATGAGTCTTTGGACCAAATCCTTGAAATTCGACATCTCTCTATGTCATGTCCTCGGACTTGATGGTATTTATAGTAATGGTCCTCACGATACCATGTGGTTTTGGCCTAGACTCATCAACTGGTCGGATAGGCGATAGTGTGATCAAGTTTACTATCATCAATTTTTCAAAGATCATGTTGTATGACTCCCGAGAGGAGTATAATTGGGCATTGGTCATGTGAATCGTTGTTGAGCTAATGTAGTAGATGTAGATGCAAATGCAAGAGATGATTTAACAATGACAACGTTGGCCGATTTTTGACTTATCATTTGATGCAGATGGTCTGATGAATTCTTGTTTGGGCTTATTTGATTTCAATTTTAAATGGCCCTGTTTGAGGGCACGTGTCTCAAGCTTGCGAGCCATGGTGAAGGCTTCCTCAAAAGTTTGAAATGATTGAATTTGCAAAGTTGATGAAATATGCTTCACACAAGAGAGCACGTGAAGAGTTTGATTAAATCAGTTTGAGGAAGAGGAAAAGATAATTGATTTATAATATTGCACCATCATGCGATGAAATCCATAATGGATTCATCTTCAAATTGTTAGATGGTATACAGATCATTTGATGGTTACCTTGCATGCAATATTAATTGAGAAATGTTCTAGAAATAATTGTGCAAGATGAGAGAAAGAAAATATGGAATATTGGGGGATATTATTATACCAATCTAGGGAAGGACCAGCCAAGGACATGGGGAATGTATGGAGCATCAAATCTTGGTCATGTGTGATAAGATAACATACATGTTTGAATGCTCGGAGATGTTGTTGTGGGTCCTCTTTATTGTTAAATTTGGAAAACTTTGGCAATTCCTAGTGTAGAGGATATGGTTTAATGGCATAGATGGATGGATGGGTTCGTTACATATTTGTTCATAGGATAATGTGACTTTGGACCCCAAAGTAGTGGCCTCTAGGTTGGCTAATCGACTTACTAAGACCTGCATGGGATCATTGGGAATAGTTTGTTGAGGAATGAGAGGTGGTGGTTGAACTTGTGGATGCGTGGTGTTTGAGGAACTTGATATGGGTGGGTGTAAATCATGGGTTGTGATTGAGGTGGAGGTTGATAGAATACTTGTTGTTGAGAAATAGGAGCATGATACGATTTTTGGGACTGGGTAGGTTGTTGTGGAAATTGTTGAGTGGGGATATGGGCATAGATAGGTTGATAGACTGGAGGAGACACTGAATACTACAAAGGAATCATCGAAGGAGGTTGAGAAGTAATGGCATAGACATGTGATGTGAGAGGGATTTTATTCGGATAAGGGATATGATACATGGGGAGGTTGGATGAGAGTACTAGTGATAGTTGTGGTTATGGTGGTGATGGGGACGGTAGTTACAATGGTTGTGTTGATTTGGGGAGATTAGGAGGAATGGGTGTGACTAACTGAGTAGTTTGGTGGGATGGTGGGTTGGTAGAGGATGAAGAAAACAAAATCGTGTGGGGCTATGGATGGAACAATTTCAGAATTGGTATTGTAAGGGTAAACTTGCTGAAGTGGTGGGCCATCTAGAGGAATTTGTATGTATCTTTTCAGAAGATAGTCTTGAAGAGCCACTAGATTGGTGTCAAGAAGTTGTTGGAATTTTGGATCGCGAGAGGGACGATGAGAGTACCAATAGGCTCTCGATCTAATGAAGAGGGTGGGGTGGCTGGCCTAGATGGGATGGAATGATGGTCTAAAACTGAAGTGTGACCAAAGGGTATTCGGTGAGGTATATTGATGAGGAATGGGTGTCCATGAGGGAGGTAGCTAGAGGCATGAATGATGAAGTTTTTGAGGTGGTTGTTGGTTGGGATGAAGAACCATGTGAAAATGAGGTTGTGTTCCATCTTCTTAGTGGTGGATCGAGTGATTACATGCATAAAACAAAAAAAACCACTTTTATACTAACCAAGCAAGTCAAGAAAACAATTTTTATTTTTTTTTAATAATTAAGGAAAAGTATGAAAAGAAAATGGTTGTAAGTGGACCTAGGAGGATGCAAACTATGTTTGGTTTTAGGTAAGTTGTGGCTTGGAAATGTCTGAAATGATTTGTTATTGGGTGATCAAATCCCAATCAGTAAACTGGGTGAAAAGGGTGTTTGATGTGTTTATTGTTGTGAGATTTTAGGTAGTGTGTGGAAAAATGTGCGATGCAGAAGATTAAACCTCCTATTTAAACTATATGTGCAAATAAGATGATTTTTTTGTTTTTTTTTTTTTTAATCCAAAACCAAATGTTGTCGTTCGATGAGGACAATCACACAAGAAAAAGAGTTGTGATGTAGAAGGAGAAAATAGAGGAAATGAGGAATACATGTGTAGTGATTTTCCTTTTTATCGGCAAGTTGAGTTGAGAAAAGTGCAAGCTCTAAGCAATCTGGGAAGCACTTTTCGTCGTATCCAGGTGAACGGTGTTTGAAAGTGACAATCGGTGATCAGGAACATCCGAGGACCCTAAAAGTGCATGATTGACGATTGCAGATGAGGTTGATAAGAGGCGATTTGTGACGTGGTTTGGGTTTAGAGTTAATCTTTGGTAGTGTAATCCTGCAAAAAAAAATTGACGATTAGTGAATATGACCCAAAAAGAGATAAAAAGGATAAAAAAACACACACTTTAATATATGCAAAAGAAAATTCTAAGTGTAGAATATTAATCTAATAAAAATTCACCATTTGTATATTAAGTTAGAATAAACAAATTATCGAAACTAGTCGAATGCAAATTAAATTATAAACTAAACGATGAAATAACTATGATTAAATAATAAAATAAATGATGAAATAATGACTAAAATAACTCCCAAATAAATACTCAATGCAAATCGTAACACAAACGACAAACACTACAATGTGATAATGCATTCAAAATAATAAATTACAACATGCACTAGACAAATGATAAACCAACTTTAGACTTATACAAAGCTAAACGCTAACTGACTAAAATAACAATTAAGCACCTAAATGATAAAACTACGTTATCCAAGCAATATGAACATGTATGTTGCATTTATTTAACAACTTATCAAATCTAAACAAATTTCACCAACAAATGTTTATTAACGATATAAAATATAGTTGAATGTTAGATGTTGGATGTCAATCGATGAGACAGGAAAAGGAAATATCTTATCACCCTTCGTTATTAACACTTCCTTATCTACTTTTTGATACTTTACAATTGGTCCTACCGCACATGGATATGGACTTTTACATTGACGATGACATAATGAGAATTGTAAATGAAAAATACATACTTGGAAATTGTAAACTAATTGCTATAAGGAGACTACTAGCTACCAAATTCTATTCTTATATTGAACGACTATGTTCTATATTTAATGTAAGAACTACCAATAGCTAAAATGTTCTAATGAATTTTAAGTCAACTGCTATAAAAGGACTGTACAAGTCATTATCTACACAACATGCTAAAGAATTATGAATTAATTGATAGAAATACACTATTTATAACTATATAGCAGATCTACGACGTGCCAAAGAATCATTATACAATATAAATCAATAGTCATGGGATGTGACATTTATAATGAGACGTTAAGAATGGATGTGATTCTGATAACAATAATGGGAATCGAACAACTCTAGTAACAATGTGCAAGTTGCTAAGTGTATATTAGCAAATGATGGATTTGGATGGGCTAAAAATTACTATAATCCAAAAATAATATTGATACTGATTATGATAACAACCATCTAAAGAAATTGATCTATTGAAACATCATTAAACTTGGCTGTAAATGTTTTATATATACAAAAACATTAATGTAAATCGCAGGAAATGCAAAGCTCTTTTGGAATTTGAAAGGGACTGTTTTATAAGCCCAGATTTGATCACAATAATAGTTTCAATTTAGAAAATATATATTTTTTCAAAAGCATTGTTTCTAGACGCCAATGGTGACTGTATTTTTATTAAACTTTAATGATTTTATTAAAGGCACCATGTATGGAAAGAATTGTAGGTCGATTGCTATACAATCACTATAAACAATCGACAAAAATATGAATTACTTGGCTAGAATCAGAGAAAGTGACTTCAGACGTGGCTCTTCATGAGAAATCACCGAAAAGTGAAACAAGAAATATTTACTATGGCTATGGTATATAACGAGAATCACAGACAATTGAAACTACAAAAATACAGCCTTTATAACAATTATTTAGAAATTAAACGATCTGAAAAAAAATTACATATTTTGATTTTCCATGCACATATAATTTGAAATTCCAGGTCTGTGTTTAAAAGGAATGGAGACGTGAAACATACTTTGATTTTCCATTGCACATATAATGGCTCTTCACATGATGACATAATGATAATCACAGAAAATTTAAACGAGAAATATATAACTGGCTATGGAAATGGTTTGCCAATGATACTGGCCCGGTGCATGGGAGATGGATGAGCAAGGAGGAGCGTATGGAGAAAGATTAGATGGAGTGGTGTGGATTGAGAGCTACGTGGAGTTGGGAGGAAGCTCGGTGGGTGTGGGAAATAGATCAAGAAGCTCTAGAGAGGTTAGAGAGGGTTGGGATAGCTTTATTTTTTGGAGGTTCGAGAGAGCTTTTATAGGATTAGTTTGGTGAAAAATTAAACAATGAGATGTGAGAGGACCAAGTATAATTAGGACAATACACTATTCACCATTTTGTTTTTCAAAATTAAAAGATTAAATTGATACTAACAAATTCACAAACCAAGCCGGTTGAAAACAAGAAGATATTTACCTCAACCTTGAAGACCACGATAGTAGAGTTCCAAAAGATGAAATATTTATCACAAAGATCTGGAAATGACGATATAGGAGAATTGGTATATTGTGTTACCTGCATGAAACGATAAAAGGAACAAAACAAAAGAAATGACCAGATCTTGGATCTGGTCCCACCGGGCGTGCCAAATATGTTGATCGGAGTTTCTGGTTCGATTAGTATTATGAGAAATCAACAAAACACCAAACAACCTCGAACATGCAAGGGCTTAGTACCTTGGAGATGATGACAGATGTGGGCATAAAGTGGATGATGGGCTCCTCACTGTGATCTCAACAAACCTGCAACTCACAAACACTCGAGAAAAATAACTTAGATATTTTCATGCGGGGTTGCCGATGGAGTGGATCCGAGAAGCATTCACTTCCTCGGTGCCATCAACCCCCATGTTCACAAGATAAGGATATATTTCAAACGATAAAATGACATGCCAAAAACTAAAAAGTTGGTATTTGTAATATAATGAAAAAATGATCAAAAATGACACCTAGCTAGTATTTTGATATAGCAACAAAATGATCATCAAAGCGACATTATGAGATCGACAAAGTTTTGCCTCCAAACACTCCAAAATTTGCTTCAAAACTTCACAAATAATTTGGCAAAATTTTGCTATTTCAAGCTTGAGAATTTTTAGAAATTTTCATATATCTAGAGAGGGGGAAAGGGTTATATTTATAACTTGAATATGGATTAAAATCATGGGGTTAATGAGTAACCGAGATTTGCAAAAGTAACCCTGCTTAATGGGACATGATTAGAGTTGATTTGACTATGGGGCTCATGATTGAAAAAAGAAAAGGTGTGATGTGGAGTGGGGACATGATTTGAAATGTTAGGTGTAATAGTGAAGCCATGTGCATTACTTTACACTATTGAATTTTTTAATTTGATGTTGAGATTTTGGGATTTTGAATTATTAAATTCATGGGTGGGGTTCATGAATTAATAATTTTGGGGGATTGAATTTTTAGGTGGGGATTGATTTTGATTTGATTGAATTAAGTGGGGAACATGTGGGGCTCTTGATTTGCATGGTTTTTGGATTATTTAATTATGAGATAGGATGATATGACCTAATTGGAATAATTGATTATTTAGCATATAATGAGGTTTAAGTATGTGAAAGGGGATCAATTAAGTTATAATATTAATTAATTGAACATGCATTTTTGGGGAAATGAGATTCATTTGGATAAACCTGCTGAAGGAGAGAAAACGCGGGTGATACCAAAATTATGTTTTTCTACCTTCGCTCCTATCGCACTAGTTTTCCGGATCAGGAGTATGTCGTTGGAGATCGGTGATGAAGGAGAGACTTACAAAACCCTAAGACAAGTATCAAACCCCTAAAAAAGAATGATGCGTATGAAGGGGTTAGACTGTACTCGGTGACCACAATGGTGGACTTATTAACTTAGCACTTCACTACATCTTAGATTCGATATAATTCTATGTGTGTATGTGCAATCATGCCCAATGTGCTCTTGTGTCAGTCACACTTTGTGAAAGTAGCAAACAAAGACTATGTGTAGAAATTTAATAAAATGGTGGATGAAATAGATTAAAATCCCCTCATATGTAGTGTGATGCAAATGAACCAATCTTGTGCCTTGTGATGGAGCTAGATGGATGTAAATGGAGCCTTTGATGGATGCAACCTTAGGTGATGATAGTAAGTGCTTAGTGCTTAGTGTTTGGTCCCTCATTATGGTCTCATAACTTTATATTTATATGGTTATCTTGTTCTAATTTCGTAATTAACCTCGAAAAGTATGAGCACTAAAATGATAGAAAGCTCAAATGACTAGAAAGTGCCCAAAAAGTGGTGGGAAAGTGTAAAATGGCTGGGGGCCTATTCAAAGATAAAACAACATCAAATGGAAGAAATGACTAGGTGAGTAGATGTGGGAGGTCGACAATAATGAAAACAAACAAAGTAAAATGGTTAAAGGACATGGGTTAATTAGTAATTTCTTCACTCAAAAACCGTATGAATAGTAGTATAAGACTAAACTAAATAATGTTTAAAGTGCGTGATTTTGTGACTATAGTATCAACAATGGAGAGCAACACATCCCGACTTAGACGAGTGTGACGATGATTGTAGTGGGGATGTCTATAACTGGTCTTTTCATGTGCACTGAGTCATTATGTATTTTGTAAAAGTGCAATGTACTTATTTTGAAAATGTATCTTCTTCCTTTGTTTGATATACCATATCAATTTGTATTACAAACTCATGTTATGAACAAGAAAACACATAGTATAATTGTATGAGTTTATACTTGGAAGTTCAAAGTTCTTTTCATAATGTACTATTATTGTTTTGTTGCATGAATCCTATATTAATTTGTAACACACTTACAATACAAATTTTATTTATAATCTTTGTAGAAGTAACAACATGTTAAGATTCAGAAACAACTAGAGTTGATTATCCAGTCTTGATTAACAAACTTTGTTTTTCTTTATGTTGAAAAACACGTCATTTTTTTCAACACGTTGAAATACACACTGTGTTTTTCAACATGTTGAAAAATAATGTGTATAGTTAACTTCTTCACAAATTTTTATTGTGCATAATTCTCTCAATATGAATGTAAAATAAAAATAAATAGTTTGTGCACCATCTTTTCAGTTTATCTTGTATTAGAATGCGTCACTCTAAGGGCGGTTATGGGGATGCACTTCAACGAAACATAAAGAAGTTCAACGTTTTCCCATCCATGTTCAAAATTCATTCTTATGCATTGGGAGAACACAAAAATATGAGACAATAATATAATATTTTGTGAACATTAATTGTATTTCATATAAAAGTACGTAATATTTTTTTGGGCTAATAATTATGTATTTGTTCTCTTTTAATACATGTCACTTCACATCCCATGACACGTACGCATTCATCACACGTCCTATTTGACATAACCATGCCATTAGTAAGTAGTTCATACTGTGTAATTTATTTATTTATTTTCTTCATATTTATTATAAACAAGCGTCTAATAAGATGTTATATTTTAATGTTGCAGAGAGATGCTCCTCGAGAGGATGATTTTCATGTGGAGATACGTCTGTTGGTCCTTTTGAGCATGTTGACATAGATATTGTAGAGCCTAAAACACATGTGATTAATTTTAAAACCGTTCGTACTATGCAATTTGTTTATTTTGTTTCTTCATATTTATCATAAACAAACATCTAATAAGTTATTATAATTTAGTGTCGTAGGAGATGCTCCTACAAGGGATAATTGTCCATGTGGAGATACGTCTGTTGGTCTTTTTGTGCACATTGACATGGATATTGTAGAGCCTATGATGCAGGTGAAGAATTTTAAAACTTAAGCTTTTGTTTTCTTCCTTGATTAGTGTTATTCAATTTCATATGAATTATCAAAATTTTCTAACAATGTATTTCAATTAGCCATTGGTTGACTACAGGACTGAACGGTTGGGTGTCCATATTCAATATTTCTGTCAGCATGGATCATGTGCTGTTATTAAGAGCGTTAAGTTTTGGGATATCCAAAGACTTAGCGTCCATTGTGAGGGTGTACATAAGTGTCCTATGTGCAACCACGAAAGTGTGGTTGTAAAAATTTGGGAAAATGACCACCTCTCCCTCATGATAAGAGTATGAACTACGTAGAGAGGAGAGAGAGAGGGATATAGACTATGTCTTGAGGAAAATTTAATACTTGCATCGTAGGCGGGTAGTTGATTGAGTTTGCAAAATGGAAGGAAAAACTCAAGTCGAGGAGTTGAGCCAGAGAGGAAAGAGGGTGGTGGATGATGAAATGCATGACTATGATTCAAAGGAGAGGCGAGAGGAACGAAAGGAGAAGTGGAGAGAGAGACAAATAAAGGACCAATCAAATACCAATAGAGAGGTAAAGTTATGATTTAGAATTTATTATGTATTACGTATGGTTGGAAATCACTAACTTAATATTATTTCATGAATAGGAAGAGAGAGAAGAGGGAGGAGCAGATAGTGGGAATGTTGACCCACATGCGGAGGATCCTGTAAGTATTCATTGGAATTTCATTCTTATATGTAATATAGTTGTTGTTTATTTGTGTGTATACTAACTCTTTATTTGATGTGTACGTAGGATGATGACATTCCCCTGAGTCAGCTCCTACGCCGAGAGAGAAATTTGAGTAGAAGGAAACAGGAAAAGGTAACAAACACTTGACATTCATGTGACAATTGTATGTTGTCTTATTTAGTTGATATTTCAATTGTCATGTTGTCTCATTTTTTGTAGGTCGACGTTACCGATGAGACGTTCCCTTCACATTCTTCCTTTGGTCTCGATCTTATTGGAGAGATTGTTGCATGAGAGGTCGAGTGGTAGAGATAAATATCACGGACATGTAGCTTCCGAGACTAGTTAAGGAGAGAGAGGGTGATGAGGAGAGGCATGAGGAGAGGGGCACAAGTGAGGGTTATGACGAGATGAGAGAGGACACAGATGCTCTGGTAAGTTATCTATTGTTCTCATTCACTTTTCTATATTCTTTGTTAGTAAACTTAAGATAAAATTATTAATGCAGATGATATTGTTGTTATTCCAAGTTTTTCTATCGGGGTCAAAGTGTAGATCATTTAAGATGATATAGTCATTGGGAGAGAAGTTGTTTGTGATGTTATCCTTCATACATGAGACTTCCCATAGAGACTGTCAGAGTCAACATTTTTGAGGCCATTGTTATCACTATTACATTTCCATACCCTACCACATTTGCAGACACTTTGGAAGAGTGTGTCAAAGGGTTTGCGATATGGGATGTTAGAGATATGAGACTCGACACTCCTCCACGAGAGGCAAGTAAATGTATTGGATGATTTAATTATGTGTTTAAGTGAATGATTAATCTATGTTGACTTATTTACTAAATGGTTTTATTTTATGATGATATGGTGCAGGTTGTAGTTGAGAGAGTGCACAATACTCGGATACAGACATCCCTAGCCCCCTTGTCCTTGGTATCACACATACTTCCATTCATAGAAATGTGAAGAGGCGAGAGAGATTTTATGATTCATTGTTTTCTCTTGCCTCCAATAGACAATGGAGGAGATGATAATGTTTATTGTATAACATTGCTTACGAGGATGTTGATAACTATAGATGTATATATGATGATTTTATTACTATTTAATGTGTTTATGTACTCACGTTTAATGTTTGTGGTTGTTGGAATAATTCATCTCGTTAGATATAAAACCCATAAGTTTTATTCTAACTATAATCATCGATTTAGGATCTACGAGAGGCGGTTAGTCCATGTCATGAAACTCACGGGGAGCATTAGACACACATGCCAATAATATCCCCCTTAGTGTTATCAATCGAGTGAGTTTCAAACTTGAGACATGTTATGATACCATTTGTTGGACCATGATTTCCGTTAGACCAAAACCCATAGGTTTTAGTCTCCACTAGAATCGTCGAGTTAGGATCTAATAGAGGCGGTTAGTCCATGTCTGAAAATCACGGGAGACTGATGACACACATGCAAACAAGGGTTTAATATTTTATTTTTGAAATATTGATTATAAATTTTTGGTTATGGATTATCAATTATGGCATATAGATTATGGTTGATGGTTTATGGTTTATATAGAGTTATCAATTTACGCTCTGTTTATAATGCATAAAATGGTTTTTATTCTTGTTATGTGACATTCCATTTATTGTATTCCGATGCTTATTAATATGATCATATTACTAAAGATGTAGATATGATGATGTTGTCACTATGTAGCAAAGGTTAATGTATCAAAGAATGAGATGTTATGTGACTTTGGATTATGGAATATGATGATAGTGTTGATTACTATAGATGTATGAACGATGATGTCGTTAATATTTAATGTGTTTATGTTCTCATGTTTAATGTTTATGGTTGAATATTGAATTCTTGATATATTGATTATGTTTTTGGTTTATATTAATCAATGAAATGTTTTGTGGTTAAATGCTTTAGCAATTATGGCATATAGATTATGGTTGATGGTCTATGGTTTATATTGAGTTATCGATTTATAATCTATTTATAATGCATAAAATGGTTTTTATTCTTGTTATGTGACATTTCATTTATTGTATTAAATAACGAGATGTTATGTGACTTTGGATTATGGATTATGGTTTATGGTTTAATAGTTGCATGCTTCTTCCATGTATACTTATTTGGGTTTTATGTGCATGGTAAACTTTCATATATCTTCCATCTATGTAAATATTTTGTTGAGTATAAGTTAAGTTCATTATTTTGTTTGTAATTATGTTTGAATGCTAACTGATATAAATTGGGTGTATAATTGTAGGTGTAATTGGATGGCTAGAGAAAAGAAGGTTGGAAAGTGCAAGGCTACACATGTAGAGGAGACGAAATGTGGTAAATCATTTGATAGTGCCACTTTTGGGTTTGGAAAGTATGTGAAGAGGCCTACACACGAAGATGGGGGTGTTGAAAAAGAAGATGAGACTTCCCCACCATTGCGTAAGCAATTAGAAATATAACTTTTGATGAAGAAGGTAGAGTTCTATAAAATTGAGTGTGAGAGACTTACATTGGATAATTTACTTTTGTTGGAAAAGAATAAGGAATTATTGGAAGTTGGAGAAATTTCCTCGAGGAAGATGGAGTTGGAGGTTGATGTCAAAGAGAACTAGAAATTAAGAATTGGGAGACAATGCATGAATCGAACAAGAAAATTGCTGAAAATCAAGTAGAAAGCTTTACTTATGTTCTTAAAATCCATGAACGTCACAAGGAAGAATGGAAGAAGTTGTATATGGAGGCCAAGGCGTCAACTGTTGAAAATGTACCAGTCACTCCCACCAAAGGCACAATTGATAAATGAATAGACAACTTTGTAATAAAATGTCAATGTTCATGTATTTGTTATTTTAGAATAAAAAGTGAAATATGTACTCTTTCTCGACCTTTAGTGAATATTAAATTATATATTTCACATTATATTACACACAATTTAAATTTGTGGGGAGAATCTTCTTCACAACTCGAATGTTGACAATATAGAATAAATATATTACTAATAATTTAGAATATATGTATGATTAATTCAAATTGTTGTTTAGTGTAATTATTTGAAATTGTGCAATCTATTCCATTTATAAATTTATATGGAAACAAGTTATTAATTTAATTAAATATGTAATAAATACTTTAAATAATACACATTTCTTATACAGTAAAATAGATATCTCATAGTATTTATACATTAATAAATATCTCACACTATTTAATAAATATCTCACACTATTTATACATTAAAAGATATATTAAAAATTTGTGAATAATTTACTCCTACTTAATTCATCATACTTACCACAAAGAGAAAAATTAGATAGTTTGAAAAGTCGATATTTGAAACCCACAAAAGACCTATAGATTATTTCAATCATTTCACATTTAATTACTTTTATCCTTCACAACACAAATAATAATATAAAATGCACATATAATGACATAAAAAAGTAAGAAAAAGAACTTACATAATGCAAATGTCAATTTGTTTTATTTAAAATACGCTTCTAACTTTGTTTTATGGTCTTTTATAGATCTTTTGAATGGTATGATCAAACGTTTTGAACATATTTTAATATAAATTATTTGAAATTTTAAATTAATTTTGACAATAAAAATCTCAAAGTTTGTTATCCATATAATACAAGAGTGGTCCCAAATTGGTTAAGACCAAAAACACATAATTTAAATATGTTTATAATCCTCAAAAGGAATGTATTTATATGGATTGAAACCAACCCCTAGGGCATTGTATGAAAATATATTCCACAACCTCATATACATGAATTTTAAATGTTTTGAATTCTAAGATACAAATTATCTATCAAAATAGTTAACAACTTCACAACATGACAACATACTTAATTGTCTTCCACCAACAAATATGTTCTCATGTATATATGTAATTATAGGCCTGCTCTACATTCCATACATTTTCTTTCCTTTAAGACTTATATGCATTCCATACATTTACTTTCCAAACCTCAACCTCTTTCAAAGCATACTGTGTGTCCCACTTTGTGGCCATAAATATTTTAAAATCACTTAGTAAATAAATAATTAAAAATACTATAAAAAATTAAAAATAATAAATTGGATGCCCCTGATCTTGGTATTTATAACCTCTTAAAAATGCATTTTTGGTCATTTTATATGTGTTGGTCATGTTTTCTTTTCTTATTAAAGTCAAAACTACAAAAAAGTGGGAATTATATGCTTTGACCTCCTATTTTCATACATCTCTCTCCATATTATCTACTTCTATCAACACATAACATTACATATTAGTCAAAATATTCATGGATTTGTACCATACATATAATAAAAGAATGTATTGTAATTAAGGACATTCAACACTCACTTCACGCACACTAAGTTGCTTAAAGACAAATGACGACGTGGATATGTTTCATTCATATTCAAGACACTTGGAAAATAAATGATCATTATGTTAGTCTTTGCCTCACATATTTAAGTTTCTTGCGAAGTCACATTCACACCAATAATTCAATGTTTTACCTGTAGGTTCCCCTTGTTGCGTTTCTCTCCTCTTTGCACAATTGGTGTTAGGAAATTTGAAGCCTTCATAGTCTTCAACATGATTGTTCAAATCTTCTATAATGGTTGGCCTCTTAGTCACACTATTGTAACATATTTTACTCACACTAAACCAAGGATGCATGCGGGAGATGTTTGTCTCATTGACATCTCCAATAAAAGTAAAATCTAGTGCATTTGATGCTTGTAGGTCTCTCCTAAACCTCTCAACACATGCAATGTATGTGTTGATTTTTCCTCTGTGCTCAGTGGTGTATCCAACATTGAATTCAAGAAGTCTTTGCATGTGTTTAGCATAAAATTTGAATTACTTTCTAGCATCAACCCACCTACCCCAAATGTGTTGGGAGTACATGTGACATACAACACACTATAGAAAGTTATTAAATGTAACCCATGTAAAATATAGAAAGAATAAATATGGATATAAAAATAAACATGATTGTAACATAAATACACCTACAATATTTTTATTCACACAAGAAATAACACTGTAAATAAAAACACCATTAAATATGTGTATTGAATAACATCAAATGAATTAAAATAAGTGCATTACCATCAAGGCATGTTGTATTCTCTTGGGGACACTACAAATAACTTCGTTACCACCCCTTGTTTACAGCAATTTCCTATGAAAAGGCATTACCACCTACACATGATTGTAACATAAAGTCAGTCTTACCATCAATTCAAGTGGACGTTGTTGGAAAAAATACACCCCAAAAACTCAATCAACATTAAAAATACGAGGTGAAAAACAAAATATGGTTTTCAAACTACCTTTATGAAAAAAATCCTCTTACCATCAAAAGTGTCGGCATTACCATGTTGATGTGGTGAGAGACGGGCCATCCAGGAACATGTCTTCATTTATAGTGCTTGTCTCCACATATGTGTTGGTTCCTACTCGTGAATGTATCACAATTAAAAATGAAGCTATTGATTAAAAAATTATGACTTATGCTGTGAAAATGACATAACTACTTAGCACATACAATCACATTGAATTACCTGCCACTTTTGGTGCTTGAAAAGATGACATCAAAAAACATCACCTATGAAATTCCAATGCCTAAACTTACATGTGTTTGTGTTTTTGGCATCCCAAACACATTCACATATGTCGAAGGCACCACATTTCCTTACCAAATACCAAGTGTTTCTAGTTTTTGGCTCCTTACTCGTAATTCATGCTCGTTAGGATGCAAGTGCAACACAATTTGTATCTACAATACTTTTTTCCCTCTCCACCATTGTCAATAGTTGTCTTTCATTTTTAAATTTGGTCAAGAATCTGGATTTTGCAAATTCCTCTTGTGTTTGTAAAATGGTTCCACCCTATACAAAAGTGTGTAGAAAAAATGGTCCATCCGATGAGTACATTTTTTTTCTATTACACAAGTATCTGGTCTTCAAATAACAATGGTAGGCCTCAATGGATGCATTTTTTTATTTACGTGGGTGAAGTTTCTAATTTTTTTACCCATAAGGATATCAAGACACACATATTGAATATCTATGACACTATAAATCACATGTAATTATTGAAGAATAAAATTAATAAAGAAACACATGAAGTATTGTACTCATTGATACGTCTTTTGATCTCACACCAAGTCTTCAAGTATTCGATGAGCTGATTTTCCTCTTTGAATTCGTCAAGGAAGTCTTGAATCATTCCAAATGTTTGATCTTCATGCATTCACATAGCATACATGATGTTAGCTAATCTCTCGAAAATATTCCACCTCATCTCCTTTGCTAGTATACTTGTACACATTTTTCAACCATGCCTGTGCACATGCCATAGGCATAGAAGTACACGATAACCAAAAACACACCTAATGGCTTGGATTTCAGCCGATGCATCATCCATAATGAATGCATTGATCTTCCAATCGACACAAAGAATTTTTCCTTGCTTATGGAATTCGTCAACCACCCATAAATGTCTTCAATCTTATTCCTCGATGAAACAACCCATGCTATGGGCACCCAACCTCTTGCTCATAAAAAAAAGCAAGGTGTATAATTGGTACTACAAGGAAAATGACATCAAAGGTTAACATGGAGATTAATATAACAAAAAGGGACAATATTAATGATACGGAAATAACAAATCATTTCAAAATTCATTTGGATTACTTACACCATATTTATTTGTGGAAAATGTCAAATCCATGGAGATTATGGAATTGTGTGAATGTTGTACCATTCTCTCACACATCCATGGTGTTTTTAACCCCATAATCAATGTAATGATGGTCCCATTTGGTTGTTGATAGTAGAAAAAAGGTCCCTTTTCTCATGTAGTCACAAAATTATGGACTTTAGACATTTATTTATCCCAGTCTAATACTACTATTTAGAAGGTTCTTGAGTGAAGAAAGTAATAATTAACCCCCATCCCTTTGGCCATCTTATTTATTTTATTTCATAATTTGTGACCTATTACACCCACATGCCCAACCATTTTCACACTTCCTGCATAATTTTAGCCACAATTGGGGTGCCCATGGGCATCTTGGTCCCACATGGGGCGTGCCCCGATCCTTCTAGCTCTTTCCCGCCACTTTTTGAGCCTCTTCTCGTCTATTTTTTCATCCTTATATTTTTTTGTGGTCAATTACGGCCTTTTCGAGGTTAATTACAAAATTAGAGCAACGAACACTATAAATATAAAGTTATGAGACCATTATGAGGGACCTAACATCATACACTACCATCACTCCATCTAGAGTCGCATCCATCTATGTGCATGACATCCACATAGCTCCATCATCAAGGCACAAGCTAGGACATCTACATCACACTTCATGGGGGATGGATTCTATTTTATTCCATACATACATACTATTACCTTTTCTACATTAACTATTTCTTGATATTTCACAAAGTGCGACTAACACAAGAGCACCTAGATACGACATACACACACACACACACTATAACTACATCCGGGTTCGAAATGTAGTGTAAAGCTTAGTTTAGTAAGCCCTATTGTGTTCTGTTAAGGTCAGTCTAACCCATTCATTTCGCATCTTTTTAGGTCTTTGATACTTCCTTTTGTCTTATTACAAGTCATTTCCTTCTCTTGGAATATTTTAGAGCATTTAATGCAAGACAAAATAATTGACATGACAGATATGTAGAGTTTTAGATCACCTTCGACCCTGAAGACCAAATTTCAAGTTTTTTCTAGACTGCAAGGGGAACCCAATGCCTTACTAGAGAGCCCATAGGTGACCCATTCCTATTCTAGGCACCTCGTCCATTTATAACCTCTAGATCTAGTATTTTAGGGACTTTCGCACATTCACTCATATTCCATAATTTCCAGTCAGACCTGCAACACTCTATGACAATCATTGGTTATCAGCTGAGTTATTTCCTTACCTCATTATTACATATTAGGGTTTTATTTTATTAGTTTACTCATTTATTCCATTTGCATGCTACCATAGTATATTTATTTACTACGTTATATGTCCTCCTAGATTAGATTAACTAGTTCTTAGCTAACATATATTTAGTTAATTTTAGTTAATCATTTTGGTGAACTCGATGTTGTCCATGCCCTTAGATCACCCATCCATAAATTTCTTCCCTCTCCATCCGTTCAAACATCATGAACATCTCTATCCACGACTATTTATAAAACCACCCTGATTGTATCAAAAAGCTTAATAAATACCTATCTAAAACTTATATCCCCCTCATACTTCACCCAAATATGTATATCATAAGTTCATTATGGCTCTATCACTTAATGAGGACCAAATAATTTTATGACACATGACCTACCTCCTCAAGAGATACTGTAATACGACCATCCCTTGTATATCCAAGTTTTTATTAATAAGGTAGGTGTCAAGCGTGCCTTAGTTGATAATGGCTCTGGCTTAAATATTTGCAATGTCACTTTCCTTCAACATATAGGCATGTTAGAAGCATCATTAGTTCCATTATCTATCTCTATTCGTGGATTTGATAACATCCCCAAACATGTTTTAGGTACTATTAATTTTGAGTCACTATTGGTCCATGTACACTTGATATTTCTTGTCATGTTATGCCTAATGACCTCAACTATAATATCCTCCTAGGAAGACCTTGGATCCATGTTATGCACATGGTTCCCTCTACACTACATGCATGGCTAAAATTTCAATATCAAGGCATTGTTTACGATGTCCCTTTGATCCATCACCTTTTAAGTATTGTAATTCTATCGAGCAAGATATTGATCCCCTCATGCCTCTGATAGTACCCAATATTTTTCTAAATATGGTATAGGATATGACTATCTTTTTCGCTTTGGTTTCTCCAATACTCAAATAGATCAACCCAAACATAAAATCATAGAGCTTTGGGACCTCCCCCATGATTACACAAGTCTGGCTTAGGGTATCACCCTCCTCCCCCATCCTTCATAGATTATTATACCTCTTTCCATGTCCCTTCGCTTTCCCTACTGCATCCCAAACTCATTAGTAATGATGATCCTATTTTAGGGGTTACCCGTAATACTTTTCCTACTGATAACGCTATATTGGAACACATGGGTGCTTATGATCATCTTCCCCCTTTCCACCACAAGAGACATCATCCTTCTTCCCTCACTAACACATTTTACCTGTGGAATCCAATGTCCCCACCAATAATGTTGACCCACCTAACACTATTCCTACTGATCCATATATTGAGGATTAGTATACCCTTATAAATGAAGACATAATACAATATAACTTAGGCACATCTGAAAACCCACACATAGTTTTACTCACCACTTCTCTCACCCTTGCCGAAAAAAAAGGATATTAAGTGAGTCATTCATGATTTATCTAATATTTTCACATGGGATTATAGTGATATGTTAGGTATTGATACCTCTGTAGCAATGCATAATATTTTCCTTAACCCAGTACCAAACAAGTCTAACAAAAAATTCATAAAATGCACCCTAAAGTAGCTCTCCTAGTCAAAGAAGAAATTCAAAAGCTCCTCAACACAGGTTTCATTTGTGTTGTCGACTATCCTAAATGGGTATCTAACATAGTATTGGTAATGAAACCCGATGGTCGGGTTCGCTATTTTATACTGATTTTTGTGATCTAAACAAAGCTTTCCTAAGGATAGTTTCCCATTACCTCATATCGATGCTATTGTGGATTCCATAGATGGATACGATATCCTCTCCTTCATGGATGGATTTGTGGGTTACAATCAAATAAATATCAATCCACTGACCAAGAAAAAACTTCCTTTACCACTCCTTGGGGCACATTTTGTTACACAGTCATGCCATTTGGCCTCAAAAATGTTGGAGCCACTTATCAACATGAAATGAATCATATATTCCATGACTATATTCACAAGATCTTGCAAGACTATGTTTTATGATATAGTTGTAGCTAAATCTCGGAGAAAAGATGTTCCTCTCATGCAAAGGACCTCCAGCACATTATTTGAGCGCTTATGCCACTAATATGAGTTTTCTTGAATCCAAAAAATGTGTTTTTAGGGTCACAAATGGTAAAATTATTGGATATATTATCTCCCACGGTATTGAGGTTGATCCTAGCAAAATCAAGGCCATAATAGACATGCCTCCTCCCAAAAATTTACATCAACTCCGATCATTACAAGGAAAAAATCAATCTATTTGCCACTTTTGGGTTTTCATTACACAACTACCATCATTATGAGAGATAAGACATTCTGAGGTGGTTGGGGCGGAAACCATTTACATGACTCATGAAGAAAGATACCAAGTTTCTTTGGGATGAGCAATGTCAACAAGCCTTCAAAAATATCAAAGCTTGAAGCAACAAAAATTGTTAAATCCACATGTCCTATTTTTCCCTTTCTTCTTGCCTCTTGATTGAATTTTTCTAATGTTCATTATATCTCTGTTCTACATTTCATGCATTTAGGAGCCTTATGGGCATAACTGCGATTCTCAACGTGAAAGAGCCATATATTATATCATTCATACCCTACTCTCCTATGAATGTAGGACTATATTAGTACATTGAAAAAACCATGCCTTGGTCTTTTCTTTGTGGTCACAAAAAATTAAGACACTATCTTATAAAAAATGAGGTACACATTATCACCAAAGTTGATCCCTTACACTACCTCCTTTCCCACATGCATCTCTCGACATGTTTGGCACGTTGGGTCATTCTCCTTACCAAATTTGATTTTAAATTCATACCACAAAAAGTAATCAAATTTACAGGTTATCAATGATCAACTAGCCACAACACCTCTCAAAATATAAATTCTTATGCATCACCTATATCTAACTTTTTCTATTGTGATATCTCTCTACTTCATGCTGGATCCTTATTGACTCATGTATGTGGACAATGTACTTTGATGGCTCTCATTGTCAAAGTGGTGAAAAACCAGCCTTATTCTTTTCTTTGTGGGATAGTATTCATTACCCCACATGGTGACCCTACTCCCCTTCACATATTGGTTAGGATTCTCTTGTACAAACAACATCAGGTTATCAATGAATGAAACCCTCATCTTAGGCTTTACTTATGACTCAAAACTTCTCATTCATAATTTATGCATACACAACAACTCTCAATTAGTCATCAATCAAGTTAATGATACATATAATACTAAGGAAGAACATCTCATCCCATACAATACCCTTGTGAAGGACCTTTTAGCTACTTTTGATTCTTACTCCATTTCTACCATTCCTCGTAAAGATAATGCCATGCTGATGCCATGGCATAGTGTTCGCATCACTCATTCCACAAGACATAACCAATGAAAAATCTACTTTTGTCATTACGCACTTATGACATCCCTCTATTTTTACACTACCTCTTATAGCTTTCCCAATCAAGTGTAGTCATGACAATGCTGAATGGTTGACACCTATTTATAATTACTTATATAAGCAAACTATTCTAGATAACCTATAACCTCATGAAGCCCACCGCTTATGCCAAGAATCTACTCATTATGTTATCGTTGGGACTAAATTATTCATGTACACTATCAATCACCGTCTTCTTCATTTCCTCTCACTTACAGATATACCCACAACCATCTCTCAAATTCACGATAGCATATGTGGTGGTCACTTCTCTAGTAAGGCCATGTCACAAATTTTTTTATGCTAGGGGTATTATTGGCCCACCATGGAACAATATTGCCTCAAATATTCCACCTATTGTGACAAATGTCAAAAACATGGTAATCTCCATCATGCACCAGCATATGAGCTACAACCCATTACACCCACTTGGCCTTTTTCTCTATGGGGACTTGATCTAATTGGCATGATTAATCCTGAATCGATAGACAAACATAAATTTATCATCACCACTACCGAATATTTCACAAAATGGGTTGAAGTGGCTCCTCTATGGAACACTACCGGTCAAGATATTTGTAACTTTCTTACCACACATATCATCACACGTTTTAGGATTCCTTCTACCCTAATCACTAATAATGGTACTTCCTTCAAAAATAAAGATGTTAAGAAGTTTTTCGCTAAGTTTAAAATCAAACTATCATTCTCTACACCGTATTACTCATAGGGTAATGACAAGCCAAAGCCACCAACAAAACTATTGTTAAAATATTATGTAAGAATGTTAACTCTAGTGGTGTTGATTAACATAATTAGTTATTCTACACCCTCTAGGATTATCGCACTAGTGTTCACATGCCTACTAATGCCACACTTTTTTGTTAGTCTATGATGCTGAGGTTGTTATTCCCCTCGAGATAGAAATACCCTCCTTACAAATTTCTCTTAAAGGGATACTTAAAGATAATGAATATCGTGAAAATCACCTACATGAATTAGAGATGTTAGACTCATGCCATGCTAAAGTACTAGAGAATCTTCATGCATATCAATCTCGCATCACCCGCTCATACAACCATAAAAATCACCCATAATAATTTAACATAGGTGACCTTGTCTTGAAATAAAATCAAAAGAACATTAATGCTGAGGCACCACAAAAAGGTAAATTCAAACCCAATTGGCTAGGTCCATACGTTATCATTGATAAGCTTGGTGGTGGGGTATATCACCTCGCCACCCTTTTAGGTAAACCACTTAAAAATCCACTCAACATAATGCACCTTAAGAAATACTACGCTTAATCATTACTTGATGACGCACTTTAGTTCATCGGTCCATACTCGACTAACGAGGGTTTACAAATAAAATGGACCTTATACTTATCACACATTTACTATTTGACCTTTCATCATGCGTCATTACTAGCTTAGTGGCATATTCTTTAGGCTAAATCGTCACATATTCTATCATCTTGTAGTGGTATACCCCTTAGGTTACATCACCACTCCCTACTATTCATCTTATAGTGATATACACTTTAGGCTAATTTTTCACCTATTATATCATCTTGTAGTGGTATACACCTTAGGTTATATCACCACTCCTACTATTCATCTTTATGACATACACTTTAGGCTAATTTGTCACCTATTCTATCATCTTGTAGTGGTATACACCTTAGGTTACATCACCACTCCCCATTATTTATCTTATAGTGATATATGCTTAGGGATAAATCATCACTCCACATTTCATCTCCTAGTGGTATATGCTTAGGGTATAAGTTCCACACACTCTCTCTCTCTCGCATATGTCACATGTAAGCACCATTACACATACACATTCATCACATCATGCTAGAAATGATATACACACTACTCGACCATTTCCCGATGATGCACTCTCATTTATGATTCATTCTTAACTACTGAGGGGAAAACAAAATGAACCTCACTACATACACTTCCATCTACTCTGGGGCACACGGCTCATATCAATCCATCTTGCATTCCATTCCACCCATCCACAACATCGCATATATGGTTATTTTTTTATGAAAATCTTGCTTACGTTGCTTGTTCATGATCACTTTATTACACATGCTAGTTTGATTACTTGTATGTCATTTATCTATATCATCCACACATGCACATTCACACTTTTTCTAGTTGTGATCACAGATACAAGTCTCTTACACGCGGCATGGATGCTCACCTTATACCCTTCCTACATTGGTCGCTGGGGGCATCCACACATTCGTATCTTCTAGGTGTTATTGTTTCATTTTATACTTAACACTTTACATTACTTTCTTATACATGCTTTTGACATACTAGCTATATTTCTAACATGCTAATGGGTGCTTCATGTGTAACATTTGTTATGCAGGGATATTAGTTTCCATAATTTTTGTTACATTGTCTTCCATTATTGCTATTGTTTTTTATTTTTTGTGGGCCTTGCCCTATATTTGGTGTGCACACTTGTCTATTGTTTGCGGCCATGATGGCCTTGTGTGGCTTGCGACATCGTGAGTGATGTCCCCACATTTGCAAATCATTTTATGTGGTATAATTTTCTTCTTTCATGTTCACTTTACTTTTCTTGGTAGCTTTTACACTCTTTGCGTAGATTCTACACTATTTTCTACATGTATGTGTATTTACACTTGTCTTTGACTAGCCTTCTTTTGTGTGTGCCTTGGTTTCTACTAAGCATTTTCAAAGTGTACATGTGGTTGGCCCTCTTTGGGGCTGAATGTCTCTTATCGTGACATCACATGTGCCCCCAAAGAGAGGAGACATCATTTGGGGGTTTATACATACTAACACAATGTATTTACACTAGTTCAGTTCAATGCACTTTCCACCCTTGACATTGTTGGGTTACATACATTGAGTGGGTTCAAACCAGTCTACGAACCCCATATACAACATTTTTATAGGACATGGAATTCTAGTATTTTGTGGAGTAGTTATAGGGTTGGAGGTTATAGTGGGTTTTCCTCTCTACACTATTTCATCAATGACATCGGATCACCCTAAAAACCCAAACAATACAAATATCTCTACACATATTTCTATAGAGTAGTTACTGAGACTTAGAGGTTACAATGGGCGTGCCTCTCTACAATACTTCTTCTAGTGGTGTCGTATTGCCCAAAAACCCAGGTAGTACAAGATATCCTTCTACACTTTTTCTCGACATGGATCAGGTGCACATGTTCCATTTATTTACATTTACATTTACGTATTTTACATACTTTTATATACATGCATCTTTTACATAACATTTTTACACTTACATACATACATATTTGACTACTTGATCATTTTTTCCTTCATAGGTCCGGCCGTATGAGAAACAAACAATCAAATGGGGACAACAACAACAACAACATTCCATGACAACACACATGCTTTACTAACCATGTAGGTACACTACACATTGTGGAAACTACACACACACACGTTCCACCCTAGGTTCACTCTCATCACTTTTTCTTTGCACATTTTTCATCTATAGTTTCCATGCTCCTCCATATTTTTTTATCATTCCATGATTTTGTCTAGTCCTTGGCGTGTTTCTACTACACTCTTCATGGACATCAAGTATGCATCTCTATCTACTTTATGTTACCAAGATTTCCACTCACCAACATAAAGTTGGGGAAAAATGTAGTCATAAAATCATGCACTTTAGACATTTATTTATCTTGGTCTCATACTACTATTTAGAAGGTTCTTGAGTGAAGAAAGTACTAATTAACCCTCTTCCTTTGGCCATATTATTTATTTTATTTCATAATTTGCGACCTATTTGCACCCACATGCCCAATAATTTTCACACTTCCCACATAATTTTATCGTAACTGGGGCACCTGTGTCCCACTTGGGGGCCCCCGATCTTTCTAGCTATTTCTCGCCACTTTTTGGGCCTCTTCTAGCCATTTTTCATCCTTATATTTCTTGTGTTCGGCCTTTTTGAGGTTAATTAAGAAATTAAAGCAAGAGAACCCTATAAATATAAAGTTATGAGACCATAATGAGGGACCTAATATCATACATAACTATCACTCCATCTAGAGTTGCATCCATTTATTGCATTGACATCCACATAGCTCCATCATCAAGGCACAAAATAGGACATTTGTATCACACTTCATAGGGGAGAGATTCTATTCTATTCCATGCACACATACTATTACATTTTCTATATTTAGCTATCACTCGTTATTTCACAAAGTGCAACACACAAAACACCTAGGGCTACAATGAACACACACACGAACTACATCTAGTCTGAAATGTAGTGCAAAATTAGTTTAGTAAGCCCATTATTATGGAAGATGAGGTTAGTTTGACCCATTCATAATGCATCTTTTTTTAGGGGTTTGATACTTCTTTTGACTTATGTAAGTAATTTCATCCTCTTGGAATATTTTGAGCATTTTGGCATGCAAAGTACATTTGATGTGACACGTAGGTAGAGTTTTAGATCACCTTTCGACCTCAGTAAAGACCAAATCCTAAGATTTTTCTGCACTAGGGCACCCAAATTCCTTACCGAGTACCCATAGGCACCCAAGTCCTCTTCTTGCGCGCCCGGTCCATGAGAACCTCTAGATCCAATATTTTTAGGACTTTTACATATTTTCTTATATTCCCATAATTTCCAATCAGATCCGCGATAGTCATCTGTTATCGTTGAGTTATTTCCTTACCTAATTCTTTCATATTAGGGTTTGATTTTGTTAGTATACCTCATTTATTCCATTTGCATGCTGCCATAGTATATTTATTTTTCACGTTATATGTCCTCCTAGATTATATTAACTAATTATTAGCTAACATATATTTAGTTAACTTTTAGTTAATCACCTCCACATTGCCATAAGTTCACGCTCATGGCATTATAATATGCTTTTGAGACCTTTTGGAGAGAACTATTTTACATGCATTCATCACATCCTTTCTTGTCAGGAATTGGTCCCTCTTGCTCAACATACCAACCAAGAATGGATCCTCTATATGTTTTTCATACACCATGTCCACAGGAACACCCATCAACAAAATATTCTCAATGTAACTTTTTCATTCGTTTGACAAGTACATGCCACTAGAAACACGAGGGTTAATAATGGTAGTATTGTTTATGCCATGACAACACTCACCATTTACATCACAATGAAACAAATTATTGTATATTATTATCACCACCATCGGTCTCCCATACATAACCTTCACATTGAAGTGAAATTGGAAACCCCTTTTCATTTAATTCCTCCTCACACTTCCACCTGTTTCGACTTATGAGGAACCCTAGTAGCTGCAATTAAAAACATTAACATAAAATGCTATACAAATGTTTACGAAAAAATGTACAAAAAAGAAGTGTTATAAAAGGTTCGAACCAAGAATTTGTCTTCATTTTATGTGGTTTAGGGTCAGCTATATTGTATATGTTGTGATGTGTGTAGATGAATTTAGTCTAAAAAATTTCTATGGAACCTTTTCCCTTTATAAATGCCTCGAGTCTTCGAAGCGGGATGGCTACAAAAAGTTCGATGTTAGGCTCATCTCCAATTGGGCTCCATTCCAAGTCTTCATTCAAGAATTGAATTTTTCCTATGCTATCTCTTGGATAGTAATATTGTTCATGATTTCCCTTTTGGGACTCCTTCCCATCCTAACAATTATTACATGAAGTTGGCATTGTTAATGAAACAATTATTTCATACTTTCCAATTAGAATTTTTGAGTTGTGATTGATCATCATCAACATGAATACCATCTAAAATCATTGGAAGCATCTGACTATTTGCTAATTAACATATAATCCCTATACTCTTAAATATCCAAAATGCCACCATACTTTCCAAGACCTATAATATTCGTCATTGTTTATAAAACTAATTCTAAGAACCAATTATTTGGCAATAGTTTGTACAAGCTATGATGTGTTTCCATACAATTATAGAAAATAATTTAACATTTTGCCTTCAAATAAAAGATAGCTCTCCAAAATGTAATGAAAATTTGTCCTAGGAGAATGTAAATGATAAAACACTTTGGTAAAAGAGGTTATTCAAATGCAAGGAAAAATAAAATTATAGGACTAACTACTGCTTCTAGTGCATAAACATATCACAATATGATCATCTATGAAGACATGATTTTCATTCCTACACTCAAACTTATAAATATATAATGTTTTTCTTATAAAATAAAGAAATAATCAAGTGCAATATTATGATATAAGCTCACTTTTATTCCTAATGATTTATTTTAATGGGTGGAGAATTTATGGCCTTCTATTTAGATGTTATGATCTCAATCCCTAGGGCTTCTAGCCTTAGAAGCCCTATAATTGTATATTTTATATTCAATACAAAAATATAAGTGACAAATTATGTTTTGATGTTAATGTGTGATAAATAATAAGAAGATTTCAGGTTATGGTACTAAATGTAATGAAAAATTCATGACCGAGGTTCAAATTCCCCATAATGGTGAAATGTCTACTATTCCAACTATATCTATAAACAATGTATATTCAATACAAAAACATAAGTAATAAATTATGCTTAGATGCTAATTCTATATCATTTACATTTACATTCTTCAAATTTATTTCATTTACATGCTAATTTTACAAGTGATCATTTTGGATTCATATTTTTAGATGAATGTATTGCAAAAGTAGAGTGCATTCCCTCTAAAAACATTAAATTTGTATAAATATGCAAAAATTAAAAAATATAAACTATTTAATATGACATTTCCACAATACTATAATTTTATATTGGTCTTTATAAAATATGTCGATAGTTTGTAATACAAAATATAGAAAAGCATAAACTATTTATTCTTATATTTAACAACAAACTTTGAGTTGCTTCCTTGTGCAATCTTTTTTGCACATTTTTTTGGATCTTTGGCAGGTTTCAAACTTTCTTTGGGAACCCCCATTTTATTCAATTTATGGGGAGGTCATATTTATGTACATCTTCAACCAAGTCATACGCCAATTCATATCCTCGAGAATGGGAGCCAATGGTGTGGAATTTGGAGAGGTAGATAACTAATTTTTTAGGTAAACTGAGTTGGGCCTTCACTATCACTGCAATTTATGGTTTTAGTGGTCAAACTATGCCTGAAATGTAATACATTCACAAAAAATTGCACCCACTAAAGTTATCCTCCCTATGAAAATGTGAAGTTGTTATTGATATGTGAACTGGATCGGGAGGAATGAAGCTCTTGGGTTTTCTTTTCTTGAACAAACAAGTAACTAAATACAAAACCACACATGTAAAAATAAGCATACAATTTATGTTAGTATGTTATAAGACAAAACTAATATGCATAATCTAATATGAAAAACATATGGAAAGGAAAAACTATTTTAGAAAACTATGCAAGACAAATTGATGTAAGAACAATTTCTCTTCGGCGAGCAACTTTAAAAACCTCTGTGCAACACAATCTACCACCCAACTAGGGGCATATCAATGTGGCATCATAAAAGGCAAGCCCCTTTGTACGAAATGATTCCTAGATTTGTAAGAGGTATGTTCCCCATATACCGAAATGAGAGCGATAGTATGAAAAAGATTTTTTTAGTTCAACTTACATACATTCACAAAATTACAAATAATAAATTAAAACGAATAAGAAAAAACTATTATATATATAAAATCATCTACACATTAACATTATTTAAAAATATAATGAATAAAGAAAATAAAACATACTCAAATGTTATTCCATATAACACAACTAAGAGCAATGAAATTAACAGGACTATATATAATGAATAATAAAAATTATTCTACATAGAAATTATCTACACATTAACATAAAATTTATCCACATGTTTTGACTTATGTAATTAATAATTATTTTATTAATTAAATAATTATACATAATAAATCAACATTTAAATTGTGGGAAAAAATGACAAGCATTATTTTATTAGTGTAAATTACCAAATAACTAAACTTACATTATTATCATATTAGGTCACAATCTATTATTGTCATATTAGTGTGAATTACAAAATTTTAATTACATAAATGAAAACATGTAGAAAACATTGTGGTTTTCAACGTGTTGAAAAACACATTGTGTTTTTGAACAAAATGAAAAATTGAGAGGTTTTCCACATGTTTTGACTTATGTAATTAATAATTATTTTATTAATTAAAATAATTTATTAGTGTAAATTACCAAATAACTAAATTTATATTATTATCATATTTTGTCATGATCTATTATTGTCATATTAGTGTGAATTAAAAATTTTAATTACATTAATGAAAAAGATCACATGCAATTTTTATTTTTATTTTAATATTTTTTACAGTAGAAACATATCAACATGCAAATCTAGAACTTATTTATACTTATAGATAATATTAAGAATCATCTCAAACACTTATAACATTAAATTTATTCATTTTGTTTAACTATAATTATATACACCCTCATCCCTTCTGAGAAGAAAGGGGGTATTAATGTCTTCACGGAAAGTATGGATGACTTGGGTAATTTCATGTGTTGGAATGCCTTAATTGATCTGAATATCAATGCTTATGGGGAGAGGGATCTTGAATTACTGGACTCTTTCTGGATCAAACTTGATTCCTCCTTAGAGACAATGTGTCCTAATAATTTTCCCTCGGTGACACAAAAGATAAATTTCTTAGGATTCAAGGAGATGCCATGGTCTCTACACTTTTAGAGGATAGTTTCGAGGTGTTGGAAATGACCAGCTCTAGTTTTTGAAAACACAATCAGATCATAAAGGTATACAACTATGCATTTTCCCTTGAGACTACAAAGGCCAGGATATATTTACCTATGAAAGGTGGCACCAACATTGATGAGGCCAAAAGGCATTCTCTTGTATAAGCAAAGGTGCCCTAAGGAGTGGTAAAGGTAGTCTTATGCTGATCTCGCAACACTTAATTCTACTTGATTATATCCCGAGAATCCATCAAGCATGGACAACATTTCGATCTTGTAAAAGCTTGCAACACTTGATCCATTACGAGGAGAGGATAATTATCCTTCAAAGAGGCTTGATTCAAATTCCTAAAATCAACACAAACCTAGATCTCACCATTCTTCTTCTTCGAGAGGCACAATATTAGAAATCCACGTTGAATGGTGAACGTGGAAAATGATCTTAGCCTTCAATAAATTTTGGATCTCTTGAAAGATTGTATCAACAATTTTAGGGTTATACTACCTCTACTTTTACTAGAAGGGCTTGATCCCAAGTTTTAGAGGAATGAAATGTTGCATCTCTTTTGGCTGAAAAGCCTTGAGATCATCATAAGAATATGCAAGAACATCAACATACCTTTTCATTAGATTCACTTTGCTTTCTCCTCCCTCCTCTTGTGTGCAACACTTTCCAATGTTTACCAGCTCGGGTTCATTAAGACTCCCAATGTTTATCTTCTCACATTCATGAGATACTGAGCTCCTTTGGAAGTTATGGACTTGATGTACCTATCTCGTTTATCAAATAACTATTTCAAGCTTACCAGCCCGTTAGGTATCTTATTACCTTTTAGTTTTATACAACCATCACGATCCATTTCTTATTTGTTATCTTCTTCATTTTGGGGCACACACTCTCTAGGAATATTTCCACTTCCTTTAAAGTACAACTAGTAAAAATTATCTCTGAGTTCAAGGAAGGAAAGTAAGTGTTGATCATCATTAAAGACCTGCCAATTATTTGCATTGTCAGGCACACTAGGTCTATGAATCATCTCAATGGTGAATTTATCTTGGGAGAAATCTAGATGAGGGATTAGTAGAGACCCCGAGACAGCCAAGGAATCAGCCTTGGTGTTTCTTTCCCTTGGCATGGCTTCAATGGAAAAGGCATCAAGGAACTCAATGGAATCCCAAACTAGATTCCTGTAATGTTTCAACCTTCTATTCTTCACTTGAAAGATATCTACGACTCGCTTTACAAAACTCTACATCTCCATGAGAAAGTATATTCTTGATCCCCATCTCTTTTCGATGTTTAAACCGAGGATGAGAGTCTCATACTTAGCTATATTATTTTTGTTTTGAATTGGAGCTTGAAGGAGAAAGGATGAATCTTCGCTTCAGAGAAATAAGCACCACACCAACTCCATAACCAACTAAGTAGAAACTCCCATCAAATTCCAAATTCCATTAGGATAAAGAAGCACTTCCTTAGGATGGTTAGCCTCATCTTGTGACATGATCATGTTGTTACCATGACCAATGTCCTCATAAAGTATTTGTGCCTTTGGGTCATCTATTTTTTGCACAATATATTAAGTTTATTTCTTAGGAAATAGCTTCTTCATTTTCCCATTCACTAGAATAAGAGCATGTGACAAGTCCATCATGATTTCTCCTCCAACATTTTTTTAAAAAATTCTACTCAGCAGCATGCCATAGGAAGGGGGAATATCAGCTACTAAAATGGTGGCCAAAAATCTCTTCTCTGGCAAAGTAGAAAAGGCTACTTGTGCATCCTTGATCCTTCTAACCAATGGCACTTCTCTATTTTCAATTGAGTAACATGAACCAAAAGTGTGGGTTAGGGCTAAGCCTAGGGCATAAGCTACCTTAGACGCATCACATTATCTGAAGCACTAAAATCAATAACACAATTGTTGAGTTTGTGGCCAACTATGAGGAGAGTGACATAAAATGGTTTGATCTTCTCATCGGATGAAGTGACCGCTACCAAAGGCTTGGTTGAGATGAAGGAGAAGGAGTGGGAAAGAGACCTTTAGAACTAGGGGATGAAGGCTTGGATTTGGAATTTACAAAGTCTACCATCTTAGCAAAGGCCTTGTGATGGGTTTGTTATAATTCAGATTTTGAGATCCGGATCTTAGTTTTCTTGAGATGGTCAATAATGTCAAAAGAACCAGAGGTAGATGGAGCATCATTAATAGGAGTAGATGAAAATTTTGACTTATCAACTCTATCATTTGAAGAGAAAGAAGTTTTATTAGAAAAAATAGAGGAGGAAGGAATAATAGAACCTACCTTGGGTGTGGAAGAAGTTGGAATAGGAGTTCCTCTCCTTGCAATCACTGGAATGGCTATAGGAGGTTCCTTAGATCTTTTAACAGGATGCACAACTTTTTCCTTCTTATTGGCTTGCTCACGAGTCATGAAAACATATGATTCATCATTCATCTCTAACTCTTTCTTCATAATCATCCTCTTCATCTATACCTTCAGTGGTGAGAAAATGGACATGAGATCCACTCAACTCTTCTAATTATTCATTAGCTTCCTCTTCATGTTCTTCACATATTTCATTCTCCTCCTCGTCATTAGGCTCCAACACTTCACATGTTGCATTGAATGAAACTTTAACAAGTGGGCCTTCAATTTCCAATCTGGTTTGAGGAGAGGGCAACCGATTCCTGGGCTGAAAGTTCTTCCTAGGAACATCCTGATAAGGAGCATGCTGGGCTAACTACTTCTTGAGAGCAATGAGATCATTATCAAGTTTCTATACTAACTGATCTACATTAGCTCTAGGAGAAGATGTGGAAGAAGGAGATGCTTTGGATTTGGATGATTCTCTCCTTAGCTTGCCAGACATGATTAGATCATCTTCAACATTGACAAAAATCTCTAATCAACATCTAAAGTGGCAAGATTAGCTCTTTTAAGTGCATATCTCACTTGAGAGTTGGGCATTAAGGAAGAAACATTTCTAAATCTGATCCATAGGGCATGTTTTTGTGGGATCTTATTAACCAACCCATTGAATTTGGCCACAAATTCCCTCATGGGATCATGTGTACTCTTTCTTGATTTGAAAATATAGGTTAAGAGGACATGTACATCTCAATAGGTTTGAAATGCTACTCAAACTAGGTCATCATGGTGTTCCAATTGGTGATGGATCTAATAGGGAGTTGATAAAATCAATAATTAGCATTATCTTGTAATGTCTCTAGAAAAGTCTAGTAGAGATATCCTCATGTTCAACTCCGAGAACTCTGACAAGCAACAATGAAGGCCATAATATGATCATATGGATGAACCTTCCCATCACCTTTGAATTTAGGGAAATTATTTCTATTGCCTCTAGAAAATTCATGCAATGGTGGGAAGAGCAAGAGGCCCAACCCTTTGGCCCCAAGGCGGAAGAGTTTCCATGCTTGGAAAGATTGTTTGGAGAGGAATCTGAAACACTAGCGAGAATCAAAGTATGCAAATTAGGATTGATTTGATCTTGAGGGATGTCACTCCCAAATTTTTTTCTCTAGCGGGAGGAGTGCTTGCGAGATCTTGTTCTTCTTCATTTTCTTGATGAAGGAGAGAGAAACCTTGATGATCCGAAGTTGGAAATGAGGGTCTTCTTCCCCAAGGGTTCTTCTACCCCAAGTGTATCTTAGAGTCACCAAATTAAAGATGATCAAGAAGTTTTTATTCAAAAATTGGAATCCATTTGAAATGAATTCCCAATGGAGTCACCAAAACTATTGTTTTTAGAATGGAACATGGCTAGAAACCACAAAATGGGGAAAATGTGTCCCTCCTCTTTAATGGGAGAGGTTCCATTTTGAAAGTAGGAAAAAAATGTACAAACATACAACTCTCAATATTTGGACCCCGATATTCAGGAATGTTTTCATACTTAAAATATTATCAATATGAAAGATTGGAAGAGTAGAGAGATGAAGAAGAAAGAAAACAACAATGTTTTTGGAGATATAGGTAGTATAATATATCCTTACTCACATTGAACCAAGAAAGTATAGGAAAAAGATCAATCACCTCATCACCAATGCAAATCTGCAAACACAAAGATCTAAACATTACATGATAAGAACACAAAGTTTCTTTTGAATGAAAAGACAAATGATCCATTGAATCGAGCAAGGAGAGAGATAAATATAACAGAGGAAATGAGAAAGAAAGCTTCGTATTGAATTACTTCCAAATTTACAATGTTCCCAAAAACCAAAATCCATTTTCCGTGGCCAAAAATGTTCTTATAATAACAATTCTTGTACATCCATACTTTGTCCCCAAGAAACTAATATCCAAAAGGAATAATGTTTGTTGAGATATGATTTTGGAAAGTGACATGAAACAAACACACTCATGAAAACTAGAGGTTCAAAAAGGTGAATATTTCATCATTTCAAGCATGATCACTTTAGTAGGGGCATCTCATGATTTTATTCTTCATTTGGTCCTACCATTTCCACCTTTTAACCACTTTCATAGCACTCAAGTGCTTCTTGGTAAGTTCTCCTTTTTTATTACATATTCCCGATAAAACCTTTGTTTTCTAATAATCAAACTTTACATCTCTTTAAACTTATCAATTTGGCTCCACAACAAACCAAAAATGCATCTCATGAATAAACAACAAGGAAACAAAGAGAGAAGAATGAATAATGGTTCACATTTGTATCCTTTGGAGCCCTGGTTCGTTAATGGCGTCAAAAACCAGATGAGTGCGTTTTGGCCACTCTTTCCCTCAGTCAACTTTGAAATTGGACCCTACGCATGGCAAGATCCAAGAAATAATGGGCCTAGGAAAAATCCTCATTTTAAGACATTTGGGAGAAAAAGCGCAATTTCTCATTTTTCTCCGCCGGCCCACCTTGATTTTTTAACATGAACACGTGGCACACCCTGATTGGAAATGGGGTCATGGCTCAAATTCTCATTTTCCTCCATCATCCTCGTTGTCCCGATTTCATTCTTCAACACATGGCATCACCTGATTAGTTACGGGGATGTGCTTCACTTTTATACTTTATCTATTTTGAAAAGGGGAAAATTTCCAACTCTCTACCCGAAAGTTCATGCCTCCGCTGTTGAATTTCAATGTAGGCCACGTTTCCCCGATTTGATTTGCCGGGCCTTAACTTAGAACTTATCCCTTCGCATGAGCGGGATGCAAGTCATTTTAGAACTTTTCACCCTTTGTGGAAACAAATATAAAATTCCTAAAGTCCTCCACTGGTCCGCCAAAGCACATATCAACTAAAAATGACAACATGTCCCTTTGCGTGTGCTTTAGCCCATGGGTCATTTTAGAAATTTTCATCCTTTGTGGAAACAAGATAAAATTCCTAAAGTCCTCCACGGGTCCCCCAAAGTGCATATGAACTGAAAAATGGCCATGTGTCCCTTTACGTGAGCGGGGCCGTGGGTTATTTTAGAACTTTTCACCCTTTGTGGAAACAAAGCTAAAATTCCTAAAGTCCTCCCATCCGCCAAAGCGCATATGAACTAAAAAATGACCACATGTCCCTTTGCATGAGTGGGGCCATGGGTCATTTTAGAACTTTTCACCCTTTGCCATAATGCCTTAGAGAATAAAATGGATCCATCACCCCGAACTTCCGCCAAAACTGCTCCATCTAATTAGGGACTGCGGGGATGTGGGGAAAATCTGACATTTTTTCCAAAATCACCAAAAGTGATAAGTTCAAAAAGGAACCCATCTGGCCACATCCAATGAGAAGAAAACATGTAGCTTCACCTTCTGAGAAATAATTTGACGGGAAAAGAACATAGAAAATTACAGAGAACAAGAAAACACCATTTTTGCACTCGATGAAGATTTTCTTTCTACACAAGGTTAATATGTGAAGAATACAAGTTTCCACATCCTTCAAATGCATAAAAGAAGATCATAAACCCCCTCCCATTCATGAGAAATAGATAGAACGTTATAATGGCCCTAGACTGAGGAAATGAATAAAACGTCGTGGGGGATCAAAACGAGCACTTGAGGGGCTCGAAACATGAATTCCTCCATGGCAAGACTTCAATTTTCACAAAATTGGATTTCAAAAATGGGGAAAATTGAGGGGACAAGAGCTGGCTCCTTCGGGGATGATTTGGCAAAGGAAAGATGTAAAAATCAAGAACCATAGAGAATTATGGGGATGGACAAATCATTGCCTTATCCATTGGGCAATGGAGTCTAAAAGCAATATCAACATAAAATACAATGCACACAAGGAAACAAGTAAAAAAAAAGAAAAAATATGCTATACAAAATGTACAGAGGGACCGCCAAAACTCCTAGGTTTTGAACAACTTCAAAAATCATCCACTATAAGGAAGTGGGTGAGGAGAACCATCCATGTAATCCAGGTAAAAAGAGTTCTCACTAGAAAAATGTCTAATTTTAAAAGGACCAAGCCAAAGGGAATCAAATTTACCATGGCTTCCTCGAAGTTCATGCCTTTTGTCCCAAAGAAGAACACTGTCTCCCACTTGAAAAGTTTTGGGTTTAGCCTTTTTGTCAAACAAAGCTTTAACCTTGAGTTGATGAGTTGTTATTATGTCAACCACTTGCAATTTGTCTTCATTCAACTCGGAGGCACATAATTATTTTTAAAATGAATCGGTAAAGATGGCATCCTCGATGGCCTTCACCAAGTGTAAGGCTGGTAGTTCCAATGTCACTTGCGGCTGAGATTTAACTCCATATACCACTTGAAAAGGAGACATTCCAATGGCTCTTTAGGCGTAATCATATATGCCCATAAAGCATTATATAGTTTCTTATGCCAATTCCTTTGAGAGTCATTAAAACTTCCAAAAAAATGGTGACCAAGTTCTTGTTAGTTGATTCTACTTGCCCATTCCTTAGGGATAGTAATCAAGAGTGAGAAAGAGAAATGCCATAGCCATAGCAGAAATCTATCATCTCAAGGAAGAAAAATTGGAAGCATTTTAGTGACAATCTTGTTTGGTATCCCAAACCTTATTAAGATGTGCTCCTTGATGAATTTGCATACTAATTGGAAGTAGTAATTTTGACTAGAATGGCTTCCACCCAATTGGTGAAATAATCATTCGTAGTCAAAACATGAGTATTACCTACACTTGAAGGTGGATTGAGTGTCCCAATGAAGTCAAACCCCATTTTTGAAAAGGTTTCTCAATCACCACTTGTTTGAGAGTAAATTAGCCAATTTAGGTCTTCCAACAATGGTTTGACATGATTCACACTTGCCTACCCACTTTGATGCATCTTTAAACAAGGTAGGCCAATAATATCTAAAGCACAAAGGATTTTTGGGCTATGATAATAGAAGAGAAATGACCTCCATAGGCCTCATCATGAAAGGTTGAGAATAATTTCTTTTGCTTGCTCTTCGTCAACACATTTCAAAAACCTTCCATATATGGAACAATGCATTTTCCCACACAGACATGTGTAGACCTTAATTTGATGGCTCTCTTATCCTTGGCACTCAAATGGGATGGAAATTCTCCATAAGTAATAAAGTGTGCAATGCCAACATACCATTCTTGATTGAGATGAGGAAAAGAACAATACAGGGATATCAACTTCCTCCTTGGACAATTTGGCATCAACTCCTTCAACAATGAGTTCACATAAGCCCTTTCCTCAAACTAGATTGGTGGGTTTGATGTCAAGATCATACTCCTAAAATTTGGCTACCCAATTGCCTCTCTTGGTTCCAAATTATTGTTGTGTAAGAATGGATTTAATATTTGTAGTAGGCACAAGCACAATAGAATGAGAGTTTAGGATGTAAAAACTAAAGCGCTTCACACGACTTTCATGACTATAAAATCATGTTTCTCCATCATGGTGTACTTCAGCTCATCGAGATTTCAAAATATAACTCATGAATGCTATGGGAGTTCATAACCTTCAACATTCTCCCGGGTTAACACGAAGCTAGAGTACTTTCACTAGCATAGCAATAAATAATGAAGTCTTCGCTAAAATCGGGCATGCCAAGATTGGAGTCTTTGCTATAGCTCTCTTGATGTCTTCAAATGGAACCTTTCATTTAAGAGGATATACCAAAAGTTTTCTTCCTTTCATCATGTGGGATATGTTCAAATTAATTTCAACAAAATCAAGTATGATTCCTCTTAAGAAGTTGATCTTTCCAAAGAAAGAGTGCACACCCTTCTTCTTGTGGGGAGAGGGATATGCTGAATTACCTAGACTCTTTTGGATCAATTTGATTCCTTCCTTGGAGACAATATGTCCCAATAATTTTCCCTCAAAGTGACAAAAATACATATTTCTTGGGATTCAAGTAGATGTCATCCTCTCTACACATTTGGAGGACATTTTCAAGGTGTTAGAAATGATCATCTCTGGTTTTTGAAAAACATATGATCATCAAGGTGTATAACTATGAAATTTCCTCGAGAATGCAAAAGTCCTAGGTCCATTTCCATCTAAAAGGTATCACCAACATTGATGAGGCCAAAATGCATTCTCCTATAAGAAAAGGTGCCCCAAGGAGTGGTAAAGGCTTATGATGATCTGCAACACTTACTTCTACTTGATTATATCCTGAGAATCCATCAAGCATGGACAACATTTCTGAACCTATAACATCTTACAACACTTGATCCATTACGAGGAGAGGATAATTATCCTTCAAAGAGGCTTGATTCAAATTCCTAAAATCAACACAAATCCGGATCTCACCATTCTTCTTCCTAACAAGCACAATATTAGTAATCCATGTTGAATGGTGAATGGGGAAAATGATCTTAGCCTTCAATAAATTTTGGATCTCTTGAAAGATTGTATCAACAATTTTAGGGTTATACTACCTCTACTTTTCGGAAGGGCTTGATCCTAGAGTTTAGAGGAATGAAATGTTACATCTCTTTTCACTAAAAAGCCTTGAGATCATCATAAGAATATGTAAGAACATCAGCATACCTTTTCAATAGATTTGCTGCTTTCTCCCTCTCCTCTTGTGTGCAACACTTTCCAATGTTTACTAGCTTGGGTTCATTAAGACTCCTAATGTTTATTTTCTCACATTAAGAGATGGCTGAGCTCCTTTGGAAGTTATGGACTTGATGTACCTATCATGTTTATCAAATAACTCTTCCAAAATTACCGTCCCTTTAGGTATCTTATTACATTTTAGTTTTTATACAGCCATCATGATCCATTTGTTCTTTGTTATCTTCTTCATTTGGGGGCACACATTCTCTAGGAAGATTTCCACTTCCTTCAAAGTAAAACTTGTAAAAATTATCTTTGAGTTCAAGGAAGGAAAGTAAGTGCTGATCATCATTAAAGACCTACCAATTGTTTTCATTGTCGGAGCACACTAGGTCTATAAATCATCTTAGTGGTGAATTTATCTTGGGAGAAATCTAGATGAGGGATACTAGAGACCCCGAGACATCCAAGGAATCAGCCCTCGTGTTTCTTTCCATTGGCATGGCTTCAATGGAAAAGGCATTAAGGAACTCAATGGAATCCCAAACCAAATTCTGTAATGTTTTAACCTTCTATTATTCACTTGAAAGAGATCTCTAACCTATTTTACAATCAACTCTGCATCTCATTGAGCAAGGAGATTCTTGATTTTCATCTCTTTTTCCATGCTTAAACCGAGGATGAGAGCCTCATACTCAGCTGTATTATTTGTGTTTTCAAATTGGATCTTGAAGGAGAAAGGATGAATCTTCCCTTCAGGAGAAATAAGCACCACACCAGCTCCAGAACTAGCTGAGGAGCAGCTCCCATCAAATTCCAAAATCCAAACACCATTAGGATCAAGAAGCACTTCCTTAGGATGGTTAGCCTCATCTTGTGACATGATCATGTAGTTACCATGACCAATGTCCTCATAAAGTATTTGTTCCTTTAGGTTATCTATTTTTTGCACAATATATTCAGTTTGTTTCTCAGGAAATAACTTCTTCATTTTCCCATTCACTAGAATAAGAGCATGTGACAAATCTCTCATGATTTCTCCTACAACATCTTTGCAAAACTTTCTACTTAAAGCAGCATGCCATATGAAGGGGGAATATCAGCTACCAAAATGGTGGCCAAAAATCTCTTCTCTGGCAAAGCAACAAAGGCTACTTGTGCATCCTTCCAACCAATGGCACTTCTCTACTTTTAATTGAGTAACATGAACCAAAAGTGTGGGTTAGGGTTAAGCCTAGGGCATGAGCTACCTTAGAATGCATCACATTATCTTAAGCACCAGTAATCAATAACACAATTGTTGAGTTTGTGGCCAACTATGAGGAGAGTGACATAAAATGGTTTGATCTTCTCATCAGATGAAGTGATTGCTGCCACAAGGCTTGGTTGAGATGAAGGAGAAGGAGTGGGAAAGAGACCTTTAGAACTAGGGGATGAAGGCTTGGATTTGGAATTTACAAAGTCTACCATCTTAGCAAAGGCCTTGGGATGGGTTTGGTAGAATTCAGCTTCTGAGATCTGGATCTTAGTTTTCTTGAGATGGTCAATAATGTCAAAAGAAACAAAGGTAGATGGAGCATCATTGATAGGAGTAGATGAAAATTTTGACTTATCAACTCTATCATTTGAAGGGAAAGAAGTTTTAGGATAGAAAAAATAGAGGAGGAAGGAACAACAAAAGCTACCTTGGGTGGAAGAAGTTGGAATAGGAGTTCCTCTCCTTGTAATCACTGGAATGGCTATAGGAGGTTCCTTAGATCTTTTAACAAGATGCACAAATTTCTCCTTCTTATTGGCTTTCTCATGAGTCATGAAAACATATGATTCATCATTCATCTCTGCAACTCTTTCTTCATAATCATCCTCTTCATATATACCTTCGGTGGTGAGAAAATGGACATGAGATCCACTCAACTCTTCTAATTATTCATCGCCTTCCTCTTCATGTTCTTTAAATATTTAATTCTCCTCCTCATCATCAGGCTCCAACACTTCACATGTTGCATTGAATGAAAATTTAACAAGTGGGCATTCAATTGCCAATCTTGTCCGAGGAGAGGCAACCGATTCCTCGGGTGAAAGTTCTTACTAGGAACATCCGATGAGGAGCATCTTTGGGATAATCGCTTCTTGAGAGAAATGAGATCATTATCAAGTTTCTTTACCAATTGATCTGCATTAGCTGCAGGAGAAGATGTGGAAGAAGGAGATGCTTTGGATTTGGATGATTCTCTCCTTACCTTACAGACATGATCGATCATCTTTAACACCGAAAAAAATCTCGATCAACATCTAAAGTGGCAAGATTAGCTCTTCTAAGTGCATAGCTCACTTTAGGTAGTTGGACATTAAGGAAGAAACATTTCTAAATCTGATCCATAGGGTGTATGTTTTTGGGATTATGTTAACCAACCTGTTGAATTTAGCCACAAAATCCCTCATGGGCTCATGTGATCTTTCTTGGTTTGGCCAAGATGGCACGTACATCCTCAGCATGTTTGAAATGCTGCTCAAACTGGGTCATCATGGTGTTCCAATTGGTGATGGATCTAGCAGGGAGATGATAAAACCAATCAGTAGCATTATCTTGCAATGTCTATACAAAAGTATAACAGAGATATCCTCATGTTCAAGTCCAAGAACACCACAAGTAACAATGAAGGCCACAAAATGCTCATCTGGATGAACCTTCCCATCACCTCTTAATGTAGGGAAATTCTTTCTATTGGCTTTAGGAAATTCATGCAATGGATGGGGAAGAGCAAGAGGCCTAACCCTTTGGCCCCAAGGAAGAGGAGCTGCCATCATTGGAAAGATTTTTGGAGAGGAACTGAAACACTAGCGAGAATCAAAGCATGCAAATTAGGACTGATTTGATCTTGAGGGATGTCACTCCCAAAAGTTTTGTCTCTAGTAGGAGGAGTGCTTACAGATCTTGTTCCTCTTCTTTTTCTTGATGAAGGGAGAGATAAACCTTGATGATCCAGAATTTAGAAATGAGGGTCTTCTTCCCAAAGGGTTCTTCTACCCCGAGTGTATCTTGGAGTCTCCAGATCAAAGATGATCAAGAAGTTTTTATTCAAAAACTGGAATCCATTTGCAATGAATTCCCCAGCGGAGTCACCAAAAATTGTTGGGTTTCAGAATGGAACATGGCTAGAAACCATAGTCAGGGGACAACCATGTCCCTTCTCTTTAATGGGAGAGGTTCCCTTATTGAAAGCAGGAAAAAAATGTACAAATATACAACTCTCAATGTTTGGACCCTGATATTCTGGAAATTTTTCATACTTAAAATATTATCAATACGAAGGATTGGAAGAGTAGAGAGATTAAGAAGGAAGAAAACAACAATGTTTTCGAGGAGATATAGGTAGCATAATATATCCTTAATCACATTAAAATAAGAAAATATAGGAAAAGTTCAATCACTTCATCACCAATGTGAATCTGTGGACATAAAGTTCTAAAGATTACATAGACAAGAACACAAAGTTTCTTTTGAATGTAAATACAAATGATCCATTGAATCAAGTAAGGAGAGAGATATATATATAAACAGAGGAAATGAGAAAGAAAGCTTCTATATTGAATTACTTCCAAATTTACAAAGTTCCTAGAAAACCAAAATCCTTTTTCCTTAGCCAAAACATGTTTCTTATAACAATTTGTGTACATCCATACTTTATCCCCAAGAAAAGAATATCCAAAAGGAATAATTTTTTACTGAGATCCACTTTTAGAAAGTGACATGAAACAAATGCACTCATGAAAACAAGAGGTTCAAAAAGGTGAATATTTCATCATTTGAGAATGATTACTTTAGGAGGGGCATCTCATGATTTTATTCTTCATGTGGTCCTCCCATTTCCACCTTTTAACCACTTTGATAGCACTCAAGTGCTTCTTGGTAAGTTTCTCCTTTTATATTGTGTATGCGATAAACTCTATTTTCTGATAATCAAACTTTACATCTCTTTAAACTTATCAATTTGGCTCCACAACAAACCAAAAATGCATCTCATGAATAAAAGACAAGGAAACAGAGAGAGAAGAATGAAGAATGGTTCACATTTGTATCCTTTGGAGCCCTGGTTCATTAATGGCATCAAAAACCAAATGAGTGCATTTTGGCCACTCTTTCCCTCTGTTAGCTTTAAAATTGGACCCTACGCATGGAAAGATCCAAGAAATGATGGGCCTAGGGAAAAATTCTTGTTTTAAGATATTTGGGAGAAAAAGTGCAATTTCTCATTTTTTTATGCATTGCCCGCCTTGATTTTTTAACATGAACACGTGGCACACCCTTATTGGAAATGGGGTCGTAACTCAAATTCTCATTTTCCTCCATTGTCCCATTGTCCGATTTCATTCTTCAACACATGGCATCACCTAATTGGTTGTGGGGATGTGCTTCACTTTTATAATTTATCTATTTTGAAAAGGGGAAAAATTCCAACTTTTCCCTCGAAAGTTCATGCCTCTCTTATCGAATTTTCAACTTAGGCCACGTGTCCCTTCTCGATTCACTACGGGCCTTAATTCGAACTTATCCCTTTGTATGAGTGGGGTCGGGTCATTTTAGAACTTTTTCCCTTTTTGGAAACAAAGATAATATTCCTAAAGTCCTCCGCCAGTCTACCAAAGTACATATGAACTGAAAAATGGCCATGTGTCCCTTTGTGTGAGCGGGGGTCATGGGTCATTTTAGAACTTTTCACCCTTTGTGGAAACAAAGCTAAAATTCCTAAAGTCCTCCGTTGGTCTATCAAAGTGCATATGAACTGAAAAACAATCGTTGATGTAAAATCACAGCACCCTTGGATGCGATCAAGCTTCTAGGTTGATCACTTAGGCATCCATCAGAGTGTGATTCGCATAACATTGAATCCTTTCTCCAAGTGTGGGACTTGAAAAATGAGAAAGGATTCTCCAGAAAAGGTAGTTCCTATTCCTTTGTTGGATGCACCAATGAAACGCAGAGGTTTACCCAAAAAAAAAAAAACCTAAACTAACTACCAAGGAGACAGAGAGAGAAATGCATATAAATAAACCTAAGCTAAGGGTGATGCACCGAGGAATGAAGAACATAAGCTTTGCAAAAATAAACAGACTCATATAGATGCAATACCACACCATGCACATGTAACCGAAATGCAATGAGAGATCTAAATGACAACAATGAATTGACATATATATTGCTCAAAGGATTGATTCAATGCATTCAATGGCCAAGAGGCACAATGGCATTACGAGTCCATGTGGGAGGCTTGAAAACTCCATGAATTCTCTTGCAAGCGGGAGAAAAGGGAGGGTTCATGAAACAAAAATGTCCAACCGTTAGAAAGAAGCCCCTCCTTACAATTTATAGGAAGAATGAGAGAGAAAAGAGAGAGGAATTCGAAATCTGCCCCAACCACCTCCAGAATGCACTTAACTCATCTCATCATGGTAGAAGCGGCGGATCTGGCGAAACGGCGGGCTGCCTAACAGAAGCGGCGAACTGTCTGCTGCATTAAAGTTGTTCGTTGACGCATTACTTCTATTTGTTATTTCGCGCCAGAGGCGTTTCTTGATTTTCATCCTCCAAACTGAACCAAAATGCAAGATTGACCTTGGAAACGTGTAGAGAATTTTACCAGCTTTCCATTGATATAAAGAACGTGCAAATCCGAGCTCTGGATCAAAAGTTATGGCGATCTGAAGATTTAGGGCACGGAACAGGTGAAAACGGATTTTTGAATTTCTTCCCGCGCTCTGCCACCTGGATGACACGTGGCAGGCTCTGATTCGCTGAATAATTCTCTCTCCTCTACTTTTCGGTGGGCTTTCCTTTGAAATTTCCTCGTGGGCCCTAGCTGGGACACGTGGCACTATCCCATTGGTTCGGATCGGTGCTCGAAAACTCGCCCTTTGACTTTTTTGACCTTTTCTCCTTGAGACACGTGTCATGATCATGATCTGATTGGCTCTCGGCCTGCCTTGGGCTCTTTCGCGCCCTTCACGTCTTTTGGTCTCTGGATGTCCAAATGCTTGGACTCCTTGATTTCTTGATTTGTGAATCGGCGGTTCGCGCCCATTTGTCCCAAATGTCCCATTTTGCTTGGAATGCTGGGCCTTTTTCACCGGTCGACGGTTTGGGTCCTTTTGTTCCACTTGGCCCACTTTTCTTTGGTTGCCTTTGACTGATTTTGGTCGATCCAGTAGGTTCGGGTCGTTTTGACCCAAACGCCCTGATGTCCCTCTCAAAGATTAGTCGATTTTCTCTTTTGGCCGGATCGGCTTTTCGCGCCACCGCGTACTTTTGTCCCGAGATGTCCCCTGTTCTTATTTGGGCCACTGGAGGCTTTTCGGTCGATCCGCGCCTTTTTGTCCCCCAGATGTCCCAACCTCATGTCCCAGGACTAGGACTTAGCCGATTTTCATGATTTTCTGGATCAACCCTTGCACTGGGATTGCAAAATTGACGCATGTTATCGAAATTTACCCAGGGGGTGAAATTTTGACAACAGCTGGATTTTGACGACTCGGCAATGGGGCACTCCAACTTTGCTAGGTAGAAGATCAGTGGCCTTTTAGCGATCCATTGGGCATGGAGTTATAAGCAATATCTCGAAACAAGCACGATCTCGCAAACCTCTTCTCCAAAGAACACTCGAATCAGAAAACAACCCGAGAGCAGCGAAACCTGTGCCAAAGCACTTAGGGAAATAGAAACCTAACTACAACAGGACAATGTGCATACGCACTTAGAGGAATTAAGAAAAATCTAAACTAATATTTACAAGGGTAAAACATTTCTCTTAGTAGCAATGTTTAAGATAGATTCCGTTAACCGGAATCGGAAGTTCCTCTCCATCCAATGCATAATTGGAAGGCATTACTATTTTGCATCCGTGACCATGTAGGGACCACTCCAGATGGCATCAAACTTGGAATGTCTTCCTGGTTTTTCCCGATCTGCATCCCATTTCAGAACCAGGTCCCCTTCCTGGAAGGTTCTTGCTCTAGCTCTCTTATCAAACCATCTTTTTACTACGGCCTGATCCTTTTCAATCGCCCAATCTGCATGTTCTCTCGATTTCTTCTAATTCCATCAATTCTACATACCGACCTCCATTGGTTCAAACTCGGATAACTCAAATTGCTTCATGAGCTCCAAGCCGGCAATTTAATGATATAGGCACATCGCCTCCTTCCCATAGACCAACTTGTAGGGAGAATTACTGTAGACCTTTTTGGTGTTATTCTGCGTCAGCCCATAACGCTGATTTTAGCCTTGTATGCCATGTTCTTTGATTTTCATCCAGAGTCCTTTGATGATTTTTAGCAAATTCTTGTTTGTGGACTACTGCACGCCCATTACCCGCGGGTAATAATTTGAAGAGGTGCTCAAATAGATTCCATTCTTGACAGCCCATTCGTAATTTTGAACCTATGAATGTTAATGCATTATCGATATGATGGTGGCGGCACACCGAACACTCCGGTCACTATTCCTTCATAAAACTCTAGTATATTGGACTCGTTTGCCTCTTTGAGCGCTAACGCTTCGGTCCACTTGGTGAAATAATCTGTTGCTGTGAGAATCCACTTGTGGCCTTGGCTTGAGTTTGGATTGATGACTCCGATGAAATCCAATCCCCATTGCATAAATGGTTGGTCAACCAGAATTGGGTGTAATGGAAGTGCTGCTAGTCTCTCTTTGCCTGTGAAGAGTGCACATTTCTTGCACTTTCTTATCCATGTATAGCAGTCATTGAACACTTTGTGGGGAGCTGATAATAATACCTGCTTTCATTATCTTGAGAGAAATTTGTCACTCGTGGGGCAAAATGTCCACCAGAATCTTCATCGTGAAAATCTCGTAACACCCTCTCAATTTGACCTGTCCAATGCACCTCAATAGAACTCCATTGATGTCCCTCTTGAACAAAGCACCATCAACAAGCACATATGGAATAGCTTGTAATCTAAAGTATCTTCTCTTTGCTTTGCTCATTTCTGGAGGGCATAGGCTTGTCCGTAGGAAGTGGATCATATTCTGAGTCCAACAAGGAGTAGGCACATCACCATTTTCGTGTTCTTGACCATCGTAGCACTTCAAGACAACGTCTTTTTCATCACCTGCTTCAACTTGTTGACTCAAGGCTAGTTGCTCGCATAGTCCCTTTCCACGTACTAGCTTTGTGACCTTGATCTCGATGTCATATTCCATGACACGAGTTATCCATCCTGCACGCTTCTCATTCAGATCCTTGTTTAGAAGGAAGTCCTTAACTCCTGCATGAGAAACCAACAATTGGATCTTGTTGTTTGAGACTAGGTGCTTGAATTTCTTTAAGCTCCTGATCACTGCAAGGACATGCTTTTCAATGAAAGAGTATCTAGTTTCATATTCCTCCAAGCCTTGACTGAAGAAAGCAACTGGTTGTTCTAATCCTTCTTTGTTTTCGTTGTACTCAGAGTTGCAAATCGTGTCCCCACCACCAAAGGCATATAGCACGAAGTCCTTGGAGAAGTCTGGATTGACGAGAGTCGGAGCTTGAGATATAGCCTCTTTTATTGCCTCAAAACTTGCCTTGCCTTCAGATGTCCACTTAAATGCCATACTCTTCTTTAACATCGGATATTGGCTTTACAAGAGTGAAATTTGGGACAAATCTACGGACAAAATTGATCCTTCCCAAGAAGCTTTGAAGAGCCTTCTTGTGACTTGTGCAATGGCAATGCTAATTGCTTCAACTCTTTCTGGGTCAATCGTCCCCTCCTTTGAAACAATATGGCCTAGAAGTTTTCCCTCGTGAGCCAAAAATATGCATTTTTTGGGATTCAATGATATCCCAAATCTTCTACACCTCTGAAATACTTGCCTCAAATGACAGAGGTGATCCACTGCATTTTTTGAGAATACAGTGATGTCGTCAAGATATATCAAAACTATTTTATTGATCAACCCCTTAAATGCCATATCCATTGCCCTTTGGAAAGTGGCTTTGCATTTGATAGCCCAAATGGCATCTTTCAGTAGGCATAAGTCCCCCATTTGGTGGTGAAAGCCGTCTTGAATTGGTCATCTTCTTTCACCATCACTTGATTATACCCTGAGTAGCCATCTAGGAGAGAGAATCTCTCTGAACCGGATACTACTTGCAATATTTGTTCCATTGAAGGGAGCGGGTAATGGTCTTTGAGAGATGCCCTATTGAGGTCTCGGAAGTCCACACACAACCTGATTTCTCCGCTCTTCTTCCTGACCGGAACCAAGTTCACAACCCAACTTGAGTGCTTGATCGGGAATATAATACTTGCCTCTATTAGCTTGTTTAACTCTTTCTTCATTAGAGGCTCAATGTGAGGGTTGAATGGTCTCTACTACGCCCGACTGGGCCTAGCATCCGGATCCGATTCTATGGTATGTTGTGCCAAATTTGAATCGAATCCTTTTAAGTCTTCATAGCTCCAAGCGAAGACATCCGGAAATTCTTGGCAAAGTTGTATGAAATCTGATTTCTCCTGTTCGATGGCCACTTTTCCAATTTGAAGTGTTTTTGCCTTCCTCAACCGGGAATTGGCTCGAATCTTCTCTCTTGACTGTATGTTTGCCTTTTCCTGGCGAAACCGGTGTTAGGGTTAAAGATAGACTCCAATGTTACCAACCCTTAGGAAGCTTGTTTGTCATGCACTGCACTACTTGATCCCCATCTTTGCTACTCTAATCTGTCCGATTCTAGCTGAAAATTCAGCTTCTTCTTGTAAGAAATTGATGATCATTGATTGTTCTCAAACACTCGCTAAACTGCGTTATTATTCTGGGAATCGCTAGCCTCACAACCACATGGATGTGTGGCTGCATTTTTCCTCTTCGATGTTGTCAACCACATCAAACGCCGCTCCAATCTTGGGCCATGAGCCTATCTGCGGCTTCATTTTTCTTCCTGGGTATGGACACAATGTTGAAAGCTTCGAAATCCTCAATGAGGTCCCATACCCTATTCTTGTAGCTCCTCAGCAAGTCGTTCTTTGTAGCATGTTGCCCCCTAACTTGGTTGACGATTAGCTCGCTATCTCCAAACACCTGCAAGTTCTTTATGCCCTTTTCCTGGCCCAATGAAGTCCATGAATCAATGCTTCATATTCAGCCGTGTTGTTCGAACAGGAAAACTGGAAACGGAAAGCTGAAAAATATTTGATGTCTTGTGGCGAAATTAACATTGCACCACCTCCAGCACCTTGTCTGCTTCTCGAACCATCGAAGAATAATCTCCAAACTTTGTTTTCATCTTTTTGTTCAGGTTGAATGATGTCGGGAATGGGTGAATTTTCCTCGTGTATACAATACACGCCCAATTCAGATTCTTCAATTTCCTTGTATGGGTCAAATTCATGACTTTTGTTTGCCCATTCATCCAAAGTTAAATCAGGAATTCCCTCGACCTTAGTACCTGCTTCTAGATCACTTGAACACTCCTCCTGATCAAAAGCTGAGCAATTTGCATTGATAGGACCTGGTACATAAGGCTCAATATGGAAATTGGCAATTGGTTCTGACCTGATTGTTGCTTTGGCTCCATACCTTGTCCTAAAAATCATGTGTGACCAATCTGCAGATAAATATCCACCGATTTTCGCAGTGAAGTCTCTTGATAGACACAACGCAAAGAGTGGCGGAAGGTCAATCACAGACACATCTTGCAAAACTGTAACATTAGGACAGGAATGTAGTGTTAGGCTTAACCCCTTGATGACTCCAACAGTCCCTACTGCCGTTCCATCTAGCTGTACTACTCCTTTCAGCACTGGCTCATATTTCAAACCCAGCTGATCCGCTATTTGCTTCGGCATCACTGAACTACTGGCCCCTGAATCTAACATGCAGTTGTGCACCAAGTGGTTTCCAACAATCAATGAAACATAGAATGGTGGAGGCTTCAAATTTTTCCTTGCCGCCCCCATCATGTTACCTTTGCATTAGTGAGAACTTTCTCATGTCCACGGTTTGATACATTTGTGGCGGATCAATTAGTCATCAAAGCTTGCAATAAATCTCGTTGTCTGGGATCGCCGAGTGATTCCCACATGGAAATGTTCACATGTGTCTTCTTCATTTGATCGATGATGTTGAAAGGGGATGAACTGTCCTTTTCTTTGTCCCTTGCTTAGCAACCTTTTTCGGAACTTGAACAGTGCATGTGGCTTCTGCAACAACAGTACCTTAAGCTGATTTTGCACATTTGGAGCTATGTTTGGTCTGCTTGACACCCTTGTTGCGTAAGAGTGGGTTGAGAAACAACTAGATTACACGGTTGTCCCTCTCCTATATTTCTCTTCTTTGGCCAGTGTATTGGCAAGCCACGCCTTGAAAAGGCATTGGTCAACTCCACGAAGTCTTCCGTTTGCCAATTTGCCAATGTGGTTTTGTTGGAGGTCCTTCTTGTTGCGTTTGTTCTTTGTTGATTCTCCTCCTGGCTTGGATCTTGAGCAACGCCAATGGTTTGCACCATCAAGGCACGATTTAGTGCACCATTGAAACATCTTTGGACCGATTGTGAGGTAGATGGCAAGGGTAACACCAAATCGTACTCTGTGCCATGTTATTTTGTCTTTGGTACTAATGCCTTAGAGGCGATGATATGGCATTTGGATTATAGGGCTGGAATGGTCTATCATTGACGGAGGCCTTGTTTGATTCATAAATTTGGATTATTCGATATGGCTGCCTATTAGGTTGAGCTTGAGGCTGATACGAAGGTGCAGAAACCTTGAGCTTCTTTGTCTCTTTAGTGTAACCAGCTCATTACCTAAATTTTGGCAGTTGCTTCATGACTTCTTGAAGCTCATTTTGGCACTTGGAGATGAAGTGGAAGCTTCATTTGAACTCCGATTCTAGGAGTGGGAATAGGAGCTAAGAAAGGTGCTTGACCAGTGCTTGGGCTCTCTAAACTTGGATATAATGGCATTGGAGGCCTAGGAGCTAGCTTGCCGACTTGAATCGAGACAATTTTCAGCTCTAATGGCAATACTATAAGCAAGAAGCGAGGGATAGTTGTGCCTCCCATAGATTGAACCAACATAGAAATATCAGAATTTAAAGCTTTAAGGTAGTATAGGAAAGCACCTCCTGTTTGTTGGCACGATCAAGCATCGGAATTCTATCCCAAGATCTTTGAAATCTGAAGTTGAAGTCGGATTAGCTGCTCATTGGAGGCTCTCTTGATGGTTGTCACTGCTCCAAAAGAGACAAGTTGTCTCCCTTCTCTCCAAATTGATCATGAAGTGCAATACATACCGGTGATTCCAGCTTTTGATAGAGCTAGCTCCAAGGCTCCTAAACCATTGCAATGCTTTCCCCTTGAATGAAGATGACAGCAATTTGACAGCTACTTGCATCTCATCGATCTCATGGATTGCACAAATGTTAGCAATGTCCTTGACATGATCACCAGGAGTGGTCCGATTTTCTCCCGAGAAAGTATGGAATGTTCTTGATCTTTGTAATGGGATTGGATTTTGTGCATTGAGAGCAAGTGAACCTTGCCTATGAAGTTGACATAGGGGTTCACCTTTGGTTGCGCCATTCGATTGGTCTTAAAACCCTTGTATATTGAAAGAAAGGCCTCGCAGGTGGAGGAGTTGAGAGAGTTTACTTTTGGTGGAGATGGAGACCTTTGAATCCTTCTTCCTCTTTGCCTTCTTCTTGGAGATAATTGCAGTATTCAAACAACACTTCTTCTTCTCCAACTCTTCACCCTTGTGATTCTTCTCATAAGCTTTTAGGCCCTGCATCTTTGCTGAAACCAGTTGATTCTTCCCCTTGGAGTCGCCAGATATGCAAATAATAGCTCTTTTTAAGCAAGAAAATTGCAGCAGATGCATATCAACTTTGCTGCAATAAAAATGAGACCTCTAGGTCCCACCGGGCGTGCCAAAACTGTTGATGCAAAATCACAAAGACCCACGGATGCGAGATCAAGCTTCTAGGTTGATCACTTAGGCATCCAGTGTGATTGCATAACATTGAATCCTTTCTCCAAGTGTGGGACTTGAAAAATGAGAAAGGATTCTCCAGAGAAAGGCTGGTTCCTATTCCTCTTGGATGCACCAATGAAACGCAGAGGTTTACCCAAAAAACCTAAACTAACTACCAAGGAGACAGGGAGAGAGAAATGCATATAAATAAACCTAAGCTAAGGGGGTGATGCACCGAGGAATGAAGAACATAAGCTTTGCAAAAATAAACACAGACCATATAGATGCAATACCACACCATGCACAGGTAACCGAAATGCAATGAGAGATCAAAATGACAACAATGAATACATGAGAGGATTTAAATTTAATCACAGATATATATATTGCTCAAAGGATCGATTCAATACATTGCAATGGCCAAAAGGCAACAATGGCATTACAGTCCATGTGGGAGGCTTGAAAACTCCACGAATTCTCTTGCAAGCGGGAGAGAAGGGAGGGGTTGCAAAACAAAAATGTCCAACCGTTGTAAAGAAGCCCCTCCTTACAATTTATAGGAAGAATGAGAGAGAAAGAGAGAGAGAAATCGAAATCGCCCCAACCACCTCGAGAATGCACTTAACTCATCTCATCATGGCGTAAAACGGCGGATCTGGCGAAATGGCGGGCTTCTATGAAGCGTGAAGCTATCTGCTTTGCATTAAAGTTGTTCGTTGGACGCATTACTTCTATTTGTTATTTCACGCGAGGCGTTTCTTGATTTTCATCCTCCAAACTGAACCAAAATGCAATATTGACCTTGAAACGTGTAGAGAATTTTACCAGCTTTCCATTGATATAAAGTCGTGCAAATCCGAAGCTCTGGATCAAAAAAGTTTAAGCGTCCGAAGATTTAGGCACTAACGGTGAAAATGGATTTTGAATTTCTTTCGCGCTCGCCACTTGGATGACACGTGGCATGCCCCGATTCCCGAATAATTCTCTCTCCTCTGCCGGGCTTTCTTTTGAAATTTCCTTGTGGGCCCTAACTGGGACACGTGGCACTATCCCATTGGTTCGGATCGGTGCTCGAAAACTCGCCCTTTGACTTTTCTGACCTTTTCTCCTTGAGACACGTGTCATGATCTGATTGGCTCTCGGCCCTGCCGGCTCTTTCGCGCCCTTCGCGTCTTTTCATCCCGGATGTCCCAAATGCTTCGGACTCCTTGTGCTGATTTCGCGCGAACCGGCCGGTTCGCGTCCATTTGTCCCAAATGTCCCATTTTGCTTTGGAATGTCTGGCCCTTTTTCGCCCGGTTCGGCCGGTTCGGGTCCTTTTGTTCCACTTGGCCCACTTTGCTTTGGACTGCCTTTGATTTGATTTCGGCCCGATCCGGCCGGAAGTTCGGTCGTTTTGACCCAAACGCCCTGACAGTCCTCTCTCAAAGTTAGTCGATTTTCTCTTTTGGCCGGATCGGATTTTCGCGCCCACCACGTACTTTTGTCCCGGATGTCCCTGCGCTTATTTGGGCCACTCCGAGGCTTTTCGGCCGATCCGCGCCTTTTGTCCCAGATGTCCTTGTCACAGTCCCCTAGGACTAGGACTTAGCTGATTTTCACGATTTTTCCTAGATCAACCTACTTGCCTCGGGATTGCAAAAGTCGGACGCATGTTATCGAAATTTACCCTGGGGGTGAAATTTTGACAACAACAACCACGTGTCCCTTTATTTGAGCGGGGCCGCTGGTCATTTTAGAACTTTTCGCCCTTTGTGGAAACAAAGCTAAAATTCCTAAAGTCTCTCTTACCAGTCTCCAAAGTGCATATGAATTGAAAAATGGCCATGTGTCCCTTTACGAGTGGGCCGCACGTCATTTTAGAACTTTTTTCCCTTTTTCCATAATGCCTTAGAGAATAAAATGGATCCATCACCCTGAACTTCCGCCAAAACTGCTCCAACCAATCAGGGACCCAGCGGGGATGCGGGGCAAATCTGACATTTTTTCCAAAATCACCAAAAGTGATAAGTTCAAAAAGGAACCCATCGGCCATATCTAATGAGAAGAAAACATGTAGCTTTAAGCTTCATACGAGAAAGATTTTGATGGTGTAAATAACGTAGAAAATTGCAGAGAACTGGAAAACACCATTTTTGCACTGATGAAGATTTTCTTTCTCGCATAAGGTTAATATGCGAAGAATGTAAGTTTCTGCATCCTTCAAATGCATAAAAGAAGATCATAAACCCCACTACCGCTCATGAGAAATAGATAGAATGTTATAATGTCCACAGATTGAGGAAATGCATAAAATGTCGTGAGGGATCAAAACGAGCACTTGAGGGGCTCAAACATGAATTCCTCCATGGTAAGACTTCAATTTTCACAAAATTGGATTTCAAAAAAGGGGAAAATTGAGGGGACAATAGGTTGGAAGCTTCATAAAGAAGCTGGTATCTAGGTGACTGTTTTGAAAGTGAAATATTTGCTGCCCTTTGGTGGAATGTTGGATTTTTTCAGTGATTTGGTGCTTCCAAGAGGTTCTGTTTTCTAGAATAACTTGTGTCAAACTAGGAAATTACTTATCAAAGGGTGCAAATGGAACCTTGGAGATGGCTCTAAAATCAAATTCTAGGAGGACCCTTGGGTGGAGGATGTTGCCCTAAATTTGAGAAATCCTTGGAGGGAACATTGGCATTTCTACTCTGATGAGAAAGGAGATCTTGTGTGTAATTATTGGGATGATGAACGCAGATGGTCCCCTATCCTTCCCCCTCCTTTCTTTCATGGGGATATCCAACCTTTTCATGAGTTAAATAGGAAACTAAGGGATCTTCATATCCCTCCTGATAGTGTCAAGGATGAGCTTGTTTGGAGACTCACTAATACTAGGGATTATGAGGTTAAATCCGGATATTTGACAAACTTGGAATTTAACCTCCTTTTTCTTGGTTGAAATAATGGAGATGGAATGTGGATATTCCATTACTAAATTATGATTCTGGGGTCATCTATTCTTTTCTTTCCCCATTTCCTCGACATTGATAAGCTTAATACCCACTAGAATTTGCACTCTTCCCTCTCCACTTGGCTTTGACGTATTCAACATATTTGGAATCCTCTATGATCCAAATTTGAATTTTTTCTGGTTTCTTATCTATCAAGGTCTTCCACCTGGGGAATGGTTAAGCCATATAGGCATTACAAACCCTAATTCCCTTTGTTTTGATCTCCTGAGTCCTTGAAACATGTCTTTTGGTTCTTCCCCTTTTGTCAAAGTGCTTGGCTTTAGCATTGCAAGTTTTCTATAGAGATATCTATTAATGCGAAGGTGGAAATTATGTCTTCTATGTGTATGCAAATTCAAGCCGGTGGCTCTGGATTTTACTCATCGCCAACAACTACTTGATCATTGGAGAAACACACTGATGTACCATGATTCGGGTTCTATCGATGATGATGACCGGAGACGTCGCCTCCTCCACTACTACCTGCAGACATCGCGGTCACTCACGCAACCACTGCTCGGAGTCACAAATGAAGTAATCAGTCTTCTCCACCACTGGATGGCCCTAGCCCCTTCTCTTCTAGGCCTGGATGGAGCCTTCCTATGTGTGGCAAAGATATTTCAGTTCTTTTAACTGGAGATCTCTACCTAGGGGCGCATCTTAGTTTTTTGGGTCACCTCCTTCGGGATAGTGAATCATTGTACCATTTATTGTCCAGATGCCGAATCAGGATGGGTGGTTAATCAACTCCCATTCTAATGAGCCTCGTAAACTTGTATTTTTTCTTCCAAGGATGATTCACCTTCACCTTCAAGTGTTAAAGTATTTTCCAATATAGTTCTTTTTTTTACCTTTGTGGTTGTGGTTTTGTTACCCTTGTGGCTTGTTTTTTCATTTCCTATGTGGCATTCATTGTATTTCCCTTTGTGATTCCTCTCTTTTGAGACCATGACCATTGTCGGTCACCCCCTTACTATGTAACTATTTATATTATATTGTTTATAGTATAAAGGTGGTTCCAATAGTAAATATTATTGGTATGATGGGATTATTAATAACTTTCTATAAATATTATTGGGTTCATGGGTTTCTTAGTAAATAATACAAGGATTTGAATGAATAAGTTACTCATAAAAAATATTTTTCTAGACTTGTTTGTTGTCATTTTCTAGTCATCCTAGTAAATATGAAAAGTGCATTTTAAAATAAAAAATAGAAACTACAAAAATTTCTCTAAAAACACGAGAAGAATAAATGTAACCTCAAAAATTTGTTTGTAAATAATAAGTCCAACAATTCTTAAAATAATTTGCAACCTTAATTCTAGATCAAGGCAATGAGTAGTTTCAATTTTGTTTGTACTATGTACATATGGAAGGAATTTTATTTCTTACCTTTGTATTTTTTTTTTTTTTGATGTGAGAACTACCTTTCATTCTTGTAAACCAATCAAACATAAAGATTCCAATTGAATGATTGCTTACATCCCGAAATGTTTCTTACATTAATTAATTAACATTAATCATGTACTATAATACCACATAATTAATAATTGAAATCGTGTTAAAATGATATAATAATATCTCAAAACAAAAAAGAAGAGACAAATAGTTGGCTTTAGAAAGTGGTATAGGGAGAATTCGGGTGTGAAAATTGGATAAATGAGATGTTCTAAACATTAAATTTATTCATTTCTAAATTTCTCCAGTTGAAGAATTTACAAGTCTGCGGAATATGGTATGGACATGGAATCTTCTATAAAATTATGGAATTATGTGTAGAAATTACTCTGATCTAATACAAAGAATCCATGAAATAGCTACTACATGCATAATAATTGAAATCAACAACTTTATATTATTTTATTATACATTCACTATTTCATTACACTCCATTATATAGGAGATGTAAAATAACAATCCTTACAACAACATTTGTCTTCATGTATACAACCATACACCCATATGGTTTCAACCTCTCACTAATATAATAATAAAACAATACTAATTGTTTTATTATTCTAACTTACTAACTTACCACATACTAACCACATTTTACATTTACTATTTACATTTACATAAGTAAATGTACTTTCACTAATTTACCATAATAATAATTACACATGTAATTATTATTCATCCATACATACAAATGGAGCACTAAGATATATTTCCTAACATTCCCCCTTAGTGCGAACATGGGGAAAACCTCGCTTATACTTGCACCGCTCATGATCTCGATGATTTTACAGATGATCATAAACCTAATAGATGGTTTTTCATGGGGTTGACCATAAACCTAAAAATGATGGTTTTACAATTGGTTTACCATAAACCAAAAAGGGTGATGGTTTTGCATAGGGTTTACCAACAACCGAAAATGGTGGTTTTACAAGTGGTGTACCACAAACCAAAAGGGTGATGGTTTTGCATAGGGTTTACCAACAACCGAAAATGGTGGTTTTACAACTGGTGTACCACAAACCAAAAATGAAGGTTTTCAAGTGGTTTACCTACAACCACATCATGATATGCCAAGTATTATTCTTAGCCCTCATCACATCTCACCGCAGGAATAACATAAGAAATTCTCACAAATCTCTGCATATATAGAAAATACCATAAATGTAGAAAACTAGAAATGGAACATTGAGATCATGTCCCCCTCAATGTGAAATTTCTTTATTCTGAAAACCACAATAGGAAACCGCAACCAAACACTCTTCCAAAATATAAAGAAACAACAGAACACATTGTATAAAAAAATAATCACCATACCGATACATCCCCATGTCTGGTGATCGACGAGAGGTCGCTAAATGACCTCCAACCTCCTGTGCCTCCTTCCTCCAAGAAATTCACTTAGTATAGAAATTCTTCATAATTATAGTCAATTCCATCTGTTATTTGTTCATCTCTAGTTTCCCATTCTACAATTTTGCTTACATCTGTAGGTTTTTTTTCTTTTCCATCTACTATCCTCCATAGATTTTTATTCATTAACTGCATCTGGATTTTTACTCTCCATGTATGGAATTTCAACCCATTAAATTTATCTAATGGTGTATCCATTTTTCTGAATCTAAATATCCAAAAAAATTGAATGTAGATTTGAATTACCTTTGATTCTCTGATTTCTTCAAAAACAACAGTGATCAATGTGCTGTATAGTAAATTGCACTTTTCTCCCAAAATAAACTGGGTTTTGCTGAAATTTTTACTGTAGCTTTTTGTATAACAGATAATTCCACGTAAAAATTTTGGAGAAACCCAGATCACAAAACAAAAGTTACAAGATCTTATTTGAGACAGATTTAACCTGCTCTGGTACCAAATGTAGAAATTACTCTGATCTAATACAAAGAATCCATGAAATAGCTACATAGACAATAATTGAAATCAACAACTCTATATTATATTTTTATTATATATTCACTATTTCATTACACTCCATTATATAGGAGATGTAAAATAATAATCCTTACAACAACATTTGTCTTCATATACAACCATACACCCATATGGTTTCAACCTCTCACCAATATAATAATAAAACAATACTAATTGTTTTATTATTCTAACTTACTAACTTACCACATACTAACCACATTTTACATTTACTATTTACATTTACATAGTAAATGTACTTTCACTAATTTACCATAATAATAATTACACATGTAATTATTATTCACCCATACATACAAATGGAGCACTAAGATATATTTCCTAACATTATCACATACAAGAGGTGTGGATTTATTTAACCTCACCTACAAATAATATTCTTAGAAATGTGAATTTTGTATGTCTCAAACCCTTTTACAACCTTTTAAACAACCTGTAATGACCTATAACAAGTAGGAAACCTCATAAAATTTTAATAGCCTTCATCAAAGTATTAGATAACAAAAGTATAAATGAGTTTTTGGGTGAGGCTAAGATATCTAGTCTGGATGGTCAACTTTAATCGAATCAATCCAAACATTGCACTACAATTTTCTATAGGATCAATCATCATGCATTTCTACTTGTGTAGGTTCAAGTAGTGTATGTAATAAAAGGAACCTTATATGTGTTACCTCATTCTTGACAAAAAATAAATGGCTACTACCTTGGAGTAGAGAATCTACTCAATATGATAAGCATTGTGATTTGGTGCTCTTTAGATTCTATACTAAACCATTTTATGCATATAAGAAATTTAAAAATTCTTAGGTTTGAAGTTTCTCTTTCTAAGACATGGCTTTGGGAAATTTGAGTTCTTGGAAATGGACGAAGGTAGGCTCTTTTCCCTTGTTTAGTTCTGGTACAAGATGTAGTAATCTCTAACTCGATGTGAAACTAATATATGGATATTTAAGAGATCCTTGAGTGATTTAGTGTTGATATTTATAATGAGAGATTATGAGATTGTTAGGTGAGTTATAATGTGTAACCTAATTTATTATATAGGATTGCATAGGTTAAATATTTGTGTTATGGATGACCTAAAAATATGAACTAACTAAACTATTAATTTTCTACAAATTTATTACAAATAGTGAGTAGATGGAAGGGTATAGAACCATATAGGTTTTGGACAATATTAGGAGTACAATAGGTAAAAGATATAAATTTTTTTGCATATGAAAATCTTGGTATGAAGGGAAAAGAGAGAAAAAATGAATTACTCTATTCTAAGACAAAACAAAAATAATATACAAACTAAATTTGTTACAAATTATTATCAAAGTAAACTAATAGGTAGTTTAGAACATATATGTCATGAAGGCATCTGGATCCCATAACATTGTAATAAAATATTAATCCAACATTCCCCCTTAGTACATTGTTTTTACAAATTCAACCCCAAAATAGTTCAAATTTCACCTTGCCAAGAGAATTGGTGAGTATATTTTATATGAGAATCATGGGTAGTATTGTGGATGTGGAGGTTAAAGAATTTTGCTTGAATCTAATGATACTTGACCTAAAAAAATTCTTTCATGAAAAACTAGATTCTTCACAAGCTTCAACACACCCTAATTGTCACAATGAATGATGGGTGGATTTTCTTCAAAAATTTCGCATCATCCAAAATGTGACGTAATAAAATCACTTCACACACAACTCCTCATGTGGCATGGATGTACTTAGTAGATGAAAGAGAAACAATATTTTTCTTCTTTCTAGTCCATGAGGTATGTCCAAAACCAAGATGAAAATATAACATGTAGATGATTTCCTGTCATCAATCTTGATCCAACATTTCTAAGTTGATATATGACAACAAGAAGAATTGAGAGTTATTATGATACTATAGAATATATTCAATAATACCCCATAGATATCTCAAGACATTATTCATTGCTACCCAGTGAGATTTCTTTGGCTCTTTCATGAATTTGGAAAGATATCTCAAAAGAAAGCAAAGGTTTGGTCTTGTATAAGTCAAGTAAATGAGACTCCCAATATGTTTTATGTAGTGAGTTCCATCTACTTTCGGTGAATCCTAGAATCTAGAAAGTTGTAAACCTTCTCCATTGGAGTGGACATAGGTTTACAATCAGACATGCCATAATTTTCTAGGAGTTTTTTGGCATATTTTATTTAGGAGATAAAAATATGATTCTTCTTCTGCCATATCTCCAAGCCAAGATAATAGTTTGAAGTAGCCCCAAATCTTTCATGTCAAAGGATATCTTTAGATCATGTATGATCACCCCATTTACACATTTTTTTCGCAAAAACTTATACCCCTTCATTTTTGTTTCATTGTATATGTATATGATTTTGAATTTCAATACACTAGATGACTTGGATGATAGACATTATGAGTTATATGATTTGAGGAACATAGTGCCATAGACATTTTATACACTAACATGCATGATAATTTACTTCAAATTTTTATTTCACTGAATATAGATAAGATTAATGTATTTTTTCAAATTTATATGATTATTTGATTTATTGAACTAACCTTGTAAGGATTATATGTTATGAGAAATTTTATTTTATTACAAGTTTGATTTTGGATAGACATATCATGATATTAATCAACTTATTTGGCTAATATCTCTCTTATTAGCTAAACATTCCTCCTTTCGACCATTCATAACCTCCCTAGTTCTCTCTAGACCACTTCTATTGGCTTCGTAGGCTATCTATCAGTCACAATTGGTTATCCGACCCTCCCAACTCTCAATGAGTCTCTAATCACTTGCTAATCAAGTTTAACTAGCCTAAACCCTAGTTAACTAGCCTAAACCAAGCTTAACTAAGCCTAAAGCATGTTTATCCTAATCTAATCTAAAAGTGATTTTTGAGCTTTAGTCCCACATGCACCCAAAGTTCAAACTCTTCCATTTGGAAAACTATAAATAGAAGGGTCACCCCTCCCTTTCAAACTTACAACTTCACTCATAAAAGTCTCTCTCACATTTGGAGATATTGGCATTAGACCTCATTTGCATTAGCCAAGCTAATAGGCATTTGATCTTGGCTATCCTCCATTGTTGAAGCTCCTCCATCTTGCATCCATAACTTCATAGTAGGTTAGTAGGAGGGTATCTAACTTGGCCTTGTAGCCATTTTAGAGAGACCTCTTCACCTCCATCAAGCAAACAACAAAATCTAATTTGATTGCTCATAGGTTTAACTAGGTTCAATTTATGTTTTAAGTAATCATAGAGTAGTTAGAGATAAAATGATAGTTTTTGTTTTAGTTTAATTCATTATCATAGAAGTTATCTTGTTTAGCACTCATCTTGATGTTTATGATAGGTTTAGTTAGATCATGGAGCTACTTAGTTAGTTTTTATTTCATTAACATAACTAATTTTAACTCCTTTCATGCATACATTTGGCATGCCTAAGTGGGACACTTATGTCCATCCTCCATTAATGGAGGTCTTTTGAGTTCTTCAAAGTTCATTTTCAAGTTTTTTGGATCAAATCACTTGTTATTTCCTCATTTTTATTTCTAACACTAGATAAATGACCTTCATTTACATGTATTTTGTGGGTTTGATATAGAAATAGGACACTTTGACTAACAACTAACCTGTTTGCTTTTGAAAATTTGAAAATCCATGAGTTTTGTAGGTTTTTCACAGGGGTACGCATAGGTTTAAAAAGGGGCGCATACACATCAAACCCCAAAGTCCCATCCCATCGAACAGAGCACACTATCTGGAAGTCCTCATTCATTAAAAATTTTCTCTCTGCAGGATGCACGCATGTCACACGTCATCCTTTGGTCACGTCTCCTCTCTCTCGGCTCATGTGTCGCGTGTAAAAAATCTCATTGTGTAAAAATTTGAAACTTTATGTTTTATGCTTGGACGCGTCTCCGCAAACCTATCCAGTGTCCATGTCGTAAAGTTGTAAGCATCTTTGTATTTCTAGACGATGTGTGTGTGTTTTTGGTATACTGTGGATTTTACTAATTTTGTTTTGTAGGTGTATCCATTGAGTTAGCACGTCCGTCGTCAAAACCTAGCATACCATATTAGAAAATCCCACGTAGGTGTTATCCCCCTTTGCATTTTTTTACCTTGCACACGTCTCATTTGTTAGGGTGTGTCTCCATGGGTTTGGGGCATGTACATGTCATTCTGGACGCGCAGTGTCTCTGTGTAGTGATTCATTCATTTTATTTTTAGTGCTCCTTGTTTTGATCATATCTTTGACTCGTTAACCCATTTTTAGAGTTTGAATAGGCATCAAAAAGATAACAAAGCATATTTATGAGGGAACTTCCAAAAGTTAATATACCTTTGGTATACTTAATTCTATCACAAAACTCCCAAAGTGCCCCGAGACCTCCAAAAATGCAAATTACTAAAAATTGTTAAAAAAGTGCAAAAATTGGATTTCTAGAATTTTTGATTTTCTTGGTTTTCTAACTCTTGCAGGGTTCTAACAGTGGTTTACAAGTTTCCTTTGCATTAATTTTTTTTATACTAACTTAATCAAAAACATTTGCATCTTTATTTGTGAAAGTTTGAAATGTGTATGCTCTTCCCTCACGCCTTTCTAGGTGATCTTGGGAATCAAAAATGTTTCACCACTTTCTTCATACTTGCAAAATGGTTTAATTAGCTTTCAAAGTTGGTTAAAAGGAACTTATTTTCACATTGTACTTAGGAATTTTCCATTTATTACAAATTTGAGTGAGATACCTTGTTGTGTATGCTCTTTCCTTGCATCTTAGGATGATCTGGGAAATCAAAAACAACATCTTATCTCCTTTATATGACATTTTGGAAAATTACTAACCTTGGTATGTAGGACCAAAATCACTTGTCAAAGAAAGAAGACATCAAAAAAAAACAAAACCTTCTAATACACATGTTTTTGTAGGTTGCCAAATGGTGTGCTACTTAAAACCACATTTAAGTTAAAAAGATAAAAACACACCATATTCAAAACACAGTATTCACAGGTTTGGAAAAGGGTACGCCCCTATCTCCGCTCTTAACTAGAACATAACCCCTTTGGCATAATGCCTTAAGCTACAACAATGGGGGTGGTTCCAGGAACCCTAAAGTAATCCACCATTGAGTAACCTCGTGGATGAAACAGGAAGCGCTCCGCTTACCCACTTGACTAGTTTTCCTTGTGAGTTAGAGTTACAAAGTTGTCATATGGATGACCCCAAGTGAGAGTACATGGATGCATTTATTGCCCATTGTGCTTGAAAGGGGGTAAAGTAAAGCTGAGATACTCCCAAATTAGTCAGGTGACTTTTTGGGTAAATCATGCTCGCTTAAGACAACTTTGTAACACCTAGTTGAGAGATCTTATTAAGGAGGCCATTTTGTCTTGGGGCCCACTTTACTAGTCCTTTATCATGTCTTGGCCATCATGAAGTGATAACTTGTTTGGATTCAGAACCTTGTTTTTCGAACAAGGAAAAGAATCCACTTAAGTTAGATCTAAGTGCCTTTCATCATGGAAATTAGATGACATGTTTCACTTAGCTTAGCTTCTTTCTCACCTTCGGATGAGGTGAAACTCTACCCAAGTGGTGCTTAGTTTATTTTTCATCTTTTGATCTACACCTTTGCATTCTTGTTTCCCATTTGGGACAACAGAAGGCATCTTTTTGGGAGTGTTGTCATAGATAGTGTTCACCACTTTTTTTTTTGTCCATTTACGCTCATCCATGTTTGTGGATGAGTTGTTAAACATCTAAAGTGTGTGGATGCATCCTTATATCTTTGATGGCCACTTGATCTTGATTTCAAGATCATCATCATAGTTAGGATTGATTCATCATTTGATCTCCCTTTGACGTGTTACCTTGTTTGCATTGTCTCGACACAATTAAGATACTTATGTCATGTTTTCGTAAACGTGATCTAAGTATCCACATTGTGGTGTTACTGCTACACACATTTTAACACATCCTTAGTATACTTTGACTTGGTTTACTTCAAACATTGTCCAAAATATTGAAGAGTGTCACTTACTTTTTGTTTGTGTCATTTTGATACCACTTTGCACTAATATCTCACTTCTTCGTGAAGCTTGATTAACGTGTCCAATTGGTGTGGTTATGTGGCTTACATTTGTAATCCTCACCCTTTAACATTTTGGCCTTGTTGGTTGTTGAACATCATGGTATCCTTTGATTGGGAGTCACATCTACCCTTTGTTAATATTTACGCCTTGTTCATTTCGAGCTTGACGTAAATATTGACATTGTGTTGATCATCTTTGCATCGAACTATCACTTTGCACACACATTTGCATAGGGTGTATTTCCTTGTTGATTGGATTTGTGTTTCACACTTGCATGATTGTTCCTTGTGATTATTCATCTAGAAAAATTATTTTCTAGGACAATCATTTTTGATCTCATCGAGATTGCATCATCACAATGTCTATTTTCCTTAGACCTTCTTTAAAAATCATGCACGCATCTCCATACTTACAAAATGTCTAGTTGGATGTCATTATGCTACCCAAATCGACATGTCACTTCCTTCCCTTTGAAGGAGTTCCATCACACTATCTAGGTCTAGACATTTGTGCTTAAATGACACCAACAATGACTGACTATCACGTGGTTTCTCACATTTACAACAATACGAAACCTAGGTTTAGCAATTCAAATCAAAAGATTCCCATTACAACTAAACCTCATTTGGTTCTTCATGCTAGAGGGCCCATTGGGTACCCTGTTCCCCACCTTCAACTCATAGTTGGTGGTATGGTTTGGATGCTTCTGATCCAAATTATTATTCAGGTTCCCCCACTCTTCTCTTTTCGATTCAGATCCAAACTACCATTCAGACTCCCACTCTTCTTCTAAAGATTTGGATCCCAACTATTGTTTGATACCCCTAGATCAAATCTTGAATCATGGTCCTCCCTTCCTTCAGGACCTTTATTCCAAATCACCTCAATGATGTCTTCCTCCTTTGAAGACTCGTGTGACTCCAAGTTCCATCGATCAAACATCTAATTTGGTTCTTGAGTCATGGTCCTCCCTTTCTTCGCAGACCTCCTTCATCAGTCATCTCAATGACCTCTTCCTCCATCAAAGAGTTCCATGACTGGATTCCCTCTAGTCAATCATCTAATTCGACTCCTACGTCACAACTTAATGGATGGCTATGTGATCCTACTTTCTCAACCTACATTACATCATCTTCTAAAAAATGATCTAGGTCCAAATCCAAATCATCCATTCATGAGACCTTCCTCCAATCCTACTTCCTCTCTTGAGTCATCTTCTTCTATCAATCAATCTTCCCCCACTTATCGGACCTATTTCTTCTATTCAACCTTCTATGGCCAAAGAAAAACAACCTCTACTGATTGATTTCTCTCATAATGAAGAAACAATTAGACTACATGATGATATCCCTTTAGAGGATTACAAACAAGGATTCTTTCTAGAACTCGATGATGATATCCCTTTAGAGAGATTGCAAACAAGGATTCTTTTAACTCTACGTATTGGGGAAAAGAAAGTTGATCCTTTTTTCATAACATAAGAGGAAGATCCTAAGGTCATGGAACTTGATTCTTCTTCTTTATTCCATCTTCACCTTCTTCTCGAGCATGATGAGATGTCGTGGTCTAGCATTGAGCCATGGCCTATCTTTCTCGTTACCAAATCATTCTTATCTATCATCATTCCTCAATCAAAAATCTCTCCTTGGGTCACCACCTGAGTAGCCCATCATCTTCTTCTATCTTTGGGGCCACATCCTAGTAGTCCTCCATTTTTCTACTTGTGGGTCACCTCTCTAGTAGCCCCCATTCTTTTCTATTCTTGGGCCACATCCTAGTAGCCCTTCATCTCTTCTATCTATGGGATACCTCCGAGTAGTCCTCCTCATCTCTATCTATACTTGGGCCACACCCTAGCCCCCCTTCATCATCTTCTTCTATTCTGGGCCATGTCCTCAGTAGCCAATTTCTTCCATCTTAGGGCCATATTCTATCTTAGGGCCATATCCCTTTCTCATCTTCTATTAGTGGCTCACCTCCTCAGTAGCCCATCCTCTTCAATTCTTGGACCATATCCTTTTCATCCATCACATCATTCTTCTATCAATGGTTGGGAAAGCCCACCATCATTTCTCACATCAGTTCTAAATCAATAAATTTCACTTTCTTCTCCTTCAAGATCAAAAAAGTCACATGTCACTTATAAGAAACCAAAAAAGTTCATTATCAAGCTCAGATCAAAACTTCCAAGAGCTCCAAATCTCCAACAACTCAACAATCTAAAATTAAAAATCAAGTGCGATTCAAGAATGCACATCAACGTAACCATCAAGTATGGTGCAAAGTGCATAAACCTATGGATAGGGAACTCAAGCTCCCACATATGAAAATCCATGTTTCAAGATAAATCACAGTCATTTGTTGAGTATGAGCTCACCTCATGATCATCGAGATCGGAGATAATATAACTCTTGATAAACAAACACCTAGTCTCCTTATCAAGGAAGTCACAAACATCGTTGTTGGATCTTATCACATGGAGTGACTTTTTTGGTCCCAACTTTCCAAAAACTATCAAAAATCTAAAAATAAAAACAATTCAAAAATACAAAAACATGAGAAAAACAACAAAAATCAAAGGTACAAAGATCAAACATTGCAATCAGGTATTACGTACACATGGATGTTTCTTTCTTCCTTTCTTTCTTATTCATTTTCTACAAGTCTTCCTACCATTTTCATCCCTTTGGTGATATTTTGGTTAGCCTTTTCACACACATTTTGTGACATTTATCTCTATGGTATCCATTTGACCTTGGTCTTTTATCACCTTGGTAAATTAAAGAATGACTGACCTCTTAGAGATCCTATCACATTCAACATCTAATAAACTTGTTGAAGAATTTTGGACATATTTGTTGACACTAGCCAATGTCATCATCACAATCACTTCCACCTCCTTCCATCAAGCCATCTGTGGTTCTTAACCCTTGTCAAACAAGAGAGCTGAAATAAGTTTTTTAGAAAAGAAAAAGAATCAAAATCAATCAAAAATCAAAAGCTAAAAGCTAAAAAAAAAAGAAAATTGATATATAACTCTCTCTTGGGGTATTTCCAATAATCTCTATCGGGGCTATGGATGCCTGACTAGTAGTAGAGCAATGTTGTGATTAGAATCAAATACATCTCCATCGGGGCTATGGACTGGCTGGTAGTGGAGCAATGTATGGCTATCCTTCCACCATCCATTCAAATCAATCACCTTTCAAAATAAATCATTCCTACACATTGGCTAGGGTGTCTTCACTTTTTCTATTAAATCTTCCCTTCAAGAGGTAATTAAATTCCATGTGCACACACTAGATCTCTATGAGTAGTAGGATTAGTATGTTACCAAGTGTCTTTTTTTGGACCTTGTTCAGACTCTTACTTTAGTCCATATCTTGTCTCATGATTTGTGCCTTTGGCTAATCACTTCTTCATCATGAGGCTTCTAAGCTACATTCATATCATTCACATCATTCTTCTACTTCATTCAGAACATCCATGTGTATAAGATTACTTTTTTCCATGTTTTTGACACCTTTGTCCCCTTTCACAAAAAAACAATCTTCTCCTTCCTTTCTATCATGTGCTTTTAGGCCAACTTACGCTGGGGGCATCCTTGCTTCTTCCCAAAGACTTCATTGGTTTATGTTCATCATCATGTTGAACCTATCCATAATGGCCTTGGGTCCCACTTCTACCCGTGAAGAGTTTTCCTTTGAATACTCCCACCTAATCGTTGGGGCATTTTTGCATCTTCACCTTTCTCACATGCACGTGGCCTTATGCCCTTGTACATCCCATCTATCACGCTGGGGGCATCCACGCTTCCTCGTCTTCCTGTACATAGTTTCAGAAAACTTTCAAAAAAATATCAAAAACATTCAAATATGTTAGAAAATCAAAAAACATTCAAATATGTTCAAAACATTCAAAATATTTTTAAAAACTTCTAAAAATTGAAAATCATCCTACAAAATGTCACTTGGTTCTCACATGTTTCATGTGTCATGTCTGTGACTCATGGATCATCTTGATCTACCTCCATCAAAAAAAGCTAGCTACTTACTTTCATCTGTACTGGGGCACAATGAGTTTCTGGTACTTTTTCAGTAGTGCACATTACTTTTTTTCATAGATCCAAGTGTCCTCCATTATTCCCTCGCATGTATCCTTGCTTGGGGCACCATCATTAACCCTTTTCATTAATTCAATAGGTCGAACTCAAGCTTGATAAAAAAACATTACATACTTGTTTCTCTATTAGGTTAGCTTGTTTACTTTTTTCTCATATTGCATTGCATTATGTATGTTGCATGGAGTTAGGCATATTTTATTTCTCATATTGTTTTATGTATCATGGAGTTAGAATCTTTTACTTTCATCGTATTTCATTACATGCATGTTGCATGGAGTTAGGCATATTTTACTTTCTCATATTGCATTGCATTTTGTATGTTGCATGGAGTTGGTGTTTTTAGCAATGGACATTTGTTCGTATATGGATTTTCATGTCATACTACACTTTTGTTCATTCTTTTTAATAAGGACTGATGATGAAGATCTTAGCAATATGATGAAAAATAAAGTTGTTTAAAAGGCACTGGATGGATGTTAGCTCATTCCCCCTTCCTCATTCTCATTTTTCTTCTATATCCCCTTTCTTCTTCTTCACACTATTCTTTCTTCTGTTCTCTTTTTTTCATCTTTTCGATCGTCAATCAAGTTCTTCTATCACCCCATCGACAATCGAGGGGGCATCCTCCATTCTACTCATTTTTCTTCTATCCCTTCAAAATTTTCTACTTGTTTATGCTTGTCTACTTTCTTTGAAGTGACGTTACTTACGCCACCCAAAGAGGGGCAAATGTAGACACCTAAAATATGCTTACACTTAGCATTTCATCCAATTCATTCAATTAATGACACTTCATTAATCAACCCATTCTTCACTCCATTCTCGGATGCCCATTCACGACACCTTCTTCGGTCGTATTCCTCCTATAATCAACTTATTTGGCTAATATGTCTCTTATTAGCTAAACATTCCTCCTTTTTGACCATTCGTAACCTCCCTAGTTCTCTCTCTAGACCACTTCTATTGGCTTCGTAGGCTATCTATCAGTCACAATTGGTTATCCGCACCCTCCCAACTCTCTCAATGAGTCTCTAATCACTTGCTAATCAAGTTTAACTAGCCTAAACCCTAGTTAACTAGCCTAAACCAAAGCTTAACTAAGCCTAAAGCATGTTTATCCTAATCTAATCTAAAAGCTTTAGTCCCACATGCACCCAAATTCCAAACTCTTCCATTTGGAAAACTATAAATAGAAGGGTCACCCCTCCCTTTCAACCTTAAACAACTTCACTCACAAGTCCTTCTCTCTCACATTTGGAGATATTGGCATTAGACCTCATTTGCATTAGCCAAGCTAATAGGCATTTGATCTTGGCTATCCTCCATTGTTGAAGCTCCTCCATCTTGCATCCATAACTTCATAGTAGGTTAGTAGGAGGGTATCTAACTGGTCCTGTAGCCATTTTAGAGAGACCTCTTCACCTCCATTGAAGAAAACAACAAATCTAATTTGATTGCTCATAGGTTTAACTAGGTTCAATTTATGTTTTAAGTAATCATAGAGTAGTTAGAGATAAAATGATAGTGTTTTAGTTTAATTCATTATTGTAGAAATTATCTTGTTTAGCACTCATCTTGATGTTTATGATAGGTTTAGTTAGATCATGGAGCTACTTAGTTAGTTTCTTGTTTATTAACATAACTAATCTTCTTCATCATGAGTTCATATCATTTGAGATAACATGACTTGTTGATAAACAGATCACCTAATTCCTTATCAAAAAATGAAAAATCGTTGTTGGATCTTATCAATGCCAAAGTGGCTTTTTTTGGTCCCAACTTTCCAAAAAAAAAAATAAAAAAAAATTCAAAAAAATGAGAAAACATGAAAAAAATAAAAAAATCAAAGGTACAAAGATCAAACATTGCAATCATGGTATTTACATACACATGGATGTTCTTTATTCCCTTTCTTTTTATTCTTCTCGCAAGTCTTCCTACCATTTTCATCCCTTCGGTGATTATTTGGTTAGCCATTTGGTCTTTTCATCACCTTGGTAAATTAAAGAACGATTGACCTCTTAGAGATCCTATCACATTCAACATCTAATAAACTTGTTGCAAAGAAATTTTGGACATATTTGTTGACACTAGCCAATGTCATCATCAATCACTTCCACCTCCTTCCATCAAGCCATCATATGGTTCTTAACCCCTTGTCAAACAAGAGAGCTGAAATAAGTTTTTCAGAAAGAAAAAGAATCAAAATCAATCAAAAATCAAAAGCTAAAAGCTAAAAGCTAAAGCAAAAGCAAATTGATATATAACTCTCTCTTGGGGTATTTCCAATAATCTCTATAGGGCTATGGACATGCCCTGATTGGTAGTAGAGAAATGTTTTAATTAGAATCAAATACATCTCCATCGGGGCTATGGATGCCTGGTTGGTAGCGGAGCAATGTATGACTATCCTTCCACCTTTCATTCACAAATCACAAAATCACCTATCAAAATCAATCATTCCTACACATTGGCTAGGTGTCTCACTTGTTGTCTATTAAATCTTCCCTTCAAGAGGTAATTAATTTCCATGTGCACACATTGGATCTCTATGAGTAAACATGATTAGTATGTTACCAAGTGTTTTTTGGACCTTGTTCAAGACTCTTACTTTAGTCCTTATCTGTCTCACATGATTTGTGCCTTTGGCTAATCACTTCTTCATCACGAGGCTTCTAAGCTACATTCATATCATTCACATCGTTCTTCTACTTCATTTAGAACATCCATGTGTATAAGATTACTTTTTTTGCCATGTTTTCGGACACCTTTGTCCCTTTCACAAAAACAATCTTCTCCTTCCTTTCTATCATGTGCTTTTAGGCCAACTTACACTGGGGCATCCTTTCTTCTTCCCAACACTTCATTGGTTTACGTTCATCATCATGTTGAACCTATCCATAATGGCCTTGGGTCCCGCTTCTACCCATGTGAAGAGTTTTCCTTTGAATACTCCCACCTAATCACTAGGGCATTTTTGCATCTTCACCTTTCTCGTACACACGTGGCCTTATGCCCTTTTACATCCCATCTATCTCTAGGGGCATCCACGCTTCCTCTTTCTATCATTGTACATAGTTTTAGAAAAACTTTCAAAATCAGAAAAAAAAAAACATTCAAATATGTTAGAAAATTAAAAACATTCAAATATGTTTCAGAAAACTTCTAAAAATTGAAAATCATCCTACAAAATGTCTCTCTTTGGTTCTCACCTATTCATGTGCGTGACTCGTCAGATCATCTTGATCTACCTCCATCAACAAAAGCTAGGTTACTTACTTCATCTATGTACTTGGGAAAATGAGTTTCTGGCAATGTTTCATAGTGCACATTACTTTTTCATTGAACCGAAGTGTCCTCCATTATCCCTCTCATGTATCCTTTGGGGCACCATTATAACCCTTTCTTTTACACATGTCGGAATTGAACGATAACAAAAACATTACACTTGGTTGTTAAAAAGCTTGATTTACTTTCAAAAATTGCATTGCATTATGTATGTTTAGTTGTTAGTTAGCTTGTTTACTTTCTCGTATTGCATTGCATTATGTATGTTGCATGGAGTTAGGCATCTTTTACTTTCTCGTATTGCATTACATTTTGTATGTTGCATGGAGTTGGTGTTTTTAGCAATGGAAATTTGTTCGTATATGGCTTTTCATGTCATACTACACTTTTGTTCATTATTTTTAATAAGGACCGATGATGAAGATCATTAGCAATATGATGAAAAATAAAGTTTTTTAAAAGGCATTGGATGGATGTTAGCTCATTCCCTCTTCCTCATACTCATTTTTCTTTCTATCCTTTCTTTTTTTCTTCTTCACACTATTCTTTATTATGTTCTCTTTCTGTCATCTTTTGATCGTCAATCAAGTTCTTCTATCACCCCATCGACAATCGAGGGGCATCCTTCATTCTACTCATTTTTCTTCTATCCCTTCAAAATTTTCTACTTGTTTATGCTTGTCTACTTTCTTTAAAGTGACATCACTTACGCCACCTCAAAGAGGGGCAAATGTAGACACCTAAAATATGCTTACACTTAGCATTTCATCCAATTCAACCAATTAACGACACTTCGTTAATCAACCCATTCTTCACTCCATTCTCGGATGCCCATTTACACGACACCTTTCGGTCGTATTCCTCCTATAATCAACTTATTTGGCTAATATCTCTCTTATTAGCTAAACATTCCTCTTTTCGACCATTCAGAACCTCCCTAGTTCTCTCTAGACCACTTCTATTGGCTTCGTAGGCTATCTATCAGTCACAATTGGTTATCTAGAACCTCTCCAACTCTCAATGAGTCTCTAATCACTTGCTAATCAAGTTTAACTAGCCTAAACCCTAGTTAACTAGCCTAAACCAAGCTTAACTAAGCCTAAAGCATGTTTATCCTAATCTAATCTAAAAGTGTTTTTTGAGCTTTAGTCCCACATGCACCCAAAGTTCAAACTCTTCCATTTGGAAAACTATAAATAGAAGGGTCACCCCTCCCTCTCAAACACACAACTTGTTTCACAAGTCCTTCTCTCTCACATTTGGAGATATTGGCATTAGACCTCATTTGCATTAGCCAAGCTAATAGGCATTTGATCTTGGCTATCCTCCATTGTTGAAGCTCCTCCATCTTGCATCCATAACTTCATAGTAGGTTAGTAGGAGGGTATCTAACTTGGCCTTGTAGCCATTTTAGAGAGACCTCTTCACCTCCATTGAAGAAACAACAAATCTAATTTGATTGCTCATAGGTTTAACTAGGTTCAATTTATGTTTTAAGTAATCATAGAGTAGTTAGAGATAAAATGATAGTGTTTTAGTTTAATTCATTATTGTAGAAATTATCTTGTTTAGCACTCATCTTGATGTTTATGATAGGTAAATTATGTCAAGTGACCTTGTAAATTGTGATTTATTTTGTGTTTAATTTTTGAATGAATTTTGTCACATTTTCCTTATGTATAACTTTAAAAAGGAATTATTTTTTTAATATTTTGGTTAAGTAGGTTTTATTTGGGTTAGTTAATTATGTTTGTGACAATTAATTATGTTTTGTCTTTTCTTTTGTGTTGAGTAATTTGCACTCAAAGTGCAAACTTGAATTTGTCCTTTAGGGAAACTTTTAAAAGAGTGTTGAGAAGCATTATGATGCTCCACACTCCTCAAAATGTCCACAAGCCCATACCCATGGGGTAGGTGGGATATTTGAAGGAAAAATGTTACATTTTTTCACTTATGACATATTTTTCTCATCTTTAACACTCTTTGGTTGATTTTATTTCATGTCTTTTACTTATTTTGATTTTGTTGATTGGCTTGGAAGCATTAGAATTTTAGAGTGTGGAAGGAAAATTCCTTACACTCACATGTCTTTTGAGTTGATCACCCCGATACCTCTCTTACATATTTCTTAAACATTCTTTAATTGATTGTTTGATTTGTGTGATCCTTTTAAAAACATATGGGTTTGTCTAGTTAGCAATCCCATGTGGATGTCACATCTCCCTTTCCTCTTAAATTTCTATATATGCATTTGAATTTGGGGAATGGAGGTTTTATTCCCTTTTTAATGAAAAATTCTCTTAAAATTGTTGGATTGGAGAGCCCTTTTGGAGAGGAACTTGTGAAATTCTACTTGGATTTTGTGTTTGTCAAGTCGACAAGATGCCTCCAAGGTACGTATATTTTACCTTAGTTACTTCCTTTTCTTTATTGTCTCTTGCATTTGTTTTTGGTGTTGTTTCATGAAATTGGGGTTTAGGTAGTGAATGGCCATAGGAATGACGTGGGAGAAACATAACAAGCCTTGACAATAATCAATGGCTTATGGAAGAGTGGAGGTAACAGGGGTTTATTTGGTAACACTACTATAAGGGGGTATTTAGAGACAATAATAGAGACAATAATTAACTAAATAGTTACAAAAAAGGGACTAAAAATATGTATATTTTCTAAAAGCGGGTGTCTCTAATATTGTATATCCAGAGAAAATATAGATTGATACATATTTTTCTCTTAAGATAAAATATCATTTTTGTCTCTCTAAAGACAATATCATTTTGTCTCTCTAAAGACAATATCATTTTCGTCTCTCTAGAGACAATATATTTTTTCTCCCTAGAGACAATACAAAATACTATAATTTTGTCTCTTTAGAGATGATACTAATTTGAATTTTTTTGTATGTCTAGAGACGACATGAATTTAAAGAATGGTAAAACTTAATTTTAAGAATAAATAATAACCAAATATCATCTAGTGCAATCAATGGCTGTATATTTTATATGATGCGAGAGTGGGCTAATAGTTAATATTATAAATTAAAAAAAAATTGATTTGAATCTTGTGCCCACAAATGGGTCAAAAACATTTTATTAATATCAAATAAGATAAAATACAAAAGGGTGCCTAAATGCCATTAACCCTTGACATACAATGGTACACATAGTTATTGAGTTGAAAAATAGAAATTTTCAGAAGGTTGAATGGATGTTATGATAAGGGTGGAGAAAAGAGAAGAAAACAACAACAGATGAAAACTAAAAGTTAATGAGTATCATTGTGAACTAGAAATATGTATTGACCAGTAATAATGTTGATATATTAAATTTTTTTTTCAATGTAACTTCGGAGAGTGATATACATTGCTACATCAATTTGTGATGGAGATACACAGTTAGAGCAGCATGAAAGTAAATGGAATTCATGTAGAGGGGAGAATGCTTGAAACTGTCAAAGGTCTGTTTGTAACGAAAGAAGCATTTGGTAACAGGAGGGTTGTATTCCCTCATTTGAAATGAGGAATCCTACTTTATTAGTTATGACACATGTAATTTGACAAGGGAATATCTTATTTCAGCGAAGGTTCCTTGTTTCCTGCATATACCAAAAACTACCAAGTGTCAATAAAATGTCAGAAACACACAATACAAACTTTAGAATAGCTAAAGAAAGGCCTTCCATTGATAAGTAGAGGAAGATGGAAAATTTATTACCAAGCTCGGTGGAAGCAACATAGTCTACAACATGAGCAATAGGGCCCAACTTGCATTGGTTCATCCACATAATGAGCACAATGTAGCCAATTTGCCAACAAATAAGAATCTTATAGGCTGATTTGAGACATCTAAAATCCTTGATAACTATGAAAACAAATATGAGAAATATGAACAATTCATGGCTATTATGAAAATTGACTTCCATGGAACATTTTAGTGGCTAATATTCACAATTTTTCTAAAAGTAGGAATTTAGGAATATGAATTTGGCTATTTTTATGACCAAAGAAGTGCTCACGTTTCATCCAATATTTTCAAACATATTATTTTGTCGAATGCGAATAGTCAATGTATCTCCAATCCCAACCTACATTTCTTATTGAATCATGATGTGATCAATGGGTCAGGATTTTAAAATATTCTTAAATCGCTAAGAAGTCTATGGAACCTTCCACTGTTTGGTTTCATTCACCGATATGTTTAGGAATTTTTCTTGAAATTTTATTAAATTTTCCACACACATACACACATAGATCCAAATTGTAGAAACTAATCATTAAATGGAACCCAATCACTTCAAAGAGGGATGAAATGTCAACACATGTCCCCATTGATGCTCTTGATCTACACCATTTATATATTTCCTTTGTTTTCACATGTCCTTCATTGATCACTAACCCAAGACCTGACCCTAGCTCGAACCCAAATGTTATATTGATTTGTACTTATTCTATGAACTTCAAGTTCGATGAAGCCCTTAGTTAGGAAAGCACTTGAATTTGACATGTGTCATGTCTTTGGTGGGATTTTAGATATTTGGTGGAGTCTCTATAACTAGTGGGTATTTTAAATTTGTTGGCCTTTTAAATGTAAAGTGGTCCTCTACTTGCAAAGAATGAATAAGTCCATAATATAATGTTATCCTTCATTCGCCACTCCATCAAAATTTCTTGTCAAAAAATATATCCTATTTCACCAATCCCATGAATGTTGATTTTAGATAATTCACCAACCTAGTGAATTTGGTTCTAACCATATTTTCCATGATTTCTAAAAGTTTTTTCCATAGGGTTCCTTAAATTTTTCCTTGTTTACTTATGATTAACAAAAATTTACTAAATCTAAGTTAGTTAAGAACTAGTTAATCTAATCTAGGAGGACATATAACATTGTAAATAACTATGTAAATGTAGTAAATAAAGATGTAAATGATCTAGAACAATGTATGAAAGGAAATGCTAAAACCCTAATGTGCAAAAGAGGAAGGTAAATGACTTAGCTGGTAATGATCGCTGCCGTAGAGTGTCACAGTCTTATTGGAATATATGGGAGTAGGAATGACCACATAGAGATCCTGAAAAGGATGGATCTGAAAGATATGAGTGGGTTGGGGCACCTAGAATAGGACTAGGGCACCCATGGGTGCTTTGGTCTACAATTTGGGCGCCCTAGTCTGTCGGAAAAGCTCCAAAACTAGTTTTCGTAAGGTTGTAAGATAATCTGTAACATTTGCTAGTTGTCACACTATTTTTTCTTAACTGCGCCAAATGATCCAAATATGCTAAGATGAATGAATTTCCTACAAGAAACCAAACAAAAGTATTAACTATCTAAAATAAATAAATATGCAAATGAATGGGTCGATCGACCTCAACTACCACAAGAGTGGGCTTACTAAAATAAACATTGCACTACATTTGAGACATAGATGTAGTTGGTGTGTGCACATGTCGTGCCCTAGGTACTCTTTTCTCGGTCACACTTTGTGAAATAGTGAGCAATATCTAGATGTAGAAAATTTAATATTATGTGTTTAGGGAATAAAATAGAATCCATCCCCCATTAAAGTGTGATGAAGATGTCCTAGTTTATGCTTTGAGGATGGATCTATGTGGATACTAATGCAATAGATGGATGCAACCCTAGATGGAGTGATAGTAGTGTATGATGTTAGGTCCCTCATTATGGTCTCATAACTTTATATTTATAGGGTTCTCTTCTTTTAATTTCATAATTAATCATGAAAAGGATGACCACAGAAAAGATAAACATGAAAATGACTAGAAGAGGCCCAAAAAGCGTCATAAAGTGCTAGAAGGACCAGTGGCGCCCCAGGTGGGAGCAAGGCTCCCAATACTAAATTGGGTGCCCTATTTACAGCTAAAATTACAGAGGATGTGTAAAAATGGCTCGCATGTAGGCACAATAGGCTACATAAATTATGAAATAAAATAAATAAAATGGCCAAAGGGACATGGGTTAATTAGTACTTCCTTTACTCAAGAACCTTCTAAATAGTAGTATGAGATCGGGATAAATAATTGTCTAAAGTGCATGATTTTGTGACAACAACAAATAATTACATTTCATATTTGAAAAAATCAATTTGTAGGATTGGCATCTAGTGTCAAAAGAAGAGAACAAAGATAGGAATATGCAAAGAAAAAATATTTACTAATTTGAAAAATCATAATTTTGCATGTGCTTCAATAATACATGATAATTTCCATACATATACAATATGTAATGTAAATAATGAAATGAAATAAAAACTCATATTTTATTTTGTAAGACTCAAATGAAATAAACAATGTTATCTGAGAGCACTAACCTTCAAAAATATGTCAATTTGGTCATGTAATTATCAATGTAAAGGTAATAATGATTGAAGAATCTTCAAAAATTTGTTTTTAATCCAACTCTAATAACTGCACCAAAACATAAAATATACACTAGTATACTCAATATCAATATTTTTCATACCATGAACTAAATGAAACTATAACATTAAACAATTGACGTATCAGTCTCTAGTGTAAGAAAAAACTTTCTCAAATATACCAAACATTACTCTATACCTCCCAATTTATCACATTCAATACATCTAGTTTTTAACATGTACCATTACATATTGCATAATGATTACAACATTGTTACATACACTCTAAACTTATAAGTCAATAATGCCAAGTTACAATTTCCAAATAGGTGATGATATACAAAATATTTATATTGGAAATAACAAATTCCTCTCTTTTCTATGCTTTCACTATATGCAACAAACAAGTTTCTAACCCCACTTTACATTTTCCAATGTTCTCACACCTTATGAAAAAATGGGATATTTGAAACAAGGTATGGACATCCATAAAATCATAAAGGATAGAGGAATTTCACCAAATGTTGTAGTTGCAACTTCCCTAGTAGACATGTATGCAAAATGTGGAAGCATAGACAAAGCACATGAACTATTTGATAGAATGCCTCAAAGAGATGTGTTCTCATGGATAGAATTGATTGCAGGCTATGCAAAACATTTACAAAGTTTCAAGAAAATGTAATTGAAATATTTAAAGATAAATTCAACAACCTTTTCCACAATCCTACCTTCATGTGCAAAATGAAGGATTTGGAACAGGTTATGGACATCCATCAAACCATAAAGTATAGAGGAAATATTTCAGATGAAATTTGTAGCCACCTTGATAAATATGTATGTAAAATGTGGAAGTATAGACAAGGCACATGAACTATATGATAGAGCCTTGAAGATATGTGTTCTCCTAGAATGTGACTAGGAAACTTCTGCAACTACATATGACAATAATTTACTTTTGTTAAGCTTCAAAGGATGTCTACACTCTTCTCTAGATCTCCCATTTTGGAAGAGGCAAAGAGGATGCTAGAAAAATTGTAGAGTCCATTCTCTACAAAAATTGTTAATTTTTAAGAGAGGATATCCATTTATCTTTGTAGTAGAGTTACCCCAATCATGTCGAGAAGCACTGGATTATATTTCAACATTCAAGTTATTCACTACTCCAATCAGTGATGAAACAAAGTAAAGAAACATAAATTTTAGGAATGTAGCTTGATCTCGAGTTACGGAATATGATGAGAACCTTCTCCAAGACATTTTTCATATTTAAGACATTTATTTAAAAGGGCAGTAGGGTATCTGTACAAGTCATGAAATATTTTAATTCCTTTCTCAAACCAAAGGAGGCAAAAGAATCCTCTTGTTAAGGAAAATATCTTATCATTATATTTCAAATTCAATGAAATCTATTTGTATACTTGACACTTAGTGTCAAATGAAGAAAAGATACATTTGCTAAAAAAATTAAACATGCTTGGATGGAAAATTATCAAGATAGAAGTAAGAAACTCTACTTACGTCCATTAGGATTGAAAAATTTAGAGGAAATCCTACAAAACACCAAAAATTACAAAATACAAGAAGGTATAGGGAAGGAGAGGTCTTCTAAATCTGTGATATTGTAAAAAGTAAAGGTAATTGGAACAATATTATTCTAGAGAGATTGTAATCTTAATATCACAAGTTTACTCTAGAAAAATTGAATCTCATTACCCATGAAAGGAAATAAATTAAATTTCAAAAAAATTTAGACCGTCGAAACTTAGAAATTATTTCTAATAGAAATGTAAACAAAATGGGGAGGCTAAGAAAACTTGTAATAAAAATTTATGCATTTCTTCTAACCTTGAAATACCTAAGTGAAGAACAATGGGGAGAGATATGGTAGTGATGTTGTGCTTTTGTATATTGTGCCTCCATTTGGTCTAAGTGGTTCACTTTAAAAACATATAGTAACATTAACTAGGTATTTATAAAGGCTTATGTTATTATTATGAATCAATACCACCAAGTCTTATTGCTTTAAAATCATAACACCATCCGTCAAAAACAATGTGGTGAATTCTACCAAATGAGGCCAAAGAAAATTTATCTTCAACTATGATATAAAAAAATAAATATTTTTTTCTTAAACAAGTACTAAATTTACATCTCCAATCACTACTACGGGGGAAATAATGAATCCATTTAGAAATTAGATGCAAACTATTATGAAGACTAGGTTTACTTGCTTTAGAACAATTACAAAAGGTACATGATATTACAATGTTATCAAAGAAAAACTACACAATGAGTGAGAACACCTTAATATGTTGTGATTTATATACATGACATTAAACATGATGCATATTAACTCAAATTGACACAAGGTTCAATCAATTATATAGGATCCCAAATTATACAAATGGTAATGAACATTTACTCTCACAATGTACCATGATGCATAAGGAATTAAATTTTTTAGAGCATTCAAACTTGTAAGGTTCTACTCCAGTTAAAAAACATCTTGAAATTGGTAGTTTAAAAATGCCTACCCTAGCCAAATTACTTCTTCTAGTGTAAATTGTATGACTATTAGCAAGATTAATTTATATCTAAAATTAGTCGATAAATCATGATAAGAGGACCCAAATCATTCTTCTAAGCTTCATTAAATTCAAAGGGACAAAGTGTATAATGGAATTCCACATAAAATTATTTTAATTTCATCAATTAGGACACCAGAAATAATCTCCACATTGTCTATGGAAACTATTGTTTAGTCTGAATATAATGGATATAAGAGTTATAAAGCTTCAGTTTTGGAGAAAACTTATTCCAAAGTAGATATCACAAAATGGAAACAATCTACCAGCCAAACAGTCATGAGGTTAATGGGACAAAGTTTTACAATTGGTGGGGTAAATGATGGAGGAAATGCCTTAAATCATCCTCAACATTATAATACTAAAGACACCATAAGTACCATGTGAGTTGTAATGTGTGTCCCTCCCACTATTTAGAAGATGAAAACTTACATTCATCATCGCATAGCATGGAAAAAATGATTATTTTAACTTCCATGGGCTAGAGGTAATACTTTACGCAAACATTATAAAGGAAAAAATATATATAAAAAGTTTGTTAATGTAAATTTGAATAAGCACACAATCAAGAGATGAGTTGTGCAAATAGTATTACAAGCCATGAAGATAACACACTACATAATAATTCCCCTATACCACTAGAAAATAAGCTCCTCACAAATAGAAAATAACATGTTGGATGTCAAAAATTGTGAAATATAAAAACAAAAAAAAAGTTGGGTTGAATTTTCATTGGATGGCGGAGACTCTCCCAATAAGAAATTGGAGAAAAAATCCATTTTGAATGCTTTTCCTAACTCTGGGTTCTTGAAAAACTTACAAGAAAAGGAATAATGATTCTTGTTGGCGAGAAAGTTTTTCAGGTGGAAAAATTTGTGTATTTCTTACCAATGCTTTGGAATCTAATTTCTCTAATTAACTTGTGTAGATTTAGTTTGTGCATGCATGAGTAAAAGTGGATTTTCCTAATGGCCTTATGGCTAGGGATCCAACAAGGGCACTCCACGATCTTGTGGAAAATCTAGCAATATCTTACTAGGGAAGAATTTTTTTGTAAAGAGGTGAAGGGGAGTGAGAAATGAGGTAGGAGAAATAATGTTACGGTAGAAAATTAGATTCCCTGCACACACTAGTTAGAAATTTCAACACATCCATTCATGAGAAGAAATAACTCTGCAAATAACAATAAGACTAAATAGAATTTATTGATAAAAAATTATCAAGAAACCCCTTAGTCAAAGAAAGATAGAAAATCATTCTTCTTCAATTGATTGCTTAAAAAAGTTGTACATAGTGTGGGAGTGGAAGAAATTTGAGAGTGAAAGAAATTAGAAGAAAATGGCTCTCATTAAATTTCTCTAAGTACAATGCACTCTTGAGTTTACAAGATCAATTGCCAACATTTTGAAAAGAGAATGGATTTACAATTTATAGAATGAGAGATGACTCATCATCTACCCCCAATGGATTTTCATATGTCCTCACGCAACTTAAAACTTTTCAACTTCCTAGGAGAATATTAAGTCCCTTTTTATAACATAAAGGTGAATTTTACATTAGAAGCATAAAATTGTTTTTTTAATTTCATTAAAGGACATCTAAAAAGTGCACCCCAACAAATAATTAGAACATGGAGGAGAGAGAAATTAGGGGAGAGAAGAGAGGAGAGAAATAAAGAAGAATAAGGGGAAGAAACACTGATGATGAATAATATTCCTTGATGAAGTCCACATCTCCTTCTAGATGATCCGATGAGGTGTTCCATTGAAGTGAACTCTGCATCTCCAAACTCTTTATACCCTAAGAGATTCCTTCATCTTCGCTCATAGAAACTTGTCGAGTTGAATGAATTGTTGTATTGATGACTGTAATTCTCACCCTGCCTATGATGTACCTTTGACCTGAAACATCTAGTGAGTGTCGAAAGACATTGTTGAATTCCCTAAGATGAGTCTTGAATTCCTTATGAGAAATGCCCATGGATGATCGCAAATGATAGTTTTGACCTGAGTTATCATCCCTCTATGTCCCATCATGAAAAAAATTCCCTTTGAGTGTAACTTACTATTAATAGTAAGTGTCTAGATGGAAGGCATACAATTTTTAGTGAGAGGTGATTTTTACCTCTTCTTGACCATCGTGATGTGATGAACTCCCTCATTCAATCTTGTGCACACTACCTTTGCCTCAACCACTTCTTGGGTTGACTTACTATTTTTAGTAAGCACCCATATAGGGAACTTACTATTTTTATTAAGAATTAATTTTCATTATTTTCTACTCCGTACGATAATTCTCGCTTCTGGTAATCTTCAAAGGCACATTGGATTTACCATAAGCACTTTAGATGATGAATTTCCAAACATAGCGAATATGTATAGGAAAAATTGTTGTTTTTAGAAAGTGGACTTCCATAGCTTGGTTTGTAATGGAACACATTTTTATAGACTCGGCTCTTCATCGACGATCACATCCTTCGTATTTCAGTTGATTTTGCCCAATAGAATGCTTGCAAATAAAATTTAAAAATTTCACTTGTCACAAGCTTCGGGCACAGAGATGCCATGGCGGCCATTAATGGAGCTCAAAATTTATAGGTCTGGTTTTTATCTCCATTCATGATGAAAAAACTCCATTATGAGAGTTTTTCATTTGGAGTATGTGTGCAAGTTTTTAGCTTGTTTCCATTGTCGGATTGATGGGAAATCCGACAAATGTGAGTCGGGTACATGAAATGGGATTTTTATTGGAACAAATGATTTAGGGCACCATTTTACCTCCCATTTTTGCATCTCAATCTTCTTGAAAAAAATTTTAAGTCGCAAAATACGTCACCTCAATCTAACTTGTATCTTCTTAATAAATGAAGATTTTTCGATTGGGTGACTTCATGGTTATTTGGAAAAAAATCTTCATTTTCTCCTCGTTCTTCATTTCTTCAACACTTTTGATCACTATTTCCTTTAAAACCTATGTATTTTCATGGAGAGGATGTTGTTTTTGGTCATGTTAGAGCTGGTTTGGAGAAATAATGGTGGATTGGGGTGTCTGGAAAATCATGAACAAATCCATGACAAGGTATTGAGTTGTGAAGAAGAGATAGGGGAAATAACAACTAAGTGTCGAATTTATATTTTTAAAAAATGCACTGTAAAGGGCTGGGCACATTTTTATGTCCCCGACATACCTCAACTCAAATGGATGCGAAGGACATAAATTTCCACTATGAGCAAAAATATGACACCTAGCATTGATCTAACGACAGGAGTGAGAGCTAGAAAAATAGCATTAGGAGGGGTGGAGGTGGGTCACATGGGTGACCAAAAGTCTCTCCTAGAGGGATGAGATAATTTTTCAAGGTTTTATGTCCCTGAAATTTAAGGGACATGAGGGACATCAAATTCCATAGTGATCCTAGAGTTGACACGTGGTAGAGAGATTAGACGATAGGGGATTTGAGCTTCAAATTGGACCCGGGGCTAAAATGACAATCTTGATGGTCGCATGGGGTTTGAGAGGTCAGATGAGGGCTGGGAAAAGTTTTACAAGGTTGATGTCCCCAACCTTCGGGGATGTCGGGACACAAAATCCCACCAAGGTCTTGGGTGACACGTGTCCTCCAAAAATTTGGCTAGCTCTCGAACTCGCTCCAAGAGGACAACTTATGATGATGATAACTTGAGCCCCCAATGTAATTTTTGGAAACATTTTATATGTCCCTAATTATAAATGGACTTTTGAATCTAATGGTGGGGTTCTAATGTCTTCATTCTTCTACTTGAACCCCGAAATCTCATATTTTTGGTTTGGTACTCCACGTGTGCCGAGAAAAACTCCTGTAGACCTAATGCACAAAAGTGTTGTGAAAAATATGATATCACCATAATGTATAGCTTGGAATTGTCTTTTGGGGATGCTTTTATTTCCTCCTAATCGCATCTGGAGCTCTCTCGGGGGAATCAGCTTCGAAGCTCAATGGTTGGTTTGGCATGTGTACTGATTAGGCCGGTGACACTAATTCTATTGAAACTGCCCCAACTTCTCTAAGACCTTACGAAATCTTTCGAATCATTTCCATGATGTCCCAAGACCTATGAATCATTAGCATGTCCACTTTTATTTTCTTCTCCACTCCATGATAGCCCTTCCCACGACTCTTCCTATAGCTTGCAATTTTTAATTAACTCCTAAAATCACCTAGGGGTATGAAATAAAGTTAATCGGGAGATCAGTTGGATTGAATGGAAAGACCGGGGTGTCTTGGAATGATAGGAATTAAAAACATTAACACAATGGGTATAGTTTTCATGCTTAAAAATTGTCAATTTCCTATTTCACATTTGCACGACAACAACATGCTCTAGCTTGGGGACATGACATGGACTCGGCGTAGCAAAGAAATGACATGAAGAATACGAAATCTAAACTTTAGACCATATGATCAATTGACAGTTCCTTATCCATTTGGCCCTAAAGATTCATGCACAACTTAGAGAGAGAGAGAGAGAGAGAGAGAGAGAGAGAGAGAGAGAGAGAGAGAGAGAGAGAGAGAGAAGAGAGAAGAGAGAGAGAGAAGAGAGAAGAGAGAGAGAGAGAGAGACAGAGAGAGAGAAAGAGAGAGAGAGAGAGAAAGGAAACACACAAGGCACGAAGAAAGGAAAGACACACACCAAAGAAAGGAAATTATATACAAGGCAAGGGATAACCCACTTTCATTGAAGAACTTTTCATTTCTCTAAAGTTACTCTGAGAGGGAAACACTAAATGATGATGTTATGAAAAGCCACCGCATGGTGCCAAAAAGTAGTCTCGTCTCCTTAGCTACTTATGAAAGCTAGGTTCTTTCACATTTGTATGTACACTTTGTACAAGTAATCCTACATGAGCTTCTTGATTCTCAGACCTTCACTTACAAATTCCATTTTCTTTATGTTCTTTGAAATCAATTTCATAGTGTTAGTTTCCTTCCGTATTTATCAACTCCACTTTGATGTGCTTGAGTATTAATGGAAGGATTGGAAGAAACCTCATAATTGTCTTGTATGGCCATGACATGAGTTAAGAGATAAAGAATCAGCTCGAGATCTTTCACAACTTTGATCGCATCCAATATTCTTTACACAAAGATATCCTTTGTTAGTTCATGCATCTCATCTTTGTATGCCTTCAAGAATCTTTATTTTACACTCAAGGAAAACTACCCAACAACATTACTTCATTATCTTGGAGAATTTTTGTATTTTATCAATCCTTCATGAAGAGGAGTTTCATCTTCAAAGGAATCAAAACTCCTTTTTAAATTTATTCTTCATGTAAATAGTCTTCTTCTTCAAATGGGGAATAAAATATCTCCATTTCATCATTACATCCATCAATCATTGGCTTAGGGGGCATCATATTTCTCATCTTGATTTGTTTCAACATGGACAACCTTCACATTGATTGAAGCTTTCAAATCAGATTCGTGCTTATCTTATAGGTTCATGGATTGCATCAGGAGTTTGAGACTGAGCTCAGGATCTTCAACTTCTTCTGTGGCTCTAAGCAGTTATTATACGAGGTAGTTATTTCAACCCTTTCAGAGGTTCATCACAAGATGGTCTTATCTCTCCATAGATGGTCCAGATGAGGTCATCTTCATCCCCGAATGGGAATGAGAATAAATCCTCATAAAAATATGAAAATAAGCTGATTTTTCTTCTTGAAAACCATCACAAAAATTTACTCTTCTTCATGATTTGCATCATCTCACAATTTGGGGCTGCCCTCTTGTAACTCAAATCTCATCAATGCTTATTCAAGGTCCATTCCTCTCCGAAAAGGCATGTCTAGACCTATCAAGGTGGGAATATCATCTTCTTATTCAATCGTTATGAAAATATTCATCGTCTTACTATCTTGGTACAAAAGTTTAGCTTCTAGGCTTTCACATTGTGTACCTCACCTTCTTCTCATGAAGAAATTTCTTCATGTCTCCCTTCATTGGTATGGTTGTGGATGACTGATTTATATGAATTTTTCCTCCCTAGTCTCGGCAAAAACTTCTACTCAACAACATTTTGAATGAGGCTTGGAGGTTTGCTACCAAAATCATCACCGAAAATTTCTTGTCTGCAAAAATCTGGTGAGAGCCACATGTGCATCTTTGACCTTTCTTACAAGTGGGACCTATTTTGAATCTAGAGAGTAACAAGAGCCACCGGGTGGATTCATGGTAATTTTGAGAGCCTTGATGACCTTCAAAGTCATCATTTTGTCCGAGGCACCAAAATCTATTATATAATTATTCAAGACATATTTTCCAAAGCAAGAAGGAGACGTGGAAAGGATCAACCTTATCAGTCTTGGATCTCGCTTAAGGAAAACATGTTCTATGAGAGAGGTGTAGGTTGGTTTGGCAACATGGCTTTGGAACTAGAAGTTACAACATTGGGTGTTAAACTACCACTCCTGATATATCAGACGAACCTCTCAAATTGTTTAGGATGAGTCCGTAAATATTTAGTTTGAGTAATTTAGACTTTTGATTTGTTTGCATATTCTATGAAATCAAAAGGACTAGATCTGGTGAAGGTGATCAAGAGGACTTCCTTTTGGATTTAGGATGGGGTTGGGAGCAAGAGTAGATTTTGGGAATGGAGTTATTTTGAAAGGTACATTAGGAGCTTTAAAAGTAATAGATTTTATAGGGACAGATTTAGATTTAGACTTGGAAGAGGCATCAAAAGAATTACTCAGAATTTTGGGAGCCTTCTTACTTGCTTACAAGATTAGGATTCAACAATGTAAACTTTGTTGGTATCCAAATTCATTCTCCTTTTCAAGATGAGTGGTAACAAAGATTTGACAGGGAGCTTAGAGGCAAATAGATCATAGTGCGTATCTCTTTGTAGCCAAGGAGGAGATCTAATTGGCCCTTTATTACTAAATTTTTGGAGAGATGGATAGCACCTTTAAGATAATTTGACTCGTCCTTACTACTTTAGGCCGTGCCTCTTCGACCAAGGTTAGAGGACCCTTAGTATAACCTTTGTTTGATGAAGATGATGGAGATATCCTTATTTTGCACAAATTCTATGAAGAAAACGTTTGGAAAATATAGTCAATACTCCATGATTTAACTCTTAAGAGTTGTCACTTCTAAATGATGGAGAGACTTTCAACACAAGGCTAAGGTTACTGAAGACATTAAGAAATCTGATTGTTCTGCATATTTTTGCAAGTAGATTTTGTTTCTTTGTTGATACAGGGAAAACAAGGGTAGTTTAGGATGGATCAATGGGTTTTAAATGATTTTGGTGGGAGATGAAGCAGGATAAAGTTGATTATACTAGATCTTGAAGGGACTTCACAATAATGAACAACTTCAACCAACAGAAAGCTTCATAATAGTTAAGACGTTCCTTCAACCAGAAGGTGTGCTTTAATGGAGGCCCAAATCAACATGTTTTCACATAATATTTGAGACTCCAACACGAAGGCTCAAATTGAAAGAATCAATTAAACACCAAAGTTTTTGATTAATCACGCCTAAGGTACACCCGAAGACTTACAAACAATATTTATCAACAAATGATAGTGAATTGATTTTAATTTTTTTATCTCATCCAAGATGAAGGCTCTTCTTGAAATGAAATTGTAAATACCATTAAACTATCATAGGGACAAGATCCTATGTGATTTCACAAAAATTTCAATGTAAGATTGGAATAGGAATGAAAGAAACTATTTGCAGACATTCTGAAACAAAGTAGACACAAATTGCTAGAGATTGGACACAAATTAATTACAAAATTACTTAGATTCATTAGAGGAAAGCTTCCAAAGAAATCTCAGTTCTCGTCAATGGCTACACATATGCAACCAAATTCACATGATAGAAAATCTAACACGAATAAAATAAGAGGTTATCTCGGATTTGGTCTCTCACGAAGATGGCTTTGTCAAAATTTCTCTTAGGAATTTAAACTTGAACCTTTGCAAGAGTATTCTCATTGAATTTATACATTTTACTCACTCAATTTCACCCCCAAAAGAGAATAATATTCGGGGGAACCTTTTCTTGTTACCAATTTTTTTCAAACAGTGATGTTTAACAAATTCAGATCCAAAATCTACCAAGTGTACCAATTGTGAACCGATCACATTTCTTGGGCCCTCGACTAATGACTAGGATGTCATGCCGTAAATTTTCGGGAGTCCTTTTAATCATTCTGATTCTATCATGTGATAAATCCCCTTTTTAATCATTTTCTAGAGACTCTGCATAGTTGGACATGACAAGTAATATTTTTCACTCTCAAGGAAACACCTTTTCCATATTTTACACCTGCACTTTAATCATTTTATCCCTTTTCCCTCTCTTTCATCCGTAATTGTGCTCCACATCCATCTCCTATGGTAATTCCCATTTTGCAAGTGCCTGAGCAACTCCAACTTCACAATATCGACCTTAACAATCCTTGTACTCATAATTTAAGTTTCAAATCCATTCAAAGGCATCTTATAAATAGAGACAACAAAGAATTTCATCAAAGAATGATGAAAAATAGTGCGTATTTGCATCTCTAGGAGTCTTGGAGTAGAAATGGTGGAAAAATAGGTGAAATGCACAACAAACATTAATTATGCCCCTTTTCCACTTTATATCACAACCGTCCACGTGTTTCCTTGACGTAATCGCAAAAGAGAAGCATAGAGGCAATTCCCAAAAAGCGCGAGCCTTCCACGTACCCTAGGCCCAAGAAAAACACCTTTTGGCATTTGAAAAGTCTCGGTGAAATAACGAGAGGTGGAAGCCTCCACATGTCTCAATGGCACATTTTGAGATGGTCCCCAAAAGTAGAGACCCCAAACAAGCACGAGCTCAACACGTGTCTCAATCTGGCGAGTTTGTTAAAAAAGTTGAAGGTTCAGCGGAAGGCCCATGTGTCTAGGGTCCAATACATCTTTCTTCAGCTATTAAAAAGTCCAAACAAAGGGTAGAGTCGGTGGAAGCCTCAAGTGTCCTCTGGCGCTTCTTAAAAATAAAACTTAGGGCTGGTCCCCAAACAGCGCAGTCCCTCCACATGTCCCTGTGCCTTTAGAAATTTGCTTGAAAAGTCTAAGTATGGTAAGACCCAGTGAAGCCTCCATGTCTTCGGGGCAACTTTGAGATGGTGCCCAAGAGCAGAGACCCTGAACAAGCACGGGCTCACCACGTGTCCCAAGCCTTAGAAAATTGCTTTGAAAAGTTTAAGTACAAAGTAGAGCCGGTGGAAGCCTCCACATGTCTCCTTGTCATAATTGTTAAGGTGGGACCCGAGGTAGATCCTCAAATGAGTGCTTAACCCTCCACGTGTGCATGGCCAAAAATGTACCAACCGCATGAAAAAAATGTCTAAGTCTCATTAAAGCAAAGTGGAATCCTCCATGTATGCCCTCGTTCTGACTTCAAGGAAAAACCAAAAGGTGAATTTTCAAATGAGCGTCATTCCTCCATGTGTCATGGCCGCCATAAGCTGTACCCGATTACATGAAATATTTTTCTAAGTCTGGCAAAGCAAAGCGGTGGAATCCTCCATGTGCCCCCGGCGCAACATCAAGGCCAAACCAAAAGGTGACATTTCAAATGAGCTTCGTTCCTCCACGTGTAAAAGTGTTCGGTTAAAGTGAGCCTTAGAGTTTTTAGAGTTCCCCTTCGATCCGCATCTAACCAAAAAGGGAGACGTTTCCTCGATGAAGAGATGTAAATTTAACTGGGGAAAAATACACCATCAATCCATACAAATTTAGGAAAACAAACATTTGAGCTTGGAAATTTATTTTTCTTCTTAGACAGAGAGTTTGGAAATGATATAATTCCCAAAGGTGATCCTCTAAGCCACATCCAATCACATTTCTACATATATTTGGGACACAAAATATAGGCACAACAAAACATGATCATGGGAAATGGAAGGAAAGGAACAACCGAGTTTAAGCCCAATTTACAAACTCTTTCAGATGGACAAGGGAGCGAATTTTTTTGGACCTTTAAGTGATCTTGACCAAGGTAGGGATTGATCATGGCAACCAAATGGAGGATAGAGTCTTCAAACACAAACACGGGGAGATAGAAAACATGATAGAGGCGCAACCGAGGAATTTCAATGACAAACGGGGTGAGACTAATTTGAGCACCTATAGACTCCGTGGATGGTGAGAGAGGATCTTCAAATGAGCACCGGCCCTCCACATTTCCATGGCCTGCAAAAACTATACCGGCGTATGAAATTTTTTTCTAAGTCTGGGAAAAGTAGTGGAATCCTCCACGTGTCCCCCTGGTGCAACTTCAAGACCAAACCAAAAGGTGAATTTTCAAATGAGTGTCGTCATTCCTCCACGTGTCCATGACCCACCAAAAGCGCATTGGCTGCATGAATTTTTTTCTAATTTTGGGAAAAGCAAAGTGGAATCCTTGTCATTTCCCCTTGGTGTAACTTCAAGGCCAAACCAAAAAGGTGAATTTTCAAATGAACGTGGACAAGAATTTTTGGGTTGAAGTGAGCCTTAGAGTTTTAGAGTTCCCGCACGAGCCGCATCTAACCAAAAAGGGCCATGTTTCCTCTGATGAAGAGATGTAAATTTGATGGGGAAAAACACACCCGTCAAATCGTAAAAATTTAGGAAAACCACCATTTGATCTCAAAAATGAATCTTTCTTCATGGACAAAGAGTTTGGAAATGATATAAGGCCCAAATGTGATCCTCCAATCGACATCCAATAAATTTTCCACATATATTTGGGACACAAAATACAGGGAGAACAAATCATGACTGCGTGGAAAATGGAAGGAAAGGAACAACCTTGAGTTTTATGCCCAATTTGAGACTCTTTTAGATGGACGAGAGGAATGAAAACAAATTCTAGACCTTTAAGTGATCATTGACAAGGAAGGGACTGTTCATGAAAACCAAATGGAGGACAGAGTCTTCAAACACCAACACAAAGAGATAGAAAACATGACAGAGGCCGCAAATCGAGGAATTTCAATGACAAATAGGAGAGAATAATTTGAGCACCAACATCAGCTCCAACTCGGGGATGGGAACTACTGTGAGTTCACAAGAACAAATAGTAGACCAAGTGCTAAAGCAGACCATTAGGATAATGGAGTCAAAGAATAAGCTTGCAGAGCGGAGAACAACCATAACCATACTCTAAAAAAGAACTAAGAAACTAGCAAAACCAGGTCATTAAGGACTAGAACGAAAAAAAGAAAAGTAGATGAGAACAAAGAACTATATACTGTATACAATGGATTATACCTTGATGTTTATAAATCAATCAAGGAAATGTTTCAAATGCCTTCCATTAATAGGCTATTTAAGAATTTCCCCGTCTATGTGTTTTAGGAAGAAGGTATTTTCACTAATTCGAATATCAATTGAATAAGGGACCATCCAAAATGCATAAAATTTACCATGCTTTCCCTTATCTTCATGCTTTCTATCCCATAAAAACACAATATCCCCAATGTTGAAAGCTCTGAGAGTCACCTTTTTGTCAAACAACTTCTTCAAATTTTCTCCGACCTTCACATGCCGCTTTCATGGGATGCCCTTCTTTCTTCATTTAACTCAATAATCTGATTGATTCAAGCATCATATGGACTAATTCATTTGTCTTCATTCTATTGAACAAACTGAAATGAAGACAATTATAAATGGAGGGGCAACAAATCTTGAGTTCCATATACCAATTCAAATGGGATTTTACGGTAGCTATTTTGATGATGATTCTCACAAATTTCAAACAAAAACTTTAGTTGCTCACCCCACTTCTTTTGTTCAGCTCCAAGGTTCTTCTAATGATCTTCAACAATTTTTATTATTGGACTAAACTTGTCCATTTCATTGGGGATTGTAGTTAGAAGCATATTTCAAATTGATCCCATACTCTCTGTACATGGTCACAAAAATTTTCTCGAAACTCATGGCATTATCAACAAACAATTTTAGCTGGCACTCCAAATCTACATATGATTTGATTCAACATGAATTCCATGATAACTTGGTGTGTTTCCTTCTTGGTGGGGATTGCTTCCACCCACTTAGTGAAATAATTAGTGGCTACAAGAATCCATTTATGACCAAAGACTTTGGAAGGATCAGAAATTTCCCCAATGAAATCCATTCCCCATTATACGAATTGGGCTTCAACTGACACAGGCTGTAAAGGAAGGGAGCCTGAAGCTTTCATTCTTCCAAAAAAATGCTGAAAAATTTCACATTTCCTAACCAATAACCAGCCCTCAAGATTTTATGTGTTGTAACTCTTCCAAAAAATGTCCCCACATGAATCCTCCATGGAGATCAATAATTATTTTGGGGCCTCATCTTAGTAATGCATCTCAAGTGCACTCCTTAGGGTTTCGAATATTTTTACCCAAATATTCAGGGAAGCATAGATGTCTGAGATAAAATATTATATCTTTGTACCATTCAAAACTTACCAACTTTTCAAGGACATCCACCCTTTCTCCTTCTACTTCATTCACCTCAATAGTTTGCAAGTTTCTCTCAACCATAAGCTTAGCTAGGCCTAAACCTCTTACCAATTTTGTGGTTTGGATATCCATGTCATAATCCCGCAACAACTTGTTTACCCATCTACATCTTTTTCTTGAGACATCCATTTCTAATAAGATGTCTTTCAACATGGTGTGGGAACATAAACAAAACTTTAGAGCTTAAGATGTAGGGTCTAAAAACCTTTGTTGCTTTCACTAAGGAAAATGCTTACTTCTCCATGATGGTGTAATTCAACTCAACTCCCCTATAATGCCTTATTGAAAAAGTCAATCGGTCTCTTAGCCCCTTCATCATCCTTTTGTAACAAAGTAGATGCAATGGTGTTTTCAAGCAAAATAAAAAACTTGAAAATGCATCTTGTAATTTGGGGCTGCCAAAATAGGGGTATGCTTTGGTGCTTATTTTATCCCATTGAAATCTTGAATGGAAACTTATTCCCATTTGATAACTTGGTCCTTCTTCAGCATGATAGTAATGGGGATGGTCAATGCAAGAAAGTTAGACACAAATCTTTTGATAAAGGATTGAATTCCCTTCTTACTTCTTGGAATTGGAACCTGTCTTTGATGGATTCCACTCTCTATGGATATATCATGACCCCTTATTTTGATATAATGTGACCAAGAAGCTTTTCCTTTTACACTCCAAAGTGGCACTTCTTGGGATTCAATGGTATGCCACTCTCTACACCTTATCAGCATCTTCTCCATGTGTTGCAAGTGATCATTTCTATTTTTGGAAAACATAGTTACATCATATTGATAAACAAAAATGAAATCATTGATATAAACAACAAATGCTACATCCATTTCTCTGTGGAAAGTTGCTCCAACATTTATTAAGCCAAAAGGCATCCTAACATAGACATAAGTTCCCTAAGGAGTAGTAAAGGCACTCTTTATTTTTTTGACTCCTTCACAACAACTTGATTATAATCAAAGAAACCATCCGAGTAGATAACAATTGAGCATGTTACCAATTGTAGCATATTCTCCATTTTTTGAAAAAGGTTAATTATCTTTCAGTGATGCTTTATTCAGTTCCTGAAGTCTATGCATAGCCTTATGTCACCATTCTTTTTCCTGACAAGCACTAGGTTTGTAACCCAAGATGAATACGTTGTGGGCTGAATGATCCCTCCATCCCTCAACTTCTTCAGTTCTTCTTGCATCTTCAAAGAAAGGAGTGGATTGATGGGTCTCTATTTTTTCTTGAAAGGGCATTAGATTCAAGAGGAATCTCATGTTGGAACAAATATTCCTTGTATGCCTTCAACTCAGAGTAAGACCAAGCTAGGCATTCTTGATATTTCTTCAGCAATTGAATATAGGACTTCTTCTCTTCCTTGTTGAGACTTCTTCCTAACCAGATTTTACGTGGATTTTCCTTTGTTCCCAGGTCATGCTCTTCCACATCTCTTGAAATTGACATACTCATTTTAATAATGCAATCATCATTATCAAAGTTTGACTCAAGAGCCACCAAACCTCTGGGAATCATGTTTTTCTTTAGTTGGATGATGTCTTTGTCAAATAATGTTTCCTTTCCTTTTAGTAACAAACACCATTGCTTCCCAATCTATATTATGGTTGGAAAACTCACCTTGGTTCTACTAGAAACCATTTCACCTAGGCATCATCATCAAAAAATTTCCAATTTTTAATGTTAGTAGGGATATATGGCCTTATTAGTATTTCAACATCATACTCACAAAATGGAGACACTATACAATTCCCAAATCTAGATCCTAGCACTACTAACTTGTTCTCGCAACAACATTAAACTTTCTATCATG